>NDXB01012693.1:11762-41544 GCA_002631895.1 Agapornis roseicollis | reverse complement strand
TTTTGGGTTTTTTGTGGTTTTGTTTGTTTTTTTTTTTTTTTTTTTCCTTCACAAGGGAAAAATGCAATGAGCAGAAGGTGGAGTGTGATGACATTCAGCACTTGCGACAGTGCTGAAACCCTCTGTTCATTGCTCAGCTACTTGGTCCCAGTGGCATAAGGAAGTCTATTCCAAGGTCTTTTTTTTAACAGCAAGGTAAAATGCCAGTATGTCTGAAAAGTCAGATGAAATGTGAGCAGTGGGGCCCGTTACAAGTTCAGATGTAGGCAGATAGACACAGGTGATTGTGCAGTGGTAGCTTACTGGGATACCCCTTCAACTGAACAATACTGCTGCCTTAGCCCATTGTGAAATTCACAGTCTCTTTGCAGTGGAAACTTAAATTGCTCATTTGAGCAGTTACTGCAGATTAGTCGACAGAAGACAGCTCTTTAATCTCACAGTGACTTATTTGCTTGTGATTTGGAATACCTGCCACATTTAACAAATCTGGTAGGCTGTGAATACCAGTCAGTATACTGCAAAACATGTATCATTGGGAATTTCTTAATGATCACAAAATCACAGAATTGTTAGGGTTGGAAGGGACCTCTCAGGTCTAATCCAATCCTTTAGTCCAAATAGCCCATTTCCAGTCCAATAGCCCTTGACCAGTCTAGTCCAAATCATGCGTTTGAAGAAAGAATACTTGAAGCTATGGTTACTACTTGGCTATGATTTTAAAGTACCAGGACCTAGGCTTTCCCAAAATAAATGTTTTTTTTCAGACAATAGATGGCTCTTGCCTACTATAAGGAAAATTGTATGAAGATTTCATTTAGGCCAAGTCTGGAGTGATGTACTTTGTTCACGGCAATTTGGCTGGCTTAGTTACGTCTAGGTTGTCTGGGCTATAGTCCTTGTGCTTAAACTGGTATTATGGGTATTAACCCTGGCTGCTTTAAAACCCGTAGACTAATCAAGCACTTTAAAAACGTCACCCCCATCAAAAGTATCTGAGAGGTGTCATATCTTAAATCTTGTTCTGACAGCTCTTGGGGAATCCCCCAAGCACAGCTAACTGCTAGCCCTTTTTTAGTAGACAGCCCTACCTAATATACTGTGGTCTCCTTTTCCTTGCCAGCCCGGTTGGTCTTGCTGATGTTCTCCAAGCTGAGGTCCTTTAAAGTGCTTTGTGTGTCACTGTTTTCCCTGTTTGGTTCATTGTTTCCAATTTATTTATTTATCTTAAACAAATTTTGTTATTTAAAAGCTGCCAATCATTGTGGTCCTCTGTATTTGGATAAATTTACGTAAAAATCATCTCTGCTACATGTAGTAACTGATCTATTTGTTAGCACAAGATTGATTTTCATGTAGTAGGATATTGAGTCTTATTTCATATAGCTAGTGGAAAACATGGGAAAAATAACACACTGCCTCAAAACAATTTGAGACTCGCCTCACCATTACCAAAAAAAAAAAGACAAGGAAAAGCCCTAGAAACTGGCATAACTCTGCAACAAAAGATGTGAATGTTTGCAAAATGAATGTGAAAATGAGTAGAACAGATTTAATACACGCTTCCAACTGTTGGCTATAAATATTGAAAAGGCAATTACATATTTTTAATGGTGGGTAACTTAAGTGCCTTTCATAATTATGGACTCTGCAGTCAGTAGGAGAGATCTTTTGTAGTGAAACCATTTTGTTTGCATTTGGTTATGCGACCATCTTTTGGATTTTTGACTACAGAACTTGGGCTTTTGTGTTAAGCATTTAATTGTCTGACTTCTGAGAGTCTGGAAAGCAGAAAAGAAATGCATGGTGCTACCCTGTAATTTCCTATGCTCATCAGTTTGTTCACTGACTTCTACAAGATGGCAGGCTTTAATTTCCCATCTACGCTTTCCAAGTTTATCCCCATCATATGGGATGATTGCAATCATGAATGTCTTAATTTCTTTACTTTATTTGGCTAAAAGCTTTATGACCAGCAGGATATGCTGACTCAATTGTACTAATCTTGAGCCAGTGTTAAAAGTCTGTTAGTGTGGGTTGGTTGTTGAGCCTCCCCCCTCATTTCTATACATTTGAGCAGGTTCTCCTGAGGAGACTGAAAACCAAAGCCTGTTTGTATTATTACAGGTGAATCTGTGAGGCATTACAAGGAAGTAGAGGTTTTTAGCTCACTTCCAATTAGAAAAAGAATCTAAAATGCAAAAATAAACATGTAATGTGAATGTAAAATGCAATTTTCTTTTGAGGGAAGCTTTTTTTTTTTTTTTAATTCACAAAACAAAGTCTATTTGAAAGACAGGAAGGCTGATTTAAGTATCGCATTGAAACATCTTGTTTCTCTACAGCTATTTTACTGTGATTCTATGTTGTTTCTCCAGGCTCTGACTTTGAGGCAGTAATGCAGTTGAAGGAGAAGCAGATTTTTGTCTGTACTGAGACAAACCAGGAAAATGGGATTTCTCCTTTTTCTTTACAAGGTTTTGGAATTGATCCTGATTAGCTTCATGTGCAGATGCTTCAGTTCCAGACTGAAATTGCTTTTTCCTCCTGTTTCTAATGAAGTTTTAAAATTCCACCTATAACCCAGCACAAACATCCCTATCCTCCCCACAGTGGAGCTAAAAATAATGATTTCTGCGTGTCAGCAAGTCTTAATAAGATGGATACAAGCTGAAGCAGAGAATGGAAGACTTGGGTTGGTTTGGTAACCTGTAAATTCCCCTTCTGATGAAAGGTGATTCCCAAGCAACTAAATGCTTGGTTACTGTGGAGTAATGTTTTGTCATGAATTTTCTAAAATATAATGCATGTTAGTCAAGACAAATTCATACAGGTTTAAGATGGTAATTTGTTTCGGAACCTTAGTGGCCACTAATACATTTGGCTGAAGTGCAGGTAACCAGTTTGACATTTGAGGGCTTGAACAGGCCTTTAAGTTCAAAAATTGCCTTTAAATCCTAGTCATCTCTTTGAAATATGAGTAAGAAGGTATTTGTTTTTAGAAACTCCTCAGTTCCAAATTGTCTCATCATTTTCATGGAGAGCTGCGGGTTTGAGGTAAGCCAAGCCTGGAACAGGAAGCTCATGGAAAGGTAGACTAGGCTAGTGGATGGCAAACTGGGGATAGCAAAGCTACTCTACTACAGTAGCTGTCTTCCTACCCATGTACCTGGCCTTGCTCCCCACCTGTCTCCAACATTACTCGTTATTGCTTCCCTCCCCTTCACTTCTTATGTTTTTCCTGTGTCAGGCAAAAGAAAAGGAAGAGATGATAATGGCAATGTGGTGTGATAGACGGTGCTTATCAGAACAACTCTGCTGAACTGAGTCCCCTTGAATCTGTATCATGAATTTTGAGTTTACAGGCTTGCAGCTTGTCTGGGAGCTGATAGCCCTTCTCCTTGGGAAGGGGAGGGCTGTGTTGGGGATGGGTGGTGACTGGATATGTCTGGCTTGCCCTTGGCAGGAAAACAGCAGTCCCACAGCAGTAGAGAAGGGCAAATCGGATCTGAAATTGCTAAGTGTGGTTGATGAGCAGGATAGGAACTTTTTCAACCCTTCTGTAAGATCATTGAAAAGGGTTGATTCTGCAAGTTTTCTGTCATTTCTAAAGAATACCAAGCTTGGCTATAGGAAATGCTAGTTGATTGTATGCGAAACTGACAGACCTAGCTTTACACCTTAGACTATGCTTAGAAACTGAATGTATTAAGAACTGGGAGTTGTTTCTGTGTTCTGGAATGAGCTTCTAGTCTTCGATAGCTTACAGTTTTTTATATGCTACAGAATAGGCTTATTTAAAGGAAATAGTTGTTTCGGGTAAATTTGTGAAAGTATATTACATAATCTGTATTCATCCTTAAAATATGGCCTGTGGGATTTCATTCATAGAAGTAGCAGTTTGGGTCATTTGACATGTAATTTCACATGCTTAAATATTTCATTTATATCTGTGTAGCTGCCAGTTCAGCACTGAGTCAATAGTTTCCTATAACTTTGCCTTAGTGTTGTTAAGCCACAGATCTGTATGTAAACTACAAAGAATGGCTTGCAGGAAAATGTTGTGGTAATTTACAGGGAAGTTAGAAAGAATAATTCATCTTGAATTATAATGGTAATAGGTTGGATTCTGGCAGGATTCCTGTGTGACAGCACCCTCCACCTGATATATGAAGGTCCTGATGTGAGAAAAAAAATGTCAAAAATTTGTAGTACATGACAAATACTTCATTTTAATCTCTTCAACAAATTAGTCTTGGAATGGCTCACTGATAAGTCCACACATACCTGGGCATGCTCCTGCACAGCAGCTTTGAGTGTGTTTTGTTATTGTTTTCTCAGTGCTGGGAAACTGGAGGTGAAGATGAATACTTCATGTGTGCATGGCAGGGATTTTGGTATCTGCAATACTGGATTTTTTTTGTCACAGTCTTAGTCAGTTTTTGTGGTTTTGCTGCTCTCCTTTGGCAGGTTAATATTTGCAAGATGAGAGCTCACCCTTAGGGAAGGTATTGCTTTGGGGGATAGGTCCGACTGGTATAACTGACATAGCTTCCCCCCCCATGCCTGCCCTGCTTTTCCTTTGGAGGTTGCTGTTTCTGAAGGCAACCTCTTGTATGTCTCCTGAGTTGCTGTTGATGACAGCCTGGCATATTAGTGTGAATCAGATGTGAACAAACCTACTCGGGAGCAGGCACAGCTCTTCTGTGAACACAGAAATTTCTGTTTAAGCCAGATGTGATTGATGTTGCTGTAGTCCAGTCTGTTTCTTTTGGCGATGTGGGCATTGCTTTGGCCTCAGTGAGCTATACAGGCAGCCAGACGGGCAGGTGCTAAATCAATGCTAGAGGGTAAAAAAGAAAATATAAATGCTTGATACAGCTTCCTAAGTGGCTGAGAGTCAAATTATTTCAGTTGCTGGATATTGAGAACAAAGGGGTTTCAAAAGACAGGATACTGTGGCCACAAGGAAAGGCAGGACTTCAGCAGCCTGGGTTTGGATTGTGGCTTCATTGCTTACTAGGAAGAAAATATTGCCATTATTGTTCTTAGTATATTATGATTTGGGGCAAAAAAACATTAAAATACTTGATGAGAAAAGGGAGGTTTCACTTGGAGCTAAAATAACTGTTTAGTCAGCCATATAGAAATGACAAATGCCTCCCTTCCTGTCAGTGGTTTCACGACCTTTTTAAACCCATCAAGGACTTTAAGATCCCACCTTCTCCCCATTGCATGAGCTGTTGCCTCCATGACCCTGATGCTGGATCTCATGGATCAGATGCTGCCAACATAGAAGTTTAAAGTTTGGTCCCTGTGAGCTGGTATTTGTCCTGGGGTCAGGGAGTTGGCAGGGGTGCACCGGGGAGGGATGGGGTGGGACCTCCTGTTTTCACAACAGTGAAACCTGGGCTTGGGCTGGGGTCTGGAGCTGGCAGGCGTGGTGGGGAGTTGCTGTGCACCCCCTCTTCACCCAGACTTGTGCCACTGATGGGTGGCTGCAGGGGACCTAAAGAATGGGTTAGTTACCAAAGATCAGCCTTTCAAAACCTGCTTTAGACTCAGCAGGCAGATCTTTTTGAGCCTGAGGTGAATATAAGCTGCTTTGAAAAGTTCCTTTTTTTCATCCTTCAAGACAGTGAATTAAAGAATTAGCTTGTATTTTATTTTTACCCTTTGATTTCTAATGCACCAAACTATTATAAGATGAAAGCTTCTCTTCGCTTGTTTGCTACTTCACAGAAATGAGTGAATTTTCTAAGAGAGCAATGACTTTCTCAGCTCAGCATTTTGTTTTTTAACTGTGGCAAGGATGAATAGTTGAATTGGTGCTGTAGTTTCACACCTTAATGCAAACCAGGACTGAAACCAGTGTAAGTCTCCGATTTTTAGAGGCTTAACTTTTTCAGTCCAAAGAAGTAAATTTTCACATCTCTATCACTTTATTAAAGTAAAAAAATTTCTTCATTAAGCTAGTGTGAATTTGGGGCCAACATTCTGGTTTGTGTTTGTCTGGTTTGTGCAACCGGCATTGCCAAATACTTTTGAAGCACAAATAAAATAGATAGATATGTTTGGGCATAAACATACGCAGATTTTTATTAGACTGGAGAGCACAGGTAAGGTTGCAGGCCGATGTGTTTCTATAGCTCTAACTGAAGTTGAGCTGTGTTAAAACTTGAGTTTCTCCATTTTGTTTCAAAGTATGGTCAGAACTTTAAACTGGGGCAGCTGACAACGCAGAAACAAACAAATTAAGAAATAACAATGAATTAAACAAATTTCAGGCAGCTTCATACACAGCAACCCAAGCATACAACTCTGGCTGCAGGACAAATTTAAGCGTAGATTAGATTTCAGTCTTCTAGCCTTAATTTAAATGAAAACATGCTTTGAAACCTGCACTAATTTGTGCTCTGCATTTAATTTTTTGTTCTGGAGTTTCCATTGAGATGTTTTTTTAATCTGTTGCCGCAGCCTATGTATAGAACTTGATTCTTGTAGCAAGATCTGCTACTTTGCATTGCTTTTGCTAAATTTATTGGTTTTTAAGTTCTGCAGGTTGGATAAAACAGGAAAGCAAGAAGCTGGTGATTCTTCTGTGCTTTTGTGTAAATAGTCCTTCCTGGAGCAGAACATTTAACCAGTTGTAGCGTGAGGTTTAGCTGTGTTCCTCTTGACATTCATAAACTGTTATAAAGTTGTATTTTAAAGAATAAAGGGGAAAATTAAAGAATGGCTCTCTGAAGTTCTGGTGTCTCAGTCTGCCACCTTGTGGCAATTTGAGTCAATGTGTTGAGTACAAAACCCCAGCAAACTGCTGCTGTCACCTGCATGCTTTTAAGTACTCCGTGGATTAGTTGGAGGCAGCTTTCAGGAACACTGTGAGCTAGCAGAAATGTTTGTGTAAGTCGCACTGGTCTTGAATTTGCTCAGCTAGCTGGCATAAATCACACAGGCGGGCCATGTCCTTCTCAAAAGGCAAACTTCTTTTCCTGAGAATTTCAAAAGTGTAGCTTTTTGGCAAGTGTATAGAGTATCAAAATTTAAAAAAAACTGGCATAGTTTACATGCCATAGTTTTATGTGTGTGTGTTATTTTTGTGAAATAGCTGTCATTAAACCATCATTTCAAGCATTTGGAATCTCTTCAGGATTTTACAACACTTGGCACAAATATTTTGGAAGGACTCTCCCATTCCATTAATTCACTTGTACTTAAGAAATTGAAAAAGCTACTTATGTTTGATAGTGAGTGGTTGTTAAGTAAGCAAAGCATACGTTTTCCTGAGATAAATGGAAAACAGAGGTGACCTAATGGTGATGACTTGATACTGTGATTACTTTTCATCAAATTGCTTTCCTGATCTTCAGTGCTACAGGCTGACGAGAAGCGTGCATCATCTACTGACAATATATGAAAATATATTCAGCTCTTTTACTGTAGTTTTCTGTACATTGCAGTGATACAGAGAATTTAATTGAAAGGAATAGCGGGGGTTGATACTTGAATTTCAATGCTATACTTTTGATACTAGGGGGAGCTGTTCCTTGCTAAACACCTTCTGGAAAGATACAGCTTAAAGAACGGCCTGCAGCACTTGCTCAGAAACAGCCAGTGCGCAGCAGCTGCAGCGTTATAATGATTTTGTTTCGGTAGGACCCCACTGTCTGGACTCTTGTTTTCTTGCTGCTTTTTTTCCAAATCAAAACCCCCACCTTCTCTGTGATGTCTTCAATTTTATCTTCCCTGTGTGGCTGCAGGGCCACTGTTACTGAGAGTGGTGTTAGCTTATTCTCAACTTTGTCAGCATTGACTACTGGCTGCAAGCCATTATTCTGATTTTCAGTGAATTAAGGATAATACGTTGTGTCTTAACTAGCAAGTGTTAAAAAACTGATGATGAAACAGCATGAAATCCATAAGCAAAAGTGAAATCACTCTAGAAGTTGTGGGCTGTGCTGAAGTTTTCTCTTAAGTGCTGTATAATATTAGCAAAGCCTCTAGACTGACATTAGTGTTTTCATAACAGCATCTTAGGAAGTTTTAGTCTTGGATGTTGTTTTCATGTCTTTATTAATGTTGTTTTGTGAGGTGGATATTGGAGGCTTGCAATGGTTGAATATAGCACTTCATGTAACTAGGACTGTCTTTATGATTTTCTTATTATCTCATGCCAAGAATTTTCTGTTCA
Source organism: Agapornis roseicollis (assembly GCA_002631895.1). Taxonomy (NCBI): domain Eukaryota; kingdom Metazoa; phylum Chordata; class Aves; order Psittaciformes; family Psittacidae; genus Agapornis; species Agapornis roseicollis. The sequence continues at coordinate 33,350 of NDXB01012693.1, read as the reverse complement.
TGGCAGCTTTTCTTCTTGGTGAAGCTTGTGGTTTACCTTCTATTTGAAGAGGATACAATTTTATAAATGTTTATGTAAATGTGGTATTTTGTTAGACTATTTTGTACTTCTTTTCTTCTGAACATGAAAAGACAAATTTGTATGAGTTTGCTTTATAAAATACAGTCTTGGGGTATGTTGGCATTGAGAAACAGGACAGTGGTAGTTGCAAAGTAGTTCACTGGGATTCTGGACCAGGCTTGTTTCCTCAGTGTAATGACAGCAAAAGCAGAAAGGTTTCTGTGTTTGTATTTTCTGATGTGGACATACCATCATTCTTCTCCATGTCAGGTTCCAAGGTATTCCTTGGATTACTGGTATTCCAAGGTTGCAGGTATTCCTGCAACTTGTCTTTAATCTCTTGTAAATGTGTTATGTCAAATATTTCTGCTGCCTCTAGAACGAGCGCTCTGAATGCTCTGCAGAAACTATTTTACTAGCCTGTACTGAGTTGAGAATCCTAATAATGTTTTCTTTATGTTTGTAGGATTTGGAGATAGTATATTCCTATTTACATGGAATGGAAGCTTTGTCTAATCTGAGGGAGCATCAGCTAAGGTATGGTACTTCACCAATGAATGCATGCGCACATATATATATATTAACGCACTAACAAAGCAAAGGAACAGTAGCTCTGGTAGCTCTACACTACTTTTGTGTACCCTACCTCAAACTGAAAAGCTGGCTGTCACTGCATCAAATTCTTCGCTTCTTTATTGTCCTAAGACTTTGTCCTTGTATGTGTGCATACGTGTATGCCTATTTGTTCCTTTTGATTTCTATTATGGATGTGTTTGGTTTTTTTTTCAAACTTCTGGGCTTTACATAAAGGTTACAAGTTTCAGTCCTGAATTGAAAGTCCATACATAGTCCAAATTGTTTATGTAACATAATAATTGCAAGAACAGGGTCTGTTATTCAGCTTCTGTGTCAGTTTATATTTGCTTTCATGTGGATATTTTACCAAATTATGTATGAAAATGATACTTAGTAAAAGATTACTAATAAATGTCACCACTTCGTTTAATTGAAATGCTTCATGAAGCAAATAAATTGAAGTAAGAACTTCCAGATGAACTTCCTGTTTTTTTGTAAAGACTTGTGTTTGCTTGATTTTTAAGATAGTGTTTCAGTTGTTGTCACATAGACATCTACAGCAGAGGTTTCTAAGGGTACTGGGACATTGGTGTGAGGTTGGCAGGTAGAGGAGAAGGCCAGTATGCTCTACAGGGAGAGAGGATGAATTACTGTTATTTTGCATCCTGGAGTTTGCCAACATTTGCCACATCTGAAGATGCTGAAGCAACTTTGACTTGACTAATGCTGGTTTAGGTTCCAATTTCTGGTCTTTTGCTTCGTCATTCTGTCAGAGTCCACATTCCCAAGCCAGTATTCTGTAATTTGGAGAAAATAAAAGGCGAGGTTTTCTTTTTCCCCGAGGTGCTCAAGACACAGTGCAATGTGAAATGTGAATTGTTGACTTCAAAGGAGTTTCTGTAATTACTTTTGCTTTGGAAGGAGGCCACAATCCCATTCAGTTAAAGTATTTTGTGCCATGCTATTGTATGCAAGTCTTTTAGCACATCAAGTTTTGTGCAGCTCAAGTTGAACTGATGTTAAATTGTTTACAAAGATCAAAGTGCGCACATATGGTTGCATGGTATGTGCTTCTTGGCTTCCTGCACAGAATGAGTTTCTTGCTGAGGAATGTGTGGAACTTGCTCTTGCAGCACAGTGAATTCCTAGAAGAGGGCTTCTGTTTACAGTACCATACATGGAAAAGGCTGGGCTGCCAGCAGATGTGGGACAGACAGCTTTTATAATACCCTTTAGAATACAACATTTCTTTTGGCGATGGGATGCCACAAAACCCTCTGAGATGCATTAAAAACTAATGTATTAAATATAGCCTCTAGTAGTGAATAACTTACAGCTTGCTGATGATCTCATCTTGAATTTATTACATTTGTTTAGGAAGCAGACAAAGATCACGTGTGAGTAAAAATCAGACACCAGTATTAACCAGAACTAACTGAATTTTTCAAGTATTTGAGGAAGCAGTCTAGTTTGTACTACTTGGTTGCTGTTACATCTAACTTGTAACACAAGAATTGAAACACTTGGCTACATTCTGTAAGAGGAATTTTCTCCCCCATTACTGTCCTCATGGGACCAAAATGCTGTAAAACTTGGACAGTGTCAGTGGTCAACTTGCGTGACTTTGTCAAGAATGTACTTCCTTCATTCTGGATTCAAGTGGGACAAAACTTGCTTGTTAAAGTGACTCTGTTTCCTGTAACTCCTGCTCTTACATGGCCCACTGCCCAGTATCGTTTCAGACCAGCAGGGCACAGACTGTCCTTCAGCAGCACTTTGATTTTTAAATCTTACTTCTAGCAGTGACTTTTCTTCTGGTATTGTCTCACCAGTAATCTCATGACTGTCCTCTGTTCCCTCTCAAAATGCAGGATCTCAGAGAGAAGATGAGAATCCAGGAGGTAGAAGTAGGCAGTAGCTTTTGGTGTCTGTAAAGAATTTGTCAGGACCTGATTTTATAGTGGAGACAGGTGTCTGAAAAAGAAAAGATTCTGTGGTTCAAAAAGTTTCCTTGCTGTGCCAGGATTCAAGATGTTGTTTCATTAGGTGAAATTGACATACAAAACATAATACTTAATTATATACAGTATAGATGTTGCCTATAAGAAAGGATCTCACAGATGGTCTAAAGAGTACATCTAAAATACGGAGGCAGGGGAAAGGCCATGGTAGGTTTTTTAATCAAGATACCACTATAAGCCTGCCACTTCTGGACAGAAGAAACATTATTTTTTGGGCTGAATTAATAAGTAAAATCCTGAAAGAAATGAGTGCTAAGGTAACTCTTATAGCAGTCTCTTGGCTATTGAAATGCATGATCTAGGAAATGATGAGAGATAGCAGTAAGAAGCCTTTTAAAAGTCACATCAAACCCAGACTAGCTCTTCCAGGCCTCAGATAAATGTTTTTGGGATTTTTGCCTGAGCAAGAATTCCTGAGCCCATTTATCTGCTTAGGATATCATTGTAGGCAGCCATTCATTGGTGCACCAAGGTTCTGATGATTGATCCTTTGAGGAATGAGAATTTCTTTCCCAAATTTAAATACAGTTCCTCATTTGAATGTTCACATGAGCCTCTTAGGCAAATCTCTGTCTGACTGTCAAATAGCCTTGGTGTTTGCAGCCTGTTTTAGAGCCAGAGAAAGTCCAAGGGAAGCAGTGGGGGTGGTTTGTTTCCTTCCCACCCCTCTTCCCCAGCAATTTATGGGCTCCATTTCCTTAATAGACAGAAATGGCACGTTGATATTTTTGTGCCAAGTTAACATGTATTTCCTAATATTAGTAAGTTCTATTATAGTTGCTCTCTGTTATGGCACATTTGTCAGGCAGACCATGAATGCAAAAGAGCTTTAATCCTCCCCTGTAGACATAGGATTTTCCTGCAGGAAATTCTCTCCCTTTTGAGCCCTCTGGGGTTTCAGCATTAAAATCTCATGGAAATTTTTTAAGTGGCTGAATTTTAGCAAAATGAGAAGCATCGGTTTACCTTGCAACATAATTCCTTGTTTCATCTACTGATAAATAGATAGTCAGATTTATCTGACTTGAAAAAGGGAGCAGTTTTTGTATCCTATTGTATCTGATTAGTGTCACATATCATAGATTTCCATCCATTTTCTAAAATTCTGATTTGTTTCCTTATGCAGCAACTTAATTTTATCAGATCACTTTATAAAATGAAACCAATATCACTTTACCCATTTTCCAGATTTTTTTTTTATGGGAGCCATTACATCTAGAGTCCTAAATAATATCTGATCTTGGATGAACTAATAACTNTGTTTCCCTATGCAGCAACTTAAATTTATCAGATCAATTTATAAAATGAAACCAATAACACTTTACCCATTTTCCAGATTTTTTTTTTTATGGGAGCCATTACATCTAGAGTCCTAAATAATATCTGATCTTGGATGAACTAATAACTTAAATGCTTAGATTTAATGATTTGTTCTCTTAAGTTAAAAATCAGCTTAGCTTTAAACTGATGGTTAGTTTCTGCAAGAGCTGGAGGCATGGTGGAAATGCTGACTAAGTTAAGAAAGTGAAGTCTTTGTGACACTGATAGGGATCATAATTAAAAATAACTTCTTTCCTTCTCTTTCAGACTGATGTGTGAAACTGTTAGATATGAAAGGCATGAAGCAAATGAAGTTCTATACTAGTAAGTATTTTTGCTTCCTTTTGTTTGATGTTCAAAGAATTAATTCATTTCAACTGTGCTAAGGACAGCGTTTAATGCCAGCTCTCTCACCCGCCTCACAGTCTGTAAACATAAATGAACCACTTTGTTTTCATTGTCAAACATTGCAGAAATTTGCTGGTGTCGGGGAGGGAGCTAGCAGTGACTCTTGCTTGGTCATGTGTATTGTGTGAATTTTTTTAACCAGTGAGCCTATATAGAATTATGGTACATGGGATGTCTTCTCATTAGAATATGTTGTCATTTAGTCTCACTTCAATTTTGTCAAACTAGTAGCGACCAGCTTTTCGTGCCAGAGGTGCCAAATTGACATATCTAACATGGCTTATAATTAGCAGGGATGGGATTTAATGTCAGCCCAGATTTACAGTAGAGATCTGAGGACTGCAATTGCTGCATTTATGAAGGCCACGTACTGAAACAAAAGGTTAATCAGACTTTCACTTACTGCCCCTAGACATGCAGATTTGTCTGTGTTATCTGGCATTATTTGAACATTTAATTGTACAAAGAATGCACCTGTGTGCCTTCTTTTATACATGTGTATTTTTTCCTACACTGACCATAAGGAGGAAGATGTGATTGAACAAATTTTAATGCGAAACCTTGACCATTCAGTAAAGTGAAACTAATTTCTAATGAAACCCAGCAATCATTCATGTATGGAAATTTCACAGGGTCAAAGTCTATAGATAACTTCATTTAGACCAATGTAATATTCACTCATTTTGCAGACTAATTTGCTAGTGACAATTGTGCTGGTTTGTCCTTTTCTAAGCAGTTGTGTCCATTATGTGTACTAGAATTTTTGTTTAAACCCAATATCTTGGCTTAATTTAAATTACATGTTGAAAGGATCAAGGCTGCTAGTTGTGCATATACTCAAGGCAGGCGAAAGTTGCCAGGAAATAAATGCACTAACAGAAAATTGTGAAATGTGGGTTAACTTGAAGTGCGTTTTGCAATTCTTTTGCACTGATTTCCTTTGTCACTCCTTTCATGTGACTTCATCTTCACTTTGGTTGTTTGCCTGTCATTCCTGTTTGCTCACTTCTTGACATTTTTTCCCCATGATTTATTCAGTATATTTAATGGGCAGTTTGGCAGTGTCTGGATATAGATGCTAACGCAAAATGTGCTTGTTCTAGCATTTCACATTTCTGAATTGATGTTTAATGGGCTAAACGTGAAAGTTGACATTGAATTTTTTTTAAAAAAAATCAGTATTTTGAAGCCAGAAATATATGTTCTGTTAGTCTTTAGTTACAGCTTTACATTTTATGTTGATGAACAGTTTGAGATCTACTTGGTAAGAAAATCCCATGGAACCTGCAGCCTGATTTCATTGTTCTGTTTCTTAGGATAATGAACTTGGAGGAATCCTTTGTTTTGTCTCACAAATTCAGCATGTGTACTGAAGATGTATTTGCCTAAAAAAACCCTAGAATTCCAGTTTTACGGTGTACACATTGGAAGAATTCTTTGAGTGCTCCAGGAGATAAGCAGTGTGATAGCCAGTTTAGAATCAATCCATTCAGTTATGAGCTATAAGAAATAAACTTATACAACCTAGGTTTTTTTTTGTTGAACATACAGCATTTATCACTTCAATCTCTTATTTTAGTCATGAACAGTAAGGTGTTAAAAAAAGCATTAAAGTTGGGCTCTAAGTTACCACTTTTTTTTTTTCTCCAACAATGGTGTGAGTTGCCTTGAAATCTGAAATTGGGTGCTAATCTTGTGTCCAATAGAAAAATCTATTAAAATAGCTGCAACTGTTGGAGCTGTTAATTGACCTGTGTTTCTGACATCCCTGTGGCACAACTTAATGTCTCAATGTGGATAAGCTAAAACTTCATCCCTATGTGCTAACATGCAAACTAGCATAGATGCTCTGTTTATTTGGTGAAAACTTTTTCAATGTGAAAATTTTGTGCATGTCTGCCCTGTCAGCTGTACTTACAAAAAGCTGATTTTTTTATTGCATGTATGCAATGCTGAAAAGAATTATCTGTGTTCTGTACAAACACAGTATTTTTTCTCTATTTTTAAAAGAAATTTTTAATTTTCATAATAGCTCTATGGATTTTTTTTTTTTTTATGACCAAAGGGATAAAATAGAGCACGTTGTTTAAAATGGGCTCATCTCATCTGCCTCTACTTTATTATCAGAGGGTGTACATGGTAGTGACAAATTCTCAAACCCTATGGCCATCTCGCTGTTTAAGTGGAAACTGGGTTATTAAAAGCGGCAGTTCAGCTTGAGTTATTCTTCATTTGTCGGTCATCCTACTACTTTAATTTGGTGTGAAGTTAATGATAAAAGGGCTTAAAATCTGCCTGGCAAAATGTCTGAATTCAGTTCTGCTTGACACGCATACCTGATACATTTTTTTTACCTGCTATCTTTTATTCAAATCTGTTTAAAGATGTCATTTAAAAATTATTTAGTTCAGTCACTTGACATATATATATATACACACATGCCTATAGATATATGTATAATCAGTGGTTCAAAGAAGAAATATAGTTATTTTTTCATATCTGCATAATAGTCATTGTTGACTTTTCCAATAGTAAGATTCCAATTAACATTTTCTTTGGAAACCAAAGTTTTAGCAGATTTGTAGAGTGCATATGCCTCTTGACAGTTGAACAAAATTTTTCAGATCAAAATTGAAATGTTTGCTGTGAGAACAGAGAGGAACCTTTAGTACTAAACATTTTGCACCTAAGCAAATGAATATGCCTCCTTTAGAAGAAGCATTTCTTTTTTTCTCTTACACTGTCATACAGGGGCTGTATGTGATTCTTGTCTCTGTGCATCAGTGGTGTTTGGCTTACTATTTCTGTGAGAAAGTCTTATATGTCCTTAAGCTTCTTACTTTCTTATCTAAAGATACTGGATTTGGCAGTAAAAATTTTAGGTTTTGATGACCTGCTCTCCAGAATAATGTGGTAATAAAATTTCATGTGTTTCTGAATGCCATGATGTGGCACAACATATTTTTGTGACTGCATTCCTTTTGGTTTCTGAGCGGACGAACCTGGAACCAACTTAGTTGTTGTTTATAATGTAGTTGTTTTTCTTTTTTTTTGGTGGTTTTTTTGGTGTTTTTTATTTTGTTTTGTTTTGGTTTTTTTTTTTTTTTTAAGGCAAAGCAAACTCTGTCTCATTTTTTTTTTTTGTTTTGGTTTTTTTTTTTTTTAAGGCAAAGCAAACTCTGTCTCATTTTTTTTTTTTGTTTTTCTTTTTTCTTTTTTTTTTGTGGTTTTTTTGGTGTTTTTTATTTTGTTTTGTTTTGGTTTTTTTTTTTTTTTAAGGCAAAGCAAACTCGGTCTCAGGTTATTGTGAAGTAAAGCTTGTTTCAGATTTTGGAGAACCTTCTAATAAAATCCTGGTAGGATATATGGTTCTACCTCCCACATGTCCTTACTGAGAAGATTGCAAGATATGTATTTTGGATTTAATCTCTTATCAGTAATAAATTTCTCGGTCTGTAGCACTTTAACTGGTTTTGATTGCATACAAAACAACAAATAGTGATGCCAAAGTTGCTGCACATTTCTACATAGCCTGGTTTAACTATGCAATGAAATTTGGCAAAAATGAGCTAAAAGATTCTTTTTCAGCTCTGCTGAGACCACTTCATTGAAATATGTCTTATGATGCATCCATTTGTGTTGTGAAGATGTGCTTTTATGTTCTGTGCGTGCTCAAGAAGTTTCATAATGGTGGTATCATAAAAACAAGTTATTCCATATAGATAACAATGTATGCATTTTATAGGTATATACATGTTGTTGTTTAAACCCAGTTTCTACTCTCCCCTCCCCCCCTCCCCCTTTTTTTCCCCACTCCCTCCCTGCTTCCTCCCTGCTCCCAGAGGGACAGGGAGGAGAATTGAAGGAATGTAACTCCCATGGGTTGAGATAAGAACAGCCCAGTAACTACGGTATAAGACAAATAACTGCTGCTACCACCAATAATAATAATAATGATAAGAAAATAACAAGGGAAGAGGGTATGATACCAACCACCGAAAATGAGCCCTACTGGGAAGTGTGTTCCCTTCCAGGTAACTCCCCATTACCTCCCTGGGCATGACATGCTGTGGTATGGAATACCTCTTTGGCTAGCTTGGGTCATGTGTCCTGTCTCTGCTTCCTCTTGGCCTCCCCTCCTTCCTGGTAGAGCATGAGACTCAGAAAATCCTTGGTCAGAATAAACATTACTTAGCGACAACTAAAAACACTGGTGTTATCAACTGTGTTCCCAGGCTAAAAGTCAAAACATAAAAACTGCATCAGCTACTAAGAAGGAGAAAAAACCTGACTGCTACTGCTAAACCCAGGACAGTATCCACTCCTTAGTCCGTACCGTTCATGTCATGCTCAGATCCCACATTTTCAATATATTATCAGTCTTTTATATATATATATATACACATACACACACAAACAAAGAGAAAAAGATCATTTCTTAGTGCATGGGCCAATCCCTATAATGCTGCTGAGTCCAATCTGTCCATGATGTCAGATTCCATCCCTTGTAATGGTCTTTCAGAGCAGGAGAAGCTGTATGCAGTGTTGAATTGTTGCTTGCTGATGCTGATTGTTCCTTTACTGCAGAACTTGTCTGGTTCTATCAAAGTTCATTCTTTGTTGGGATGATGGTTGGAGGAAAGTCAAGGCTGGTCGATGGTGACCTGAAAACATCTATTTGATGGGCTATAAAAGTATTACACAACAGGCAACAGCATACAATTAAGTTCATTAGCTGTTTTCCCCTAAAATCAAATCCCCTTGAGGTATGCATGGGACTTCCCCATCTTCCTGCATTACCCACCAAGTATATCCGGGCCCCAGAGCAAAAACAATCCCACAAGTGGGTTTGCCTTTACCTGAAGCAGAAATGACCCAGACTGTCTTCCCCAGCAAATTCTTCATGTGCACCACAGGAAATTTGTCCCCCTCTACAATATGTAAAAATTCTGACTGGGCCGGGCCAGCCCTGTTGGCAGATCAACCAGGTGGCCTTTGGTAAGTGTGTATCCCAATGCTTGAATGTTCCCCACCCATTGCTCTCAGTGTAGTTTTTAACAGCCCTTTATACTGTTCGATTTTCCCAGAGGCTGGTGCATGGTAGGGAATGTGATATACCCATTCAATGCCATGCTCTTTGGCCCAAGTGTCTATAAGGTTATTCTGGAAATGGGTCCCATTGTCTGATTCAATTCTCTCTGGCGTACTGTGTTGCCACAAAATCTGTTTTTCAAGGCCCAGGATAGTGTTCTGGGCAGTGGCGTGGGGCACAGCATATGTTTCCAGCCATCCAGTGGTTGTTTCCACCATGGTAAGCACACGGCGCTTGCCTTGGCGAGTTGGTGGCAGTGTGATATAGTCAATCTGCCAGGCCTCCCCATATTTGTACTTCAGCCATCGTCCTCCATACCAGAGAGGCTTTAACCGTTTGGCTTGTTTAATTGCAGCGCATGTTTCACACTCGTGAATAACCTGGGCAATAGTGTCCATTGTTAAGTCCACCCCTTGATCACGGGCCCATCTGTATGTTGCATCTCTGCCCTGATGGCCTGAAGTGTCATGGGCCCACCGGGCCAAGAATAACTCACCTTTATGTTGCCAATCTAAGTCCATCTGAGCCACTTCAATCTTAGCAGCTCTATCTGCTTGCTGGTTGTTCTGGTGTTCCTCAGTGGCTCGATTCTTGGGTACATGGGCATCTACATGGTGTACCTTCACCACCAGGTTCTGAACCCGGGCAGCGATATCTTGCCACAGTGCAGCAGCACAGATGGGTTTACCTCTGTGTTGCCAGTTGCTCTGCTTCCATTGCTGCAACCACCCCCACAGGGCATTTACCACCATCCATGAGTTGGTATAGAGGTGAAGTACTGGCCACTTTTCTCGTTCAGCAATGCCCAGGGCCAGCTGGATGGCTTTCACCTCAGCAAACTGACTCGATTCACTCTGTCCTCCAGCAGTTTCTGCAACTTGTTGTTGAGGACTCCATACGGCTGCCTTCCATCTCCGATGCTTCTCAACAATACGGCAGGACCCATCAGTAAACAAGGCGTACTGCTTTTCACTTTCTGACAGTTCATTATATGGTGGGGCCTCTTGGGCACGCATCACCTCCTCCTCTGGTGACATTCCAAAATCTTTGCCCTCTGGCCAGTCCATAATGACTTCTAGAATGCCTGGACGACTGGGATTTCCTATGTGAGCTCGTTGTGTAATTAGTGCAGCCCATTTACTCCATGTAGCATCAGTTGCATGATGTGTAGAGGAGACCCTACATCCAGTTCAGCACCGGCAACCAGGGTGCCAAGAGGAGCTCTGTTTCAGTACCAATCACTTCTGAAGCAGCTCGAACCCCTTCATAGGCTGCCAATATCTCTTTCTCTGTTGGGGTATAGCTGGCCTCAGATCCTTTGTATCCCCAACTCCAAAAGCCAAGGGGTCGACCTCGAGTCTCCCCTGGTGCTTTCTGCCAGAGGCTCCAGGTAGGACCATTCTCCCTGGCTGCGGTGTACAGTACGTATTTTATATCTGGCCCAGTCCAGACTGGTCCAAGGGCCACTGCATGAACTATCTCACGTTTGATTTGCTCAAAGGCTTGTTGTTGCTCAGGGCCCCATTTGAAATCATTCTTCTTTCTAGTCACATGATAGAGAGGGCTTACAATTGAACTGTAATTTGGGATGTGCATTCTCCAGAACCCCACTGCACCCAAGAAAGCTTGTGTCTCTTTCTTATTAGTTGGTGGAGACATTGCTGTGATCTTGTTGATCACATCTGTGGGGATCTGCCTACGTCCATCTTGCCATTTTATTCCCAAAAATTGAATCTCCCGTGCAGATCCCTTGACCTTACTCTGTTTTATGGCAAAACCAGCTTTCAGCAGGATTTGAATTATTTTCCTCCCTTTCTCAAAGACTTCTTCTGCTGTATCACTCCACACAATAATGTCATCAATGTATTGCAGGTGTTCTGGAGCTTGCCCCTGTTCCAGTGCAGTCTGGATCAGTCCATGGCAGATGGTAGGGCTGTGTTTCCACCCCTGGGGAAAAGTGAGCTGTACACCCCTCCAAGTAAAAGCAAACTGTGGCCTGCACTCTGCTGCCAAAGGAATTGAGAAAAATGCATTGGCAGTATCAATTGTGGCATAGCACTTGGCTGCCTTTGACTCTAGCTCATACTGAAGTTCTAGCATGTCTGATACAGCAGCACTCAATGGTGGTGTGACTTCATTCAGGCCATGATAGTCTACTGTTAGTCTCCACTCTCCATTAGACTTTTGCACTGGCCATATGGGGATGTTAAAGGGTGAGTGGGTCCTGCTGATCACTCCCTGACTCTCCAGTCTATAGATCAGCTTATGGATGCGAATCAGGGAGTCTTGGTTTGTGCGATATTGTTGCCGGTGCACTGTTGTGATCGCAATTTGCATTCGTTGTTCTTCGACTTTCAGCAACCCCACAACAGAAGGATCCTCTGAGAGACCAGGCAAGGTGAACAGCTGCTCAATTTCCTCAGTCTCCAAAGCAGCGATACCAAAGGCCCATCGGTACCCTTTTGGGTCTTTGAAATATCCTCTCCTGAGGTAGTCAATGCCGAGGATGCATGGAGCCTCTGGGCCAGTCACAATGGGGTGCTTTTGTCATTTCCTCCCAGTCAGGCTGATTTCAGCCTCCAGTACAGTCAACTCTTGGGACCCTCCTGTTACTCCAGAAATATAGATGGGTTCCACCCCTTGACATCTTGATGGCATCAGGGTACACTGTGCACTGGTATCTACTAGACCCTTGTACTTCTGTGGAACTGATGTGCCAGGCCATCTGATCCACACAGTCCAATAAACCCGATTGTCGCTTACGTCCCTCTGACTGGAGGCAGGGCCCCTCTAATAGTCATAACAACTTTGGACACTTAAGTCGTATTGAAAAGGATTATCCTTCTTTATCACAGGAGCTGGAGTAAAGTCAGCTCTTCTGCTCCGTCTGGGAACTTGCTAACCAGAGACTGAGGCTGCAGCTCTCATGGGACGATCAGTCTTAGTCCGTGCTCCCCTCTTCAATTCACCCACCTGTTCCTCCAAAGCTGAAGTAGGTTTTCCATCCCACTTTGTGATGTGTTCTTCATGATCCTGCAGGTAAAACCATAGGGTGGCCTGTGGCATATACCTTCTATATCTTCTCTCTCGAACAATAGGATACCTTTTGTTAATAGCTGAGACGTATATTGGTACATGTGAGGAGCTGGATAGATCAGATAGATCGCCCCTTAATTGTTTGAGATCCTGAGACAGTTTTTCCACAGCTGAGATGATGGAAGGGGTGAGATTGTCTTAAAACTCTCAGAGTTTATGAATCATTTTGTTCACTGTTAGTGGTACTACATAATTCCATGTTACTGTTGCCAATGGATGGGCATATGATGATGGTGCATTCCATGTAAGTTTCCGCCACATTGGTTGTGTACATTTGACATCATCTGGGTCTATGAGTATATCCCTGTTATTTGGCTTGATGTGATAGATCATTTCTACGATGGCTGATTCCCTCAGAGACTGGATGCCTTTGTCTAAAGTAGTCCACTTGGCGGAACGACTCATAACATCATCCTTGTATGGAAACCTTTCTTTCACAGCTGCCAGGAGCCGTCTCCAAAGACTGAGGGACCTTTTCTCTCTTGCAATTGTTTTGTCAATTCCCCCTTCTCTAGCAAGTGATCCCAGCTGCCTGGCTTCTGTACCTTTTAGTTCATGACCCATAGCCCCATTGTCCCANCAGCTGCCAGGAGCCGTCTCCAAAGACTGAGGGACCTTTTCTCTCTTGCAATTGTTTTGTCGATTTCCCCCTTCTCTAGCAAGTGATCCCAGCTGCTTGGCTTCTGTACCTTCTAGTTCATGACCATCGGCCCCATTGTCCCAGCCAGGTGATGATGTGCTCCCCTGATTGACGAGTGAAATCTTTTTGCATATTCCATAGCTCGGTTGAGGTCCGAGGTCGAGAAGTCACCTCTTCTTCTTCTGTGTCGTGTGATGATGACTCCTGATCAGATGCTGTCCTTAGTGGTGCATACACTATTTCTTCATCTTGCTTCACCCTTCTTGCCTCTCTTTTGCTTTTTTCCTTTGCGTACAGGGGCAACCAATATTGGTATGAATTGGTCCTCTGGTTTAGCTGCAGTGATTATCACTGTGGTTTGAGTAGCAGCTGTACTTGTTGCTTGGGGGTGGCGTAGCTGGGGTAGTTGTCCTGTCTGTTGCAGTCAATGTTTGAGTAGCTGCTGTACTTGTCGCTGGGATATCTGCTCTGCCCATTGCAGCAAAAGGCCTGTTTAGGAGCCTGGTTGACAGAGTCCCTTGGGAGGTAGCCCTGAAGGGCTAAGGAGTCCAGGACGGCTGAACATTCTTGAAGAAGAGAATCTTAAAGGCACAGGGAGCACATCCACCCCTATGTGCCAAAAGATGAGCTAGTGGGGAGGTAACTGGCTTGGCTGAATGGAGAGTTTTGGCTGGAACTCAGGAAAGAAAAGAGAGTTTATGACTTTTGGAAGAAGGGGCAGGCCACTTAGGAGGACTACAAGGATGTCATGGAATTATGCAGGGAAAAAATCAGAAGGGCCAGAACCCAACAGAACTATCAGCGAGCCTGACCTCACTGCTGGGCAGGATTCTGGAGCAGATCATCTAAAAATAGTTTGGGTTGGAAGGGACCTTCAAAGGTCATTTAGTCCAACCCCCCTGCAATGAGCAGGGACATCTTCATCTAGATAAGGTTGCCCAGAACAACATCCAGCCTGGCCCTGAATGTCTCCAGGGATGGAGCATCCACCACCTCCCTGGGCAAACTGTGCCAGTGTTTTACCACCCTCATTGTAAAGAATTTTTTCCTTGCATGCAGCCTGAATCTCCCCTCTTTTAGCCTAAAACCATCAGCCCTTGTTCTGTTGCAATTGGCCCTGTGAAAAAGTCTTTCCCCATCTTTCTTACAGACACCTAGTTGGACTTGATGATCTTAAAGGTGTCTTCCAACCTGAATGATACTGTTTTCTTTCTGGGTCAGTATCCAAATTGTCAGGTATACCTCTTCAGGCAATATATTTTCGTTCTGCTTATGTATCCATAGGTTTGTGTGGAAGTCATGCAGCAGTATATTTAATAATGCAAAGACCTGCTGCATCAGGGCTGTGTTTGTTTGTTTGTTTTTTGTGGTTTTTTTTTTTTTTTGTCTTATTGGTGGTGGNTACACTTGTTCTCTTTTGAATGCATACTTCCTGAGTATGCCCATCCAGGATTTTATTCCAGATAATAATTTACACTGGCATAACTAATTCTTCTTGGTTTTTTTTTTTTTTTTTTTTTTTTTGGTTTTTTTTTTTTTTTTTGTCTTAAAGTATTCCTAAAGGTGTATTCCACCTTCTGATATTTGGACAGTCGCCAGTCTAGTGTTGGGATACTGCCAGTTCTGCACTGCAGTAAATCAGGAATCTGAATTCATATGTTGTGTTGTGGATACATGTTCCATGGGGAATTTCTTAAGCAATGTGTATCATTAAAACAAATACATTCAAGGACTTGGCAGACAGCTCTATATAAGCAGACACTGAATCAGAGCTTCTTAATAGTGTCAGTGATCAATGTTATAGTCTGTTGGCTTTACATAGCCAATTCTAAATTTCTGTGTTGTTGTTTGACCTGGTTTTGAGGCTTCTTTGAATGAAGACTGAAGTAAGGTTTACTTGAGATTTTAATTTCCACCTTTTTTACTGTAAATGTTTCATTAAAACCTATCATGTCTTTGTTGTAATTTTGAAAATAAAGGCTTTGATGTTGGAGAAATATTAGAAAGGTATAAGATATAATAGCAGAATTTTCTGTCTTGATTGTCCTCAGAGTGTTTTGGATGTGCGATAATTTTACATTACTAATACTTTGTTTTCCTGATTATTTAGGAGACTATGACATTTTTGTGTTCCAAATTTCTCTTCTTATATTAATGGCTAATTCACTGTGCAAGTTTAATACCAAGACTTAAATGACATTAGATCAATTAGCTTGCCTATGAATATTAGCATGATGCATTTACTGATTGCCTTTTTAACCAGCTTAGACTGGCACACCTTACCAACACTGCAGTAATTTCTGGTGTCTGGTTTGACTGAATTTTCTGTTTTTATTTTAATGATTTTATTTCAGAAGTGGAAAATTCAAATAAATCAAGTACTCTAAAGAAAAATATACTTCTGATTATTGTTTTCATGAATACTGAAGATTTATTTCCTGTAGTTCATTCTTTATTTCCCACTCGCAATACCAAAATATAAGACACCAATTTTCATCTTGTGTCCCTTTATAAAAGATAATATTGGAATAAGAATAAATGTTCAAGTATTGAAAATTGTGTGTGGCTGGTGCAGTAAGTATCCAATCTGTTTTACTTCTGTGTTTGGGATATGGTTCTTAGTAGAGAGCATCTAAAGCTCATTATGAGCATCTAAAATGCTCTGCCAGATGTCTGGTGACTGCTTAACTAGGTTATTAAACAGGGTTATAGACTGCTGACAATGTAAGTAAGCAAGTTCCTGATTATTCTGAGTGTTACAATAATACAGTACTAGTGGGCAGGATCTTGGGCAATGAGATGTCTACCTGAGAGAGTCATTAAACTTAGACATGTTTGACATCCCAAGGTACTTCAGTACTAACGTATAATTGCGACAATGGTTATTCAATTAAAACAATAAACTACCTATGGCTTCTAGCATACAGGTGATAACCAAAACAAGCAAAGAGGGACAGATTAATCTGCTAAAATAACATCCTATGGAGCATAAGTTTGCAGAGCAATGTTCTTTCCAGTTTCTTCTTGTGTCGTGCTTAAGTGCCTGAATGAGGTTCCCAGTTCTGACCTGTCAAATTTTCATTGTTTCTGTTCCTCTCTGTTCTGAGTTACTCTGTGTTTACTTTCTGAAATTTATTCAGCTTTCAGTAACATTGAGTATGATTTCATGAGATGTAATTTGCTCGTACATCTTCGTTTGTAATGTAAGTTTTTTATCACAACTGTTACAAATGTTAGAGCTTGTAGGAATGGTACTATATTGAGTTTAAGTCTTGAATGAATGCAGTATTAGACAGAATTTTAATGATTTATGGAGACAATAATTCAAACTAGCTCTTTCACAACCAAGGATCTGTTCTTGCCAGTTTCATTACTTTTTTATGAAGTAGCTTGGAAAATATCTGAGTTGGAAAGTATTTCTGCACTCTGATGTTTGACTTGTTAGGAGTCCTTCCAGCACCTGGTGTTGCTAGGCTACTGAGTCCAGAGCTGGAGGGAGAACACCACCTCTGTTGTTTAGGTCTTAGGGTAAATATTTCCTTTAAAAGAAATATTAATCAGTAATTATATGGAAGCCATTTCCATGTTTGTTTCTCTTGAGACTTCCATAGTGCTTTATAGCTTATTTCATTTCAAGTGCTATCTAAAAGAGACAGCCGAGAAACCAATGATTATTGGTGATCAGGGCAGCAGAGACTTCAGTTGAGTATGTGCTTTGAAGTCTAGGTGCTGAATTTTGCACTGAGTAGATTATTTGACAGAATTAAAACATGTTAAACAGTAGTTATCACAAAGACCTGCAAATTCTTGTCACTGTATATACTTAGGTTTGTTATCTCAGTTGAACCAAATGCACACAAGTAAGCATGTGCTGAATGTGATTCATTATTCCAGAGGTTTTAGTAGTGCCACATTTCATTTTGATAGAGAATGAGAATTAAATGCTTTCATTACAATGTTATTTCTAAGGTGTTTTAAAAGAAAATGATACATTACGGCTTGTTAGAATAGCATTGTAGAATAGTTAGTGTTGGAAAGGACCTTAAGATCATCTAGTTCCAGCCCTCTTGCCATGGGCAGGGACCCCTCATACTAAACCATGTCACCCAGGGCTCTGTCCAACCTGGCCTTGTACACCGCCAGGGATGGACCATTCACAACTTCCTTGGGCAACCCATTCCAGTGCCTTGCCACCCTTACAGTAAAGAACTTCCTCCTTATATCCAGTCTAAACTTCCCCTGTTTAAGTTTGAACCCGTTACTCCTTGTCCTGTCACTACAGTCCCTAATGAAAAGCCCCTCCCTAGCATCCCTATAACCCCCACTTCAGATAGTGAAAGGCTGCTATGAGGTCTCCACTCAGCCTTCTCTTCTCCAGGGTGAACAGTCCCAACTTTCTCAGCCTGTCTTTGTATGGGAGATGCTCCAGTCCCCTGATCATCCTCGTGGCCCTCCTGTTCCAGCAGCTCCATGTCCTTTTTATGTTGAGAACACCAGAACTGCACACAATACTCCAGGTGAGGTCTCACGAGAGCAGAGGAGCAGGTTCACCTCCTTTGACCTGCTGGTCATGCTTCTTTTGATAGAGAATAGAATAGAGGGAAACACCAGAGATGGTATAGATATTTGATATTTATTGGGTCTTTTAGCAGATGAACTTAAATCTGTCTTGTAGCTGAATATTTTGGCAGATTTTTGAGCATTTTATGTGATCAGGAAATCTGAAATGTAAAATTGGAACACCTGGGCTACCGTAGACAAATGCTGTGAAGAACCAGTATGTGTGAGAGATGTGTGTAGAAACAAGTTATTTTTCATGCTTATTTTCTTTGATATGCTGTTAATATTTAGATTTATAGTTACAAATATGGTGTACAAGGCCTGCAGATTGCTTTAAATCAAAATAAAATAATTAGTTTCAGAAAATAAAACTTCAGTTTTAAGTAGTATATGTGTAGTTACTTGGGGATGTGGGAATAGGAAGCTACCCCTTCTAGTGGAATAAATAGCATGAAGATTTTAATACAAGTACTGAAGACTCTGAGAAAATCTGCAAACTCACTGGATCTTGGCAGTCCAGAGACTTATAAATGCTTCCTGATGTTTGAACTTTGAATACTTCTGAAGTAGCTAAGAACAGTCAGAGACATGCTAGAAAATGTGAAGCCTTAAGTCTGAAAATACTGTCTAGCCGTTATCAGCAGTGACAGCCTAGTGATGTCATCAGAGGCCACTGCATAATTATGTAACTGAATTTTCCAAACAGAGCAGTCAGTGACATGAAGTTACTTTGCTAAGTTCTGTCTTCAGTTGTTTGTGTCATTTTCAAAGCGGAGAGGTGTGCTGTCTGGCTGCAAGTTGTAGTTGCGTAAAAGGACTACGTCAAGGAAGCTGGGGAGGGAAACATGATGGGAAGGCATTGCACTCCAGTATCTGGATTTCCGTTTCTAGCTCCTGAGTTCCCGTAAATCAAGATCTCTTGCATTCTGGGAAATTAAATATAGACTCCCCAGGAAATCCCGTGCTCTCAAAGGTGTGGTAATACAAGAGTCAAGATTTATACTAGTTTTCTTAAAATCTTGTGCAACTAACTTCGTTGCAATTATGAATAAGATCAGCACATCGGTTACTGTTTTGGCATTGGCTTTTGAACCACATTAAGGCTGCTGCTAGAACCTGAATATTCTGAAAACTTTATTAGTACATAGCTCTATCATAGTAGCTGTGAGAAAAGAATGTTAAATCTTGATACCTGAGTCCTTTTGTTATTGTCTTCACAGAATATGAATCCTATCTTCTGCTTATGATCTCTTTGTTTTTCTTAAGTTTTAGGCTCTTTCCTTTGCACTGCAGTCAAATGCTTTGAGTGCACATAGACACACAGGCATTAATCTAGTCCTAGTGCACTAACACAAGTTACACTGTAGTGCAACCAGTGTCTTGAATCTGGTCATAGTCCTGTAGGCTCTGTAAAGGACAGGTGGAAGTTTGTGTCACCAAGGTTTCACTGGCTTTCATATATCTAAGACAGAATGACTACATGTATTAATTTTTCTTGGTCTTCTGACTGCCTCTTAATGTATGACTTGTGGGTTGAATTAGTTCTGATTCTTCGCAGGATAAATTGCCTGTGTCATCTTACCTTCTTTGTCATAAATCTTGCTTTCTGTATCTTGGGAAAGTGGATAGCTGTGCTGCATTCGGTATGCAATATAACTTTAACAGTCCTGAGTTTTATCCAGATGAATCGCCAGAACATGCATAAACCAAGCCCAAACCAAGTTTATTTACTTTCTGCATCACCTCAACTGTCACTAGGCCAAAAAAACCCCAATCTACCTCTAAGGATTCCTTTGAGGGAAAGTCATAGTATCTGTCCTACTTCAGCTAATTCTGGATGAAGTGCTTGCATGGACTTAATACCCTTATGCAGATCCAGTCAGGGCTGTATCCTGTCCACAAAAGAACCCTTTGCTGTTATCTCTTTGACAGAAATATCTTTAGGAGGACAAATATTGTTTCTAGATAGTTGTGTAGGTTGCCAGAAGTAGGCAGTATTCTAGCAGTGAAAGAAAACTCCATAATTTATTCTCTAGAACTCAATTTTGGTGTTTAAAAACAAAGTATAAATTGGGATTGCAAAGAAAACCTTTCAAATGTGAGTATTCTACATTGGGTAAAGTAGTATTTGCATTAGTGCTCACATGGCTCGAAGAAATGCTTTGTAGTTCAGTATAGACTTCTTGTGTAGTTCGGTCTGTCATTCATTACAGGCACAAAAGTACTGAAGAATGCAAATGAATTGTTGATGAACAAATGTCAAGTGTAGTACAGAAAACATGAGAATTTGATTGAAAGCCACCTGATGTTTAAATAGGATTGTGGAAAGCCAAGATCTTTAAAACTAAAGAATTGCACGTGGTATTTTTGTAACAGCACTGTCTAGCAAAAGCTGGTTGCCAAATGGTTTTGTTGAGCCTTAATTCTAAACAACTGAAAGCATAGCAAGTGTTGAGAAGTGCAGGAGTTAAATATATTTTCATATGAAAGGAATAGATCAATCTTTCATTTGTTTGTGTTTTTTTTTTTTTTTTTTTGTTCTTGAGGAAGGAATGTGTTTGCTATATGTGTGGGGTGTTGTTTTTTATCAGATGTTTTGTTCAAGACTGTTTAAATACTAGTAGTTGTAAAAACAAAGAGAATGAAAATCTATGCATATTATTTGTTCTTGAAGACTGTTCTGGAAGTATGATGTCTTGGTTGCCAATGAAAGCTTAAAAGAACACACAACAGTGTGTTTGTGGGGAAGATACCTTGAATACAGACATATTTTGTTGTAGCGTTATGCTATTGTGACACAGCAATATTGAAGTGGGGTTTTGGATAATTAAGTAGTTGAGTTCAGTATTCATTAGACATTCATGATGCAAGTACCTTAGAAATTCTCTAATATGACTGTAAAACCAAAAACAATTATCAAAGTACACATAAGCAAAAGGAAAATAAGGATAAGTATATTATTTATTATTATTATATTGTTATAAGAAAATAAGATAGTATTCCTAAAGTCTGATCTATTTTTTTTTTAATCAGCATTTTCAGCTGTGAAATGAACAGATGCCTCTGATTATATACAAAGCGGGTAAAATATGATGTTCATGACAGATAAGTGAGAAGGAACAACTATTGAAGGGCTAACTTACAGAGAAAGTGGATAAACTTGTGAACTGTCAAAAAAGATTAAACTGAGTGAAAACTCATGCTGTGTGTGATCAAATAAGAAAAAAACTAAACTATTGCCATTAAATATATAATCATTATTGTTGTTTGTTAAATGATTCAAAGGTAGATTAATAGAATCATAGAATAATTAAGAGCTGGAAAGTACCTTAAGATCATCTAGTTCCGACCCCCCTGCCATAAGCAGGGACAAAAGTAGCGTTAAGAATTTGAATATTAAGCATGTTGACTGGTGCCTGTGAAAGCCAGTGGCTGCCTTTCTCTTTGGAGATAAATGATTTCCAATGGAAAAAGCAAACTCAAGCCCTTTACAAATAGGTGATTTGACAGTGTTCATCAACTCTTAAAGAAAAGAAGTAAATTTTGCAAATCTAGTAATGTGCCAGCTTTTAAAATATTTGCTATTGATTAAATAGTTTTTTATATTTGCTTCTATTATGCATGGAAATGTTTTTTTTTTTTTTTTTTTTTTTTTTATAAAAGTATAAACATAGCTTCTAGATTATTTTTGCTTTAAAGTTATAAAGCCTTTGACCCCAGATGAAGTTCTTTTCTGTCAACCTACACTTACATACTTAATCAAAATGCCAGTTTGGTGTGTTTTTTTTTGTTTGTTTGTTTGTTTGTTTTTTTTT
>NDXB01012693.1:0-11567 GCA_002631895.1 Agapornis roseicollis | reverse complement strand
TTTTTTTTTTTTTTTTTGTTTTTTTTTTTTTTTTTGGGAAAACCCCTCAAAAACCAGCAGAGAACTCCAAACCCACAAAACCCCCCACATCCACAAAACTTCTTATGTAATAATACAATATGGTGTAATACATATGGGGAAAAATACCACTGACGTCCTGATACAGTTACTTTGCAGCAGTGTGGGAAACCATGAAGTCTATACCTATTGGTGAAAACATCTGTTTTAAAACCTTTTGACTCTGCTAATTAATGCATATTTATTTGTATTTAGAATGGCACCTATTAAAAACCAGTAACGTTAAAAAAATCCAGCAGACTTTCAGCTCAGTAGCAATGCTGGCGGTATGCCTATCAACCTCGTACTCATTTTGGGGGTGGAGTCATAGAATTGTAGATGTGTTACTTAGGTGCATGTTTCTGCTTTTGAAGTGATATTTTCTTTTGAAGTGATGGTTTTCTTGAGTTTATCTGCTTTAACTGGGTCCTCTGTACTAATGTACAGTGTTGATTTTTCTAGACTAATAGATTTAAGGGTATATAGGTCCATGTGAGAAGGAAGCATGTGAAGTGCACTTCAGAAATGGCAGCTTAGTGCGCTTCAAGTATGTACATCAAAATGGTTTGTTGTTTTAGCTGTGACAGTGTATATCAGTATGAAGAAGTATTTCCTGATGACTTCCTTTTGAAGATGTTAATTCTCACTGGTGGCTCTGGCTGACCAGTGTGGCTTCACTGATCAGGTCCCAGGCTGGGAGAAAAGAAATATGGGGTCTATCATCTTAATCAGTTCTTGTCTTCTTGGTCATAGGTAGTGTCCTCAATTTCCTCTGTTAATTCTTCATGTTTCTGATGCTTGTCCTTTCTCTCATGGTCCTATGGCATAGTGTGAAATGGAAATGGAGCACATTTTTAGACTGACTGGTTTACTGTTTTGCTCTCAGCTGTTTTAAGCCAGCTCCCTCCCCTTCTTCCTAACTTCAGCTTTTCTTTTAGAAAGCGTAATGCACTGAGTGCTGAGGAAATGGCACTCTTTGTTTTGAGGACCTAGCGGTCTACGTACTTCTTAAATTGAAGTTCTTCAAATGAAAACCACATTGCTAGCATGTACATAGCATACTTAGATTTAAGATTGGGGTTTAATGCTATGCTGTCATTGTCATTAAAATATGTGGGCTGTTCTTGCTTGAAGTTAAACTAATTGTTATTAAAGACTTGACACATATAATTTTAAAAATTAAGGTGCTACAGATTAATTAAGTAATCTGCAACTCTTAGTGTTGCTAGGGATGTGGTTTTCAGATAAGAATGCTTGTGCAGTTCATAACAGCGTACTTGAATATAATTAGCGAGTTTCTTTGGAAGAAGTAGGAGTAGTAAAAATTAAAGTGCAGATTTCGTAGTGTTGACTGTCGAAATGGCACAAGACTTCTATTGCAGCTATTTCTAGTAACCTTAAACCATTTTATTTTCCTGTCTAAGCATTGCTTGAACTTATCCAAGAACAGTCTAAGTCTATGAAAGTGATTTTGTGTTACTCAAGGAGCAAGATCTGAACCTACAGTGGAGTTAACTGGGTCTAGTTGACGAAGTCCTCATCTAGTTCCTCTATAGGATGAAGAGAGGGGAAAGAAACTCTCTCTTTTTATTTGGAATTTATTCTTGTGCCAGGAAAAGCCATGAAAGGGGCAATGCATAGCAGCAGAAGATAAACTTAACTAACAGGTTAACTAGGTTTAGTCTAGGTTTGCCATCTGCATATGCAGCCAGTGCTGCGTTACCTTATGAGAAGGCAAACTGATGCTGAAAGCCAAGTTTCTGTCTTGAAGAAAGGGTGAATGAGATGGCTAGAATTGGGAAAGGAGGTCTCAGTTATAGTGGGGAAGATGCTGCAGTCTCTTCAGCAAGAGGAAAGTAATGTATTCAACAGAATAGAATACAATGTATTTACTGTAGCTTAATTTTAATCACTTTCAATTATATTTAATTGGATTTATGCTGTTACCAAATGGATAGATATATGCTTTTACAAAAGTGAAGGGAATGAATAAGGCATTCTAATAATGTATATATTTTTAGGTGGAAATTAGGATAGTCTGACAGAATTGCTTTGTAAATGATTGAACTGTGGCTGTTTTCCATAATGTTGAGCATTTTTGCTTCTTTGTTCCTAATACAGCAAATTTGCTAGTGTTGTGGGTAATTTAAATCAAGTGTCTTAAATTGTGTGCTCTTTTCTTTTTTATTTTCATTCCAGCCCTGATGATATTGGTACCTGTTGGTATATCCTGCTCTCTGGTTCAGTCTTCATTAAAGAATCTATGTTTCTTCCAAGAAGCAGGTATGTCAGTTATGAATGTACTGTGTTTAAACATAAATCATGAAATGTAGAGAATTTTTAGAATTGAAAGGCAATGTCTTGTGCTTAATGAAACAGAGAAGTACACACATAAACATGCTCTGCTTACCTTTACTAGCTAGTTGTGGTAATAGTTTTATGCCCATAGCTAGAACTGAAAGCACATCATTGTGGACAGTGTACAAATATCCAAAGTGTCATGCAGATGCTGTCAATTTAAAAATAAACCCACCAGATACCTAACAAATGTAGTGAAGTACCAAGTAATCTGTTCCTGTGAGTAATCAGACTGTGAATCATTTGGTGTAATAGAGCTTGTGATGTTTTCATGAGGCTTTACTTACTGTGTAGAAGTCTTCAATATGTTTTTTAGCTTATACTTAAGTTTTGCTACTTCTGTTTAAGGTTGTGCTTCATGTGAATGGATGTGCAACAAAGAGTGTTGTTTTACATGATAAGTTTGAGTGTGAGATGCTCAAAAATCATATTGCTACAGTAAAAAAAAATCATTATTTTGAGCTATGGAGTAAATACAAATGACTGCAAGGATTTCAGACTAAGGTGGCTGAGCTTGCTCATTTTAGTGGAAGCAGAGCAGAATCACTTTAAAATGTTGGTTATATGCATATTCATTCAGACTGCTATAAAAGGCTCCTTTGAAGTAAATGGCATGTAATACAATTTGTGAAAGGCGGAATGAAAGAATGACCTGTCTCTGTATGGTATGATGGGAATGAAAGCACTAAAAACTTCCTTACAGTTTTAAAAAGTGGGAAACCACTTCAGAGCTAGTGTTGGTGGGCATATAAACAATTAGATGTTCAGATATGCCTTTCAGTAGGAGGGCAATGCTGGTCCTGTGACTTCTGTTTGATGTTGGCATGTTCTTGGTGTAAGTGAATGTCTTGTGTCCGTAAGAGGACAGGCACTGCTGATAAAATGGTATGTTCGATGGGCTTCAAACAGTATATGCTAAAGGTGCAAAACTGGGTATCGTAAAAATTAGAACAACAGACTATAGGGTCCTCGCTGCTGGCAGATGGAAGAAAATTGTCCTGTATGTCATCCATGAATAGGCAAAGTGTCAGGAAAAAAATCTGGCAGAAAGTTCTGTCTTGAGATGCTAGGGGGGGAGGGGATGTATGGTATCTGAATTAATGTAGGGTGATTGTATATAGTTTGTGGCAGGAATATTTTCTTCCTTTGAATTGCAGCAGTGGTTGTGCTTCAGACATCTTTTGACACTTGATGAAAAGTGAGATTTAATAAGATAAATGATGAGTTTGAGATTCTTCCTGGAAGAACAGAAAATTTCAGGTTCCTGTAACTCTAAGCAGAGCATTTCAGGGCTGTTCACCTGGAGGTATTCAGAAATAATATCTGTGACAGTGTCTGAGATCTTGGTGAATTGCAGGTGTGGAATTAGAGAAAGTTTCATAGTTCTGGATGGAGACAAACAGCTATCAAATCTGGTAGCATAGGAACCAAATGCAAGAGAGACAATCTGTTAATTAACAAAGATAACATAAGTCCATGAAAGCAAAATTAAGAAAGTTTAATTTAAAGATGAAAGTTTTTCTGGAGATCAAACCCAGAGTCATTCTAGTGAGAGGCTTTGTGCTCAAAAGCTATAGTTATTGAAGGGTAGTTGAGGACCTTATTTAAATTAAATGCAAGGCGAATCAGGAGGTTTACTTCGTAAATGAGAAAGCTGCAATATTTGGGCCTTGGGCTCATCTACAAATAGGAAACGGGAAAAGTGAGAGGGCACCCAGGCTGAATTTCTGATTTGGAACACTGGTGGGTAATAAATGATAAACAAGGGGGTTGGATTGGAACTAGATGATCTTTAAAGTCAAACCAACCCAAACCATTGTATGATTCAGTGGCTTTTTGCACTGTGGGTTTTTTTTTTTTTTTTTTTTTTTTTTTTTTTTTTTTTTTTTTTTTTTTTTTTTTTTTTTTTTTTTTTTTTTTTTTTTTTTTTTTTTTTTTTTTTTTTTTTTTTTTTTTTTTGTTGTTACTGAGACTGATAAGCAGCAACAGTAATGCAAAATTTTACAGTGCCTATTAAAAAAGGGAGTAAGATCTTGTGAAAGGCTGCGGTCTGGAAAGAGCTGATAGTGGTATTTCAAAATCTAGAGAGTAGACTTAGAAGTGGGCAAAAGGCAGTTACTAGGTAACTGTTTGCTTAAACTGAGTATTTACATTAGGGGGAGTAATCATTTCACGAGCCTTTTTGAGCATTGCATAATTTGGGAATCTTGATGTCTTATTGCTGTTAAAGTGAATTTGCTGTGCTTCAGCAAATGGAGCGATATCCTGATGCATCATTTACTTCAGTTAAGAGGAAGAGACCTAAACATTGCCAGGTAGAGATCATCTAATTTTGATCTTGTTTTGCCAAAAATTGTTGTTTGAATAAGCTTATTGTAAATTTATAAACTATTTTAGTGGTAGTTTGGTTTGGGGTTTTTTTCCACTTTAATCCATTTTATCTTTGTCCATCTAGAACACCACTAGGAAATAATTTTGCCACATGTAAAGCTTCTGAGTAAGAGAGCAGGATGGAGCTGCAAAGTCTGTGTAGGAGCAGAAAGCAAGAAGTATGTTGCATTCTCCAAGTATGAGTGACTCAGAAAATTCTTGTTTCCCTCACTTTTATTTTCCCAGAGCTTTTAAGTGAGTAATCCAACCTGCCTGTTCCTAAACATTTTACCATCCAAAACTCCAAATTTTTTTTTTTTTTTCCCTACCTTAAAATTATTATTGCTTTTTTGGCAGCCTACCCCATGTACCCCATGTAAATCCCTTTGCACAGGCTCTCTGAGCTGCATCCAGCCTTCCCAGTGGGACTTAGGGAGCTGCTGGTGCTGCTCTGACTGCGGGCTTCCCCTTGCCTGTCCTTCTGGATTTGTCCAGCTCAACTTCATTGAACAATGGCTGGGCAGTAGCTGGCAAAATTTAAAATAAAATATATGTTCTCCCCTCCCCCCCCTTCACCCCTCCAAATTTCAAGAGCATTTGCTGTTCTTTGTTGGATTTCACGCTTTTAAAATCTATGTCTGTACAAGGCAGGGTAAAAGTAGTACCTAGTTAGGGCAATTCAGACAGCCTTTGTGGATAAATCTGCTTGCAATCTTGGAGGTCTTTTCAGAGACCTGTGCCGATTTCTCTCCTACTTTAAACTTCATGGCTCTTGGCATGTGAGCCTATAAGGAAGAGGATGTAGTGCTATTATCAGATTTATAGCTGAAATGTAGAAGTACCTTAGTGCACTTGACTGTGAATGTTCGACATATTGCTTGTATTTGGGTATTGTATTAGCCTCTATTAGCTAATTTAGTTGTATTAGTTTCAGATACAGCATCCTCTGGTTGGTGGATAACACTGTAAATACTCCTTTGTTATGTATTATGTCAGGTAAACTATTTTTCCCAGATCCATTATCTCTGCATCTTTGATTCCAAGTGTTAGATACCATTTAAAATTCTTTGGGGAGAGGCAGTGATGTCTAGGTTTGGCAGACAGATAATATATAGTTGGGGAAGAAGAATGTCTTAAAATAACAAAGAAACTCCAAACAACCAAGCTGTCTGAAAGCATAAGAATGACCATGTCCCTGCCTTCCCACTCAGACAGAAATAAATAATAGTATAGCTGTCAAAAACTAAGCAGCTTTGTAATGTACTATGTCGAGTCAAGTAGTTGGTAGTTGCTATAGTTTGAAATGAGTGCCATAGCTGTCAATTTTGCCAGTTACATAATCTACTGAGTGACTTGTAGAACTGCTTTGAACTAGTTACTTGACAAGTCTTTAAGTCAAAACTAAAAAAACCCAAAACCTTAAAGTGTTCAAAACGGAATATTGGAATAAGTGAAGTCCTAAATTGAGTATCTTGCTTTGGAAACTTTAACATCTAAACCATGTCTGTTTTGTGAAAATAGCATGAGTGTTGTTTTATTTCCCTTCTGAAATATAGTTTAGTCTAGATAGAATTTGTTTAAATGCCAAGCGATCAGCTGGCAAATAGTGTTCCAAAGGTAAGGCTTGATTTTATTCAGTTAACTTACTGTTTTTGGAAAACTTGGAATCCACAGTTCTAAAGAATTTTGACCTGAACAATTAAAGCTAACATATTTTTTTGAGACATAAAGTAAAGCTTAATCTTGTTCTTCTATTTGATTTTTGTGGATTACAACAGTGAAATTTATTCTGACAGTTTAATGTGAGGAAGGTTTTCTTCTACCCCCATATCTTACTATTAACAATTTCCATACTTACTCCTTTTCTTTAACGTATCAGGCACATATTATGATGAAACTAAACATTCCTTAGTTCCCTGCTTCCACCACAACCACCAAGCTAGTACAAATTAACTCTTGCTCCGACTGCTGTTTCCCTTGAGTATCAGTACCCTGAAGCAGTTCGCATGGTAAAATGAGGTTTATTTATGAAGTCTAGAAAATAGTAGAAAAAAACAATTTCCAGGAGGTTGTCCTGGCTCTCTTGTGTTTTCATGTGGTCACTGACAGCAGTAATGTGACAGTTCCTCAAAATATCTTTCGGAATTGCCTCCAGCATCTCTTGGTGTACTCCATGCTCTCATCACATTTGCTCAGCTGGTTGGACATTCCATGTGGTTTTAGTTCCAGGACTTTGCTTCCAGTGTAAATTTTACCGTGGTCTTTCGTCTTATTTGACTTGGAGCTGCCATATAAAAACATCTCCTAGATCTCCCACAGCAAACTTTCTGCTTGTCTGTGGCCTCCATAACTGAAGGATGTAATTAACTCTTAGCAGCAACAAAATACAGATTTTCTGGGCAGTTTTTGTCAGACCAGTAGGCTCTGAAAAGTGCCTGTTTTTTCTGCTTTTCTCCTAGAATTCTCCCCAGGCTGTCTGGGTGGTATGTTCTGTGCTGTTTAGACATGCTGTGGTACCAACTTGCCATGTGCAAACCTGGTTTTGCTCTTGTCTTTAACTACTCACTCATCTATACTCTTTCCTTCCGGTAGGCTCTTCTTTTCCTTCTGTCCTGGGTTCAGTAATAGCAGTCAATTTTTCACCTTCTTAGTAGCTGGTGCAGCACTGTGTCAACTTGGGAGCAAAACTGATAACAGGGAGGTTTTTAGTTACTGTTCAAATGTTTTGTTCTGACCAAGGACTTTGTGAGCCTCATGCTCTGCCAGGGAGGAGGGGAGGCCGGGAGGAAGCAGGGACAGGACACCTGACCCAAACTGACCAAAGAGGTATTCCATACCATAGCATGTCATGCCCAGGATGTAACTGGGAGGGATCCAGAAGGGCTAGTTCTCTCTGGGGTGTTGGAGGAGGTATTCGGTTGGTGTTTGGTGGGGTGTCGTGAGTTATCTGTCAGTGGTTGGTGAGATGCTGTATTCTTTTCCCTTGTTATTTCCTTTATCATTATTATTATTGGTGGTAGCAGCAATGATTTGTGTGATACCTTAGTTACTAAACTGTTCTTATTTCAACCTGTGGGAATTGCATTCTTTTGATTTTCCTCCCCATCCCTCTGGAAGCAGGGGAGGGCGAGAAAGGGGGGTTGAGTGAGTGAACGAGATGTGTGGCTGGGTTTAAACTATGACACCTTCCTTACTGCCACACCCAACCAGTTTTCCCCTCACTACTTCATGTGGTGATGGAGAGCTGTTCTCCCTTTAGCAAGTTTACAAATACGGGAGCAATTATTTAAGCTTTTTCCTCTAATTAAAAGATCAAGTTTTGAAGTTAAAAGAACATCTGTTTTTTCTGTCTTCAAAATTAAAAGGGATGTATCTCTTTAAATATTGATATTTAGTCCTCTGGTCCTTCCTATACTAAACTTGAAAAATGGAATGAAATATCAAATTCTCCTGGTGAGCCATTGAAGAAATTATGGACTTGTTTTGAATGCATATAAAGCAATAACAGAATTCAGTTTATGCAGAAATTATTTGTCCTTGTCCAAGTGTGTCCAATTAACTTAAAATAACTTCTCTCAGAAGGAAGCTTAAGGATTTGGGCTTGAGTATGTTTCTGGTTTGGTGGTGGTGTTTGAACAGGATGAGAGAGTTGGGGCTGTTCAGCCTGGGGAAGAGAAGACTGCGTGGAGATCTCATAGCAGCCTTCCAGTATCTGAAGGAGGCCTGTAGGGATGCTGGGGAGGGACTCTTCATTAGAGACTGTAGTGACAGGACAAAGGGATAACGGGTTCAAACTTAAACTGGAGAGGTTTAGTTTGGATATAAGGAAGAAATTCTTTCCTGTTAGGGTGGTGAGATGCTGGAATGGGTTGCCCAGGGAGGTTGTGATTGCTCCATCCCTGGCAGTGTTCAAGGCCAGGTTGGATGAAGCCTTGGGTGACATGGTGTAGTGTGGGGTGTCCCTGCTTATGGCAGGGGGCTTGGAACTAGGTGATCTTAAGGTCCCTTCCAACCCTAACTATTCTATGATTCTGTGCTTTTGGGGTTTTGTTTTGTTTTTGTCTTACATTTTGACAGGTAATGTATGTGAGTATAATGGTGCAAGAGCAGCGTTTTTGGCTATGTACATGCATTTGTACAGTTTTATATCCTGAAACAGACATCCTAATTTTTTCTGATGCCTGGGACATGCTGTTTGGTGTGGTTTACATATATGTAACTAATGATATGTTTATATTTTTAATAGAGAGCTGTCTTTGGTTGGTCTTTCAGTAAGTAAAGTTATATTGACGGCTTTAATTACAATGATAAAAACCATTTCTCAGTGTATGACCCTAAAATATTTACAAGTTAGTTTTTATTAATAATGGCTATTCCTGGCTGAAACTTAGAGCAACATTGGTGTAACCAACGTATACAAGTATTTAAAGCAAAATCCTCTAGAAAGCTTTTTGGTTTTGTTTCTTCCCCCCAAGCAGGAAACTGAGAGTTTTAGAACAATAATTTGAAAGAGACTTAGGATCGTATTTCTGGGAGCTGCTAGCTGAGTTATTTAAGCTGCAGAGGGAGCTGATCAAGAGCTATGCTAAGGTTATTCAACTTTTCCCTGTTTCCGAGTTTTGCTTATGGCTAAGGATTAACGTCATCATGATGGAAACATGAAGATCATACATGGGATCTTTGTAAAGAAAAATAACTCCCCGGCCTACGGTTTCAAGTGTATTTAAGAAATTACTTGAAACTGCATGCTCTGGATTTATTTTGCCTTCAGAACTCTGGCTCTTTAATATAAGACTTTATTTATTTATTTATTTNAAATTACTTGAAACTGCATGCTCTGGATTTATTTTGCCTTCAGAACTCTGGCTCTTTAATATAAGACTTTATGCATGCATGCATGCATGCATGCATTCATGCTGCTAGCTGCTGCTGCTGGATTTTACTGTGACCTGTATGTTGCTTTTTATTTCTCTATCCAGCTAGTGCTGTTCTGAAGCCATGCTCACCACTGTTGCCATGGTATCATGGTATTGTTGTGGGCTGACCTCTAGTGCTGTCTTGTCTTCTGTCTGGTTTGAATGCCTCAGTTAAGCATTTCAGTCATTTAGTTGAAGCTGAAGCATGAAGGAGTGTGATGTAACAGACTAATCTGTGGGAAAGACTGAGATCATGAACTGAAGAGGGAGTTGGGAGAAGTAGTGGAGATGTCAGTCCATTTATGACTGTGTGTCTACCATGAACTTCTAACAGATTTTAAATAGACATTGAGAAAGTAACACTAGTTGCTTTGTACCATCTGAATCTACCTAAAGACTGTGTATGTCCTCTTGGGTAGAAGTGTTTCTTTTTATCTGCAAGCACAAAATTAGACTATCATAGTGCATGCAACTGTGATTACTTTTTTTACTTGAAGTCTTGGAGAAAATAAAAGCTTGTTTACAAGATTGACCGCTTTTTTAACTGTTTGCTAAGAAGTTGGTTTACAGACTTTTTAAAATATGAATAGTTACTTTGACAGCTAAATGAATTTGGTATTACATACATTTTGCTTTATCCCACCCAGTTTGTCTTCTGCTGAATAATATAAGAGTTCACTGGGGTTTGAATTTGATCATCTTCCACATGTGCTGCCAGTATCTCGGGTATTGGGAAATAGAAGAGGACACAGTTCCTGAATGATGAGATTGGGTTGTGTCTGGCATTGTTCCTGTCAAAACAATTATTTCAACACTACTGGAATTTTGCTCTTGCCCAGCTGATAAAATGTTAAGGGGCTTAATCTATTATGCTGGCATCTTTTGAAAATAAAAATAGAAATCTAGTGTAGTGGGTCTAGTGCTATCAGGCTTTCTTCCAAGTTTGTAATGGGAAATAGAGGGTAACAACAAAGCAGAAAGTGTCAAATGACCTGAATAACTTCTAAGTGAGCCTGTATATTTCTGATCCCTCTTAAGGTGGGGGAGGTTTTCAGGGATGGAAATACTCATGGTAGGAGAAAAGTCAGCTTCAGAAGCCCTCACAAATGCAAGCATTGTGCTAGTTTGTAAGTGTATATCCCAGAGTTACAGATTTCCTTTCCATATGGAAGACCTGATGATGGACTTGATATGGTCTGGATCACCTTCTGATGCTCAAGTGTGTTGGTAGAATGTTCAGAAAAACTTCATATGTTGGCTGTTCTTATATTGTGCTTTATTCAAGTCAGTATCTTCCCCATTGAAATTGCAGTTGTCTAAAAATACTAAAAAACTAAATGCATGTATTTTAATGACAAAATTATGTTTAGGAATTTGTGATATGGTACATAGAAACAATGTAAGTGTATAAATCCAAATCACTGCTTTTATGACAAGTCTTGCCTATGAACCAACTTAAGTCATTTTTTGCACTAGCTGTACAGATCAAGTATACTCAAAATTTTTCAGTATGGTGTAAGTATGGGATAGGGCTAATGTTAAAGGAAAACAAAATCTCTGTAAACACAGATAGTAGAATTTTTATGTGTAAGCATGAATATATCTATAGCTCAGAGTAACTGAAAAAGGCCTTAAGGAAAAATTAAAATTAAGTAGAGTGGTTTAGCAGACTAGATTCATGGGGATTACTCTTTTAGGAGAAATAAGCCAGAGAAAGGAGAGAATCTATTAGGTAGCTGATAGAGGAATCTATGACATCTATGAATGATACCGACTCTCGCATCCCAGGTTTTTAAATGTTAGAAAGCTAGGGTTAAAATTATAGCTAATTAGTGTTGAAAAAGGTGTTGAAATTGAGATGGGGGG
>NDXB01012692.1:129418-149616 GCA_002631895.1 Agapornis roseicollis | reverse complement strand
AAAAAAAAAAAAAAAAAAAAAAAGGGATAATAAACATTGGATTTAGAGCACAATATTGCCATGATCTTATTTTTCTTGATTTAGATCTTATAGCATAATGCTTTTGAAATAATAGATTCAAAAGAAAAGGCATACAAATTGAAAAAGAAGGCTGGTAAACATGGCAGATAGGAATCACTTTACCTAAACTAGGACCTTTGTTAGTCACATCAGCTCCCTTCTAGTTCATGTACAGAAATAAGGCACTCTGAGAACAAAGTGTCCTCCAGATATAGGTGTTGTGTCCTACTTTTGATGATACTTTTGGTATATCATGGAGGGAAGAACATTAATCTGTAATCTGATTTAGAAAATCCCTGTATTTCTCTAGTCTTATACTATAAATATTGAAAGAGATATGTTTCACTCTTATAGCAGAGAAATAATAACTATACTAATTATGATGAGAATTGTATTAGTAATAAAATATATTAAAATCAAGAAGTTGAATTCTCATACTAATTATGCTTAGAATTATATTATATTAGTAATAAAATATATTAAAAATCAAGAACTTCATTTCTGGGAAAGAAATACGTATTTCCTGAGGAAAGGTACTACTGACTGTATCAGTGAGTAGGATAGTATGATTTTAATGGAGAAAAATTACATGAGAGTTTAAAAAATACCATAAAACATCTTCTAACTAAGGAGTATTAATTCACTTATTTCTTCCATTTATTCAATTATTAATGTCTATATGTCCTCTTAGAGCTTATCACTATGAAATTCAGCAACATTCCTTCCACAAGAATTATTCATGACAGATTCCAAAAAAACAGTTGACTGAGTCACAGAGCAAAGCAGTGTGGAATATTCAGAAGTGTGCTTCTGGAAGCCCAAATGTATATTCCACTGAAAGCCAAGACAGCTGAAGCGTGAGGGGAAAATAAGACAAACACAGCTGACCAGGGAAATACAGTGAGCAATAAAAGAACAGACAAAGGCAAGCAAGACACATAAATCAATGGGGTCAAGGCTCTGAGCAGGGATAACCAAGTCTAAAAACTAAGGAAATAAAGGGATGATCACAAAAGGAAATGAAGAGAAATGGAGAAAAATTTGCAGAAGCTACAAGGACAAACAATAACAGATTTCACAGATATATGAGGAACAAGAGGTCAGTGGGAGAGACTGTCATCGCTGTATGTGTTCGGGAGGGGAAGCTAGTGGCAGAGGCTGCTGGGAGCTGGCACTGCATTCGCCTTGGTGCGCTCACTGGAGAGACCACAGGGAACATGCCAGAAAAGAGAGAAGTGTCCTGGAGGCAGAATGTGAAAAATTAATGAAATGAAGGATGAGAACAGAACAGGTTAAGAAAGAAAAGAAGAAAATAGGGCACCTAAACAGTAGGCCTAGTGGCCTGTTTCCCAGGTTTCTGCAAGACATGGATTTTTTTAACTTTCTCAGACTATGAAGTCTGTAGTACACAAGGTGCGTATATAAGTTATATGAGGTATATAGTTGAACAGCCTGTGCAAGGCAGTATCTGAAAGGTTTTGTAAGAAAAACCCATGCAGTGGTAGCTTTATAAAGTATAAATCCAAGCATAGATAAAAACAGATTCAGGGTTGTGGAGAAACTGGTGCAAACTAATCAGGAAAAATTTTACAATAGCTGAATCGGAGTTAACATAACCAGTTTCCTTTGGAAAGTGACATGTTCCCAAGAAATTAGTGCTGGACCCAACCCTTAAAGTATACAAATGTTTATTCCTGTTAGTTGCTGATGTGTCCTCAATTTAAATTCCATAAACAGAGGTACTGAGAACAGATAAAGTGGAAAAATAAAGTCAGATTCACAACTTTACTTGAATAGTTAGGTTGCAAATAGCTATTTAATGAGATTTATAAAAGCATTGAAGCCAATCAGGCAGCTGACTAGCACTGATTTCCGTTGCCAGTTATGTGCTTTCCAGGGTGGACCTGAGTCCCGAGTAATGTCTTAGATTCTCACAAACTTCATAAATTGTTGTGTAGAAAAGCATAAAGCCATGAAAAAATATGACCAAAGATGGCAATGTCAACTATTTATTTCTACCTATGACCAAAAATTTCCATCTAAAAAGTCATCAATAATACTTAAATGCCAAATAGAAAAAATAAACAACAGCTCAAAACAAAATACATCTATTTGTTCTCTTACTTTCTTTTTTTCCCAGTTCCCAAACTTGCATGAATTCTGAAGGGGACTGTTTTGGGGTATTACTAGATGAAAACTTTTGCAAGTATTTGCATTCTTAACAGAACAGAGATCAGGGCAGGGTGGGGTTAATGTTCTGGCCTTAATGTGATGAAACAGCCAAGGCTAATTGAGACTCTGAGCAACCTGATCTAATAGAAAGTGTCATTGCCTATAGAATGGGGAGATTGGAACTAGGTGATCTTTAAGGTCCCTTCCAGTCCCAATCCTTCTACAATTGTATGGTTCTATGACAGAAACAAATATAGTCCAAAGAGACCAGAAGCTTAGGCCTCCTCTTCCCAGGTTTAGGGCTCTTATAATTAATGAAGATTTGAGTTTTTGCTTGCCTGATGTGTATCAGAGTTTCTTGCAGCCAGCTCCTCAGGGACTTACCCTTCTAGAAGAGAATGCTCTCTCCCAACATATGACGTAATCTGCTGGGTGGAGCATGGCCCTGGGATATGGACATTGTGTGTCTGTTCACTCTCTAGCCTGAAAACATTAGGTCTCAACTTTAGTGTCAGTGTCTGGAAACTATGTTAGCACTGCTACTCCATATCACTCCCAAGTGAGGATGATTGGAATCTGGCTAGATGGAGGTACTTGAAAATTCACTCATGAATGGTGTTAATGGAGGGACGTGTTTAATTTAGGCATGCTGATTGGATTAAACTTTAAAGACACCTATATTACCTATATGGAGAGAGAAGTGCCTGTGTTATGAAAAGAAGGTCTCCCTTAGCAGATTTTCCATGATAAGTACCATCTTTTGTGGCTGTATGTGTTCCTTAGATATATGTCTGCCAGGCAGATTGAGTCAGTCTTCCTGTGAAAATGTGCATAAAAATTTAGGTAGGACAATGGCTAAGTCAGACACTTAAATAAAGTGGTTAGGCACTTAAAGAAAACTCCCAAGTAGTAGTTTAAGTAATTGGGTTGCATAGCTGCTTAAATGGAATTAAAACAGACCAAAATCAAGACAATGCTGCCATTGAAAAGAGTGCATCTGGAGCACTAAGGTGGTGAAACCTATTTATCAGTGGTTTGTTGGTAGAATATGAAGCTTTATTAGACTGGAAAAAAATGATAAAAATCCTCAGTGATTTTTAATTGGGATAAAAGAGCCAAAAATATAATGTTATGTGGAAGTTATCAGTAGATAAGAAAAAGGACTAGAAAGAACAGTTTAAATGTCCCAAAACTGATTAAGCACAGGACGACTAAAATCCAATATAGTTAAAGTAAAAAATTTAAATAGGAAGTTCTTTAAACAAAAAGCAATTTTTGTGTGCAGTCACTCTATGTAGAAGGTTACAGAGATTACACAAGGGTGATCACACTCAGTAAACAGAGATTATGTGACCTTTGAGATGTGGCTACTCTGGTACAAGACCAGAATTCTGAAATGCTATTTATGTTAAAGTGAGTTAACATGATGGGTGAGGAGGTGGTGTTCCACTTTGAAAAGTCTGACTTTCTCCGCTGACAAAGGATTTTGTTTATGTTTTGTTTTTTGGTTTTTGGGGTTTTTTTTCAGTGTGAGAACACTTCCAACACTGGCTCTGAAAACTGGTTGGTTTGGTTGTGTTGGGGAGCTTGTTTCCCCCTTTGTCCAGACTTGTAGCATAGCAGTGGAGAACTTATGAGCAATTAATCATTTATAATAATAACGATAAACAGCAGCATTAAAAATGTGGTTGTATTTTCATTATTTAAATATCATTGAAACATGTCTTAATTGTACACAATCAAAACCTTACTGAATATTTCAATACTATAAAGCATTGCTTTATTCCTGGTTGTTGTACTGATAGCTAACAGGTAGGATAAGATTGCTCATTTTTCAGCTGTACTCATCTGCCTTAGAAATGAGTGTAACATGCAGAAGAGGGAAAACAATGGGAAGGAAAA
This sequence comes from Agapornis roseicollis, assembly GCA_002631895.1. NCBI lineage: Eukaryota > Metazoa > Chordata > Aves > Psittaciformes > Psittacidae > Agapornis > Agapornis roseicollis. Next base: position 145,482 of record NDXB01012692.1, on the reverse strand, counting down.
CAGCACATTTGTCTCAGTTCTGACATGTACGTGTGACACTTTCAGGCAAATAATAATTGTTCGCAATTTCACAGGTTTTGTAATTGTCCTCCCCCTTGGTCATTATTGCCTGAGCAGCACTTTAATTTTAAAATACACATTTGAGAACAGCAACTAATAATGGTGTAGAACTATAATACATGATTAAATAACATGAGTTATACAGTTTGCCCCGTAGAAATGTGCAGAATATTGTAATAATTTCCATCTTTTGTTTCTGCAGTGTTTATGGCTGTCCTTTGGCGAAAAAAAGAAAAACACAAGATAAGCAACCACAAGAACCAGCCCCCAAAAGAAAGCCCTTTGTGGTTAAAGCAGACAACTCTTCAGTAGATGAGTGCTATGAAACTGATGGAACAGAGGAGATGGATGAAAAGGAAGAGGAAGAAGAGGAAGAGGATGAAGAAGAGGAGGAATATTCTGATGATAATGAGGAGCAAGGTGATGAGGAGGAGGATGATGAGGAGATAGATCGAGACGAAGAAGAAGAGATTGAAGAGGAAGAAGAGGAGGATGAAGAGGAAGGTGAAGATGTGGAGGATGAAGAGGAGGAGGAAGAAGAAGAGGAGGAAGAAGAGGAGGAGGAGGAAGAACGTGGTAATAATCAGAGTATTAGTAAAAAGTAAACAGTGTGTGTTTTCTGGGTTAATCTTCTAGTGTGGTGTGTGAGGATTTAGCTGTGCAGTGCTCATTAAAGCTAATGGAAGTCATGCAGTTAAATCTCTCTGCTCCACACTGAAAATATATCCCACTGCGTTCCCTTAACATTTATCTTAATAAGTCTGTCTTCCAAATATTTTTTAATACACCAGCACTCACATTTCAAACAAGGAGGGTAGAGGTGTGTTTGTGCTAAAAATGCTTGCATAAAATATAATCCTAGTGGTAGATTAGTGCATGAAGTTACCAGGAGAATATTCAGGAAGGTACAAGCAAAGCATCAGCTACAGCTGGGTGCCTGTACTGATCATTTGCAAGTGTACTTGCTGGATCTGCTTATATAATGTCAGTGATTGCCCACATAAATGCTGTCACAATTTTGCATATATTTTTTGTGAGCAAAAACGGGCCTCTTCCCTTTGAAGATTTTGCCCCATACTTCCCAATACCCCTTCCTTAAGAAAGTATTCAGAATGAACTATTAATATATGCTTTGGTTCTTTGAGACTTGAATGCTGTGTGCTTTAGTTGATTCTATTAAAAATATAGAATGAGAGGTTTACATAGATAAAGTCCTTCTAAAATTCATATATTTTGGTTAACGTACTATGGAATGAATGCTATTTAGAGAAGCAGGTCACTGGTAGTAACCAAATGAATGCAGTAGCAATATGATTGACCTATTCACCTTTCCCTTTCTGGGGATGCTGGACTCTACATTACCAGTATTTTCAAAATATGTGATCAGTGTCCATTTACTTGAGAGTCCATATGCTGATGACAGACATAATGAACTGGGGTAAAATGAAAGAAACATGCAAAAATTAATGAGCTATCTAAAAAGTATTTTGTTCCCATTTCCAGGGAACACGTTTTTGATTGGGTAGATTCACCTTTCTAACCAATAAAAATATAAGAAAAGGTTTCAGCACTCCTCAGTTGGATTCCTCTTAGGAACCAGGTATGAAAGTTGTATGACTTTTGTTTCAGCATTCTGTAAGGTCAGATTTTAAATCTTATAGGCAGAGTTTGGAAGTATTCTTTCCATTTGGGCAAGATGGTGGCCAACTGGGTGGCTATAAGCATTTTCTCAGATATCTGAATCTGTAGCATCTCCTCAATTGCTTGAATTTGCCAACAAAATTGGTAGAGCATAAATGGCCAGTCTTAAAAGTTACATGAGTTTGATGCAACAGAAAGGCAATTTCCTCTTGCAGGGAACAATCCTGCTTCAGAACCTGGAAGAGAAGCTGTGTTAGATCAGGCTGAAGTGAAACTGCTATTGCTATCCTGATGGGCAAGTGCAGATGTCTAGTACTTTCTTTAAGAGCTAATGGTGACTGAGTTTGTTGGTGATTAGGTTATGGTGCAACTGCTTCTGTGATTTCAGCTGACCTGAAAAACTTTGAATCTACACTATCAAAAATGATAAAAGGAAAAAAAATCTAAGTAAAACTCAAGAGCTCAAGAAAATTGCTTCTGGCAAGCTAGCAGGCATCATACTCGGTTTACTTTTCCTATCATAATGAAACACAGTGGTTTACTTATTCCAACAGTTACACATGCAGTTAGTGGTCCTAATCAATCAACAAAAGCTGACATTGCGTTTTGACTGCTTTCCTTCCATATATAGTAGGCTGTGGTTAAGAACTGCAAAAGGTTTATAGAAGTATCTCTATTAGTTTCTCTGTATGTTACATGGAATTAAAACTTACATAAGTTAAGTTTTTGTTAGGATGCCATGCTATTCCAGTAATAATACACATGTATATTAATAAATATATATATTCTATAAATACTGATCATTAAGAAAAAATCCGTTTGAAATGGGAAAAGTGACAATAGAATTTTCTTAAAAAAAAAAACAAAACCAAAACCAAAAACCATGATCTTTTGAGAATCAATATAATGATCACTATGCAACAATCCCATTTAAAAGCACAACCGATTTGCAAGAAACGGTTTCTAGCAATTATTGAGGAAGGTAGCATGGAGTTCCTCATATCTATGGCAAGCAGTAGAGAGTGATAGCAGCTTGTTCCTGATGGGATCTAGAAGCTAATCAATAAGTCTAGGGCGTTTTAGGTAGTTTATTTCCTATTGGTTTTAGTAGGGATCCTGACATTTCGTTTTCTTCTGGTTATAAGCAGCTCTGGTGGAATTTGGACTTTTGGTTTCCCAGGGAAACAAAGTGCACTCAAAGTTAAGGATTATAAAACTACATAGTCTGAATATGGCACTTGCCTTTCTGTATTGACTACATGGGAAAATTAGGTCTGTCAGCTCTGAATTTACTTGTCTCAATCACTTGCTGCTCACTATATTATAGATATTGTAGTAAACCACCATCTACCTTTATGTCACATTAGCAGGAAGTCTGAATGTGGCTTAAGTGTTTCCATATCCAGAAACAAAATTCAGAATTATCTACAAAGACTTCTAGGATGTCTCTGCACAGTTCTTATAAAAGTTTGTCACTTATGCTGTAATTATACTTTTCAGAAAATTTCCATAACTACAGTCTAGGTGGACAAAACAAAATCATAAGTATCAGTGACAGAAGAATTCTGTCAGCCAGTATAGAATGACAGAGACAGCAGCTGATGTGGTGGAAGGGGAGAGAGGAGGAAGGTAAGGTATTTTGCCTCCTTAGACCAAATACAGTTTTCTACTAGAAAAGGGTGAATCCTGGGAAATTCAAGTACCTTACTGGCATCTCATTGCCCATACGTTTTGTTAAAAGACAGTGAATTTTGGATTAGATTCTGAGAGGATATCTGTAATATACAGGTAATGTAGGTATACAGTTCTTATGAAAAACACTTGTTCATTTGCTGAAGCCATCTTGATCTTTTTTGAAATCATGTCTTTATAGCCTCATCATTGATAGACTACAGGACTTGGAAAATACAAAGGTATCCTAAAGAAACACTTCTATAAAGCTCAAAATACCAATTTAAAATAAAATAATAAAAAAAACCCAAACAAATGTTTTAAGATGAGTCCCCAATTCTGTGCTTGTATTTCTACACAGAATCAATATTGATTAATATAGAACCAATATTAATGTGTAAATGCTTAATATAATGAACTAATGAACCAATATTAATGCTTAAAATTCCCAAGCAGTGGCCGCAATATTCTCTTTGAATTTTCATTAAACACATTGGATCTCTTTAAAGAACAGGTATCTATCCTTCTATCTACAAACAGACTTGAGAAACCCTTATGTTCAGTACCACCACTACAAGAAAGATAAATCTTTCCAATTTCCCTTATATCCCAGAAAGAAAGGGCAGATAGATGACCTGTGTTACAATAACCTAGCCTGTAAATTTCAATGTGAATGGGAAGGAGTAGAAAAAATGGCTGCTTTTGGAGTGCCCCTTCTCTGTTGTGATACTGCTTCTGAGAACCCTTTGGTTGAAATATGAAGGATGCATTTGATTTGTAAGGTAAACTGAAGTAGTTTCTCCTGACAAGAGCTCATGTTGGGTAGTTGGTTCCCAAAGACTGTGTCACAAAGCTTTTCTGTTATAGAAAGAAGTCTCTGTTGGAGGAGCTCCTGGCATAAATGTTCTAAGCCACAATTTAGCTCATATCATGTGAAGACATTCAAGATGGCTTGTACTCCAGGTATTTCATAACCTGCCAGGGGCAGGAAGAGTTAGGCTGTTTCCAGACCTGAGGAAATTTGATACATTAATCAAATCCATCACAGATGATGTCTCAAAAACTGTTGCAGTTTACTTTTAAAATGTATTAAAGCTACCACATGGACCTAAAGATAGGTGTTCTACCCATTTTCACATTTCTTTAAGTTGTAGAATTGGTTTTAAAAATCTGATAGCATGTTTGGGTTTTTTCCTTGACTTGCATGAAGAACTGGAACATGTAGTTCTGAGCTGGAAACCTCAAGGTTGTGAAGTAGAGGGGTGAAACATCTAAATACCTTCTATATACCTCTAGTTCTTGTGTAAGAAGTTCAGATCTATTTATTACAAATGTTACATACTTGTGGTTGGTTGTTTGGTTGGTTGGTTTGTGGACTGCTTAAGCATGACTGTGGTGTTAGCTAGTAAACTTGCTGCTGTGTTCTGTGTTCAAGGTATTTCCTATTTGCTGCACACAGACAGTATAATTTTTTAAGAGCATTATTTAAACATTATTTTTGAATTCTCTAGAGTGAGACTGGTCCTGATACTGAGCTTGTTTACATCAGAACAAATCAAGAATAACTTCATGTCAATAGAGTTACATTTGTGTGATGTAGTTTTGCACACATAATACCTAAATTTTCCTTCCCTTGAAGATCTAATTTATAATATCTCCTTCTGTGTGAATGTTTAACACAGAAGCTCACTAAACCTTCCAGGTTGTGTCCAGAAACTTACATGTGACTTCAAGCAATTAGTAGCCCTCTTTATTTTAATGCTTAAAGTTAAGAATGTACTTAAATATATTTCTGATATAGAGGTTTGCATATTTAGCTCCTTCCCTACAAATAAAAGGCCTTAAATGATAATGTGAAATATCTGATCCTTCAAGAGCAAATGATTCAATTATAGCTTTATGCAGTGCAAAGAATTTATTCACCTTTGATGAGATGGATTATAGACCTCTGCCATACACAACTTCCATCGACACAAGCTAAAATTCTGTAGAGGACATTGCAATGTTTAAGGAGTTCAGAGTCTGAACTGAAGGCAATAGTAAGAGCATCATGGAACACATTCAGCACCACATCTGATTTTAATGCTGCTTCCTTCTGAATCTGTTTTACATAGCATAGGGTTGCTTGCTTGTGCTTTTAATCCACTAACCCTTTCCTTCAATGTTAGCTGAATTTGAGTTATTTGACCCATTGTAATGTCAGACTGTTTCAGGGCTTATGTGTGACTGAACCTTTCTGTAGTCTTGCCAGAGCAGTAGGTCTGGAAAGGAACCATGTATCTCAGCAATGCTGCTTTGGATTCTCACAGATTGCAGTCCTCAAGAAGAGACTGTGTAGAGGTTGCCTTTTCTACATTTTCATTGCATCCTTCAGCCTGAAGGTAAATGCTAAATAGATCCTTGATTTTGCCTCTCTCATTTGTAGTCTGGCAAGATCATACAGTAAAATTAATTATTGCTGTAATAAGATAGATTGAAGAAGAAATTCAAAGCAAGTGCTGTAGCCTTAGAACTGTATTCGTGTTCCCACTCAGACTCTCTGTACTACTTCACTACCAATGATCTCCTGGTTTTGGCACAACTGTGCCAGGAACCTATTTGGTAATGTGCTGTAGTGCTTTAAAAACCCAATATTATTTGCAGACATAACAACCTGATGTTGTTATTGAAAGTCTCATATGTGGTATATGGCATTTCTGGAAACATATTCACAGGTTGTGCAAAACCAAACTCTTTATGTTCCCTCTTTGAATTCCTTTGCCTTTCACAGTGCTAGTTCAAAGACTGTGTTGTCCACACTGTACAGTTTACACAGTGACCACAGACTCTATGAAACCTTCTTGACACTACAGATGTAATGATTCTTAAAAATAAGTTTCCTTGGTCAGTGTTAGAGGTTCCTATTTTTCCTCTTGTGTTTAGAGTGCGGCTCTAAGAACAAATTTTGATCACCCTATTCATTTGTAATTCCTGCCAGGCTTACAATTTTTGTCCTAAAAGAGTGAACACAAGTGGCATCTTTTGACCCTGAAAAGCAAAGGACCTTATTTGGTAGCCGTAGGAGTTAGTTTTCCACTATTACAGCTCCTTCAGGAGATATTACAATGAAATTAAATAAAATTCAAGGTTGGATTGATCATTTCTTCTGATCCATATCTACTTTCATGAATCAAATTTGCTGTCTTGGTAAATGCCTCAAGTCACAGAAATTTTGTTTTACTGAAATATATAAACAACAACAATAACGAAGCATTCTTTTGAAACAAAAACACTGATGTATAATCAGCATACCTATGTAATACTGAACACTTTTATTATTTAATTTCTTTCTCATTTTACAGTTCTCAGAACAATTCTCTCTTGTTCTTTTGTTATTTGTATCACATACAACATATTCCTTTTAATACCATAAGAGATACTTTCCTTTCTGTGAATTAATGTTTTTTACAGACTTTTTTTGACTGGGGGGAGCTACCATTAGTGAGCTGGAAGGCAGGGGAGGTGAAGTCATTTAGTGGAAGATGAAGAGGACTAATGCTAGGAAAGAAACCACTTCACGGAGTTTGGTAAAGGATGTTAAGTAGTAATTAGGAAAGGCCACTGATGTGTTTATGGACCCAAGATGCTTTTGGTCACTGTTGAAATCCTCAAAATTTTTTGGCACATAAAGGCTTCATGCAGAAAGTACTGAAAATAGTTGCTAACATTAAGTATTTCAAGTATCCATATCACTATACCTGGGTTTTCTTTATTCTATTTTTTTTCCCAAGGAATCCATGTCAGATACATTCTCTGTGCAGTAAATATTACTGTTTAAGCAAAAATTTGTGATAGCTCTGTAAAAAAAACTTTTGCCAGTTGACAGGATTGGTAGCTCAACACTTGATGAGGTTTTATTAGGTGAACTCATCAATCTGACAGTTATGTCCTTCCAAAAGCTTAATTTTGCAGGCTATGATATTAATAGGAAGAGTAAGTAGTAGTATTGCTGTGACACTAAAAGAACATGACAGAAGAGCTGAATTTACAACTGCAAAACCAAAAAAAGCTAGCAGGCATTTTCTTCCTTGTGCTCAGTAGATACGGATGGATGACTGATGGTAACAAGGGAAAGGTGTGTGTGGCATGAGTACTTCCAGTCATCTAACATAGGAGTGTTTGCAAAGCTGATCAGCTTCATGTCAGGGTAGGTTATGCCTTTTTTTCCAAAGCATGTGTAGTAAGATCCCTTACTTATCATGCACACTTTTAAGGTATACTGTGCAACAGCTTTTCTTCTGGTTTCTATTGTATCAATCTATTGTTTTGACAACTGCCTCAGCTCATGACAGAACTTATGTATGAACAAGATGCATTTGCTAAACAGTTTCTTGGACACCCTGTAAAGCACTGGAATGAAGTTTTTAGAGAAGACTGTCTTTTCATCATCTGAAATAGTTAAAACATCATTCAGCTTTAAAGACTGTTATCCAACTGAAAGTTAGAAATTGTTTCTTTTTCTCTTCCAATATGTTGAACAAAACTTTGCCCTGAGATCATTAAGCACAAAATATATTTTCAAAAAGTAACAGTGAAAATATAGAATGATAGATAATTATTATCAGATCATTAGGAATAAGGCTGGTGTTGAACATACTAATGTTTATATTTGCATTGTTTAATATGCAATGAAAGCAGTCTGTGGATGTCCTTATCTGAAAATACAGACAGAAAAAGCAACTGTTAAGTGAATAGAAACTGAAATCTTTTCTTGGGGCCAAGTATCCTCTTGTATTTGATGGAGTGAGATAAATGTTTCAGAATAGAATGAAATGGAAGTTGTGCTCCTATCTGTAACTCAGGTACCTGGGTTAAATGTGAGAGGTGATGCAGGAGTTCAGTACCACATTTCCTTTTTTACTAACATGGAAGGATAGAAGCTAGACCAGAGATTGCTTTGCATAAGCAGTGCTCTTGGGCATTTTTCTGAAGCTCTATCACATTGTAGAAGAAAACCTCAAGAACTGCAGTAGACTGAAGGGGGTCATTCTTCTGGGAAACAGGGACATGCTGGGTTACTCTCTTTGCTCCAAGGACACTCTAACCATTTTGTGAATTGACTGCTTAATATTAGGCTGCAAAATCAGTCCTGGGAGCAGGGATCAGACACTACATTCCCCTCTTTTAGGCAAATGCACTTGTATAATATATATGTATAATAAAGACTATATATTTTTGCATGACCCGAATAGTATAAAAACCCCACCTAAAACCAACACCTGCATCTTATGCTATTCGTATGTTTTCTGCTTCCTAGTAGAGCTTGTAACCAGTTTACCTTTTATTGGGGCGACTAGTGATTTTTTTGGGGAGATATGTTATTGAATCCTCTCAAACTGAGAGCTTTTATTCTTAGTCTTCCAGTTCTTTAGCAAGTGACCTACTAAACGATGCATTTTACCTGTGAGATTACTGGGTGGAGATGAGCAAGGGAAATGAAGGAGGAAACAGGAACTTTTTCCCTTGGCTACAAATTAAAGCAAGGCAATCAGAGCAACACTTCATGGGAAGCCTTTTCCTTTCAGGTGTGTATTAGAGCATACCTATTGAATTAGGTGTCTCTGGGAACTTCTGCGTGAAAACACTTGATGTCTAGAATCCTTCAAGGCTTACGTGGTAGATGGATGGAGAGCTTCTTAAGGTTGAAGCTGTTTTGGCACACATAGAAGCAGAGCCTTGAGCAGTTGACTAGTGTTTAGATGTTTCCTAGGTTGAAACCACAGGTGAACATAGATGTAGTTGTGTTGCCAGGAGAAATAGAAATATGACTGTTCCTTTCTATACAACATGCCATGTGATAATTCCAATATGAAGGTGGTATAGAAATTGCTTCTGCTATTCATAAGATATATTTTTAAGTAAGCGAGTCATGTTGATTAAAGATGAGTTTAAGAACAAATTTGATTCAATGACAGGAGGGTTTTCTGACACAGAATTGGAAACCATAAATTCCAAGTGTAAAAGGGAGTACAGGACTTATGCGAGGGGAGAAGGGAGGCAGAGAAAAGAATGCAGAAGGACGTAAAGAAATGACTAGTAGGTTAGCATGGGAGCACTGCAGAGGGCAAGTGAAACATGCTGTTAGGATGTCTTCTGGACAGCAGGTAATGAGAAGGATGTGAAAGATACAGTCTAAAATCTTCATTAAGCGGAATCTTTGAAATAATAATAGGAAGGCTTTAAGATGATAGATAATTTTGCAGTATAGCTGATCAGGATCAGGCCTAGACAAAATACCCACACCCCCCAGAAATGCCGCATAATACAGTTCTGTTGTTATATTTCTCCTTTCTAACATGAGAACAGTTCATGATGTGAGGTAACTTACTGTGTCTTTATGCTACACTGATGGAATCTTATTCTCATTAGGAGAATCGGAACTAGGCACATGCAGAGCACTTTCAAAAACCCAACCAATAACTGTACACTCCCTGAGACTTTTTATAATATGGAAAACTAGGATTATGAAACTTTATTTGATCTGTGGTGAAGATACAAACAGCAGTGAAACAAAATTACTATTTGGAAATCATAGAATCATAGAATCATAGAAATATTATCATTGGAAAGGTAATAAAAAGCTATAGCAATGTATTCATAAAAGAAATAACAATTGTCCTTTGACAAATACGTTTTTTGCTTGAAATACACAAATTGAACATCACTGAGAATGATATCAATATGATGCACACAGTTTATCTGAGTTTTAGGAACAGATTTGATGAAGTTCCATGTAATAAAATAATTTTGAATCATAAAATATAGTACAGCAGCAGACAAAGGAGAGAGGGGAAAAGTTTGTGTTGGTCAGGTTAATTCCATTGGCTGTTAAGTAGCTCAGATAATCTGGTGTGCAGAAATTTAAGTTAATGAGACTAGAGACTAAAAAATAATCATGCAAAGTGCAATTGAAAGTGAACAATATTTAAGATGGTTTCAGTATGAATCTACTGATGAATACTTGAAGAAAACAATAAAACCAAAAATCATTTCAGGCAGAGGTAGGGGTATTGACTTTGTCTCATGCATATTACTTTCACCAGTGAACTCCAGCAAGACAACTTCCAATCTAGGGGTGTGTGTGTATTTTGGGGAACTGGCTATTGTGGTTACTCCTTTGGTTGATTCACTTTGTAGTCTGTTGTCTCTGTGGGGCTAATTGGAGTAAGGGTTCCAGCAGAGATGGTGTGAACTGAGATTGTGCCACACTATTTAGGCACTCTCAGGCTGATTACAAAGTCACTGCCATCATAGCATGTAGGTATATTTTTAGTCAGAAATATATAGAAATATATGTAAATATGTAGGTGGTTACATTTGTTCAGTAAAAGTTTTCCTTTTATGAAATACAAACTTTGATCATTAGGACAGATATTACAATGCAGATCTGAACAGCAGTGGGAAATCCCTCATAGAGGAACTGACAGTTTCTATAGTGGTGGCACTCTGTGTTCTTTAGGTGGACAGGTAGTTGGAACAGCTTCACTGGAAATATCTTAGCAGATGCAGTAGTGACAGAAAAAAGTTTTTTAGATCTGTTACCATAGCATACATTTCCTGCATTTGACAGGTCTCTAGTACTCTGATCTCCTTCTTAGACATTTCCAAACACATAGGCCATCTGTACATGTAATATAGATGGCAAATAAACAGAATAAAATAAAGACTCTTTGTAGCTAGCTGAGAGGTAGCTGCACCATTTTATATTTCTTGAGATCCATGGTATTTTTGGTAGTGACTGACTGGAGTAGCATCACTAAAAGTATAGGTTCCTATTTGCTTTACTCGTTCCTTCTGAAGCTACGGCTAACAGTATTCATTCCATAGATCCCAACTTACAGATTCTCCTCCCTTCTTCTCTGTCTCTTCAATCACAGTAATCAAAGACTACATCTATATGAGTGAATAAAATGCACCATAACCCACTCATTTGAGTTCAACAGCTGCATGGACTGAGTCCATACAGTTAAGCTTCTACCTTCCAAAATAGGATCACCATATTCAAACTCCTTGGGAATGGTCCCTAAGCAGCATCTTTGAACTGTGTCTGGACACTTCTGGAAGGTTGTTAATTTACTCAAGTGAAAATAATTCCAGGGCTTCACTAAAAGTATAGTGGCATGAATAATCATATGCCACTGCTTGGTCTGCAGTTCTGTCTGTAGCTGGTTTATTACAGAATGGCTATAATCAAATAGGCAAAGCACCTGTGTATTCACTTTTACCTTATTCTATGGAATGTTGCTCAGCCTTTCCTGTCACAAAAAGATGGGGAATGAGTGAAATGTGGATGGAGAAGCCAAATGACAGAATAAGATAAAAAGGAACAAACCTCCTAACAAAAAGGTTTTCATTTCAGGTGAAGTAAAGTCTGGAGCTCATGCCCATAGGTGTCTTTGTCCTTCCAGATCCTTTGGCACCAAATTCATTGAGGGAATAGAATGACAGGAAAAAGAAATTTCAACAATATTATATTTAGCAATTCTCTCATCCTCTAGAAACATCAGCCATGTGTGCCTCTGTCCCCTCTGCCAGTCAGGTCAGATTATTATCAAAGCACGAATAGGTTCCTTTGATAATCAAACACAACTAAAAATAAGTAATTAAACTTTCAATGGAGATCAAACACATCCAGTAATATATAACTCTCTCCATGTAACTTGAGCATCTATCCCATAGAAAACATCCCTAATATCCCATCCACACCAACCTTTCCCTGTATAACTTTGCACCTAAAGACAGCTCCTTTTGGGTAGCTTCCTTTTTCCTTCCTCCCTGCAATTCCTACTGTGTTATACTAAAGACATTGCTCAGCAAGGATCAGTTTGAAAGTTTTGAGTAAAAGCAATTGGGATAGGATTAATCCTACCAATTTAATTTGGAACCGTTCAAGAGAAATAGTCACTTTTAGGGAATAATTCAGCCAAACCACTTTAGACACTTTAGGATTAAATAAATCACATTCCAGGATGTGTTGCTTTGTCCACTGCCTGATCTAGATGTCTAGTTCATATGGAGACATGTTCAATATGGACATCTGCATTGAGTCAGAGGCCTGAGCTGAAAAACAAGAAAAAGAGATTATTTATCCCTATAGTGACAGTTCCTATCATGTATTTCACAGAGATTTGTATGAGAAAAAGAAAACGTTAGTGAACTGAAAATGTGTTCTTCTGGCTGAATTCTTTCTAAAGCAGTGATCATGGAGAGGCGTGTAGGTAGGGGTCACTGTCTCCTAAGCAGCCTTTGGAGTAGCCCTATGAGAAGCTCCATATCAAGAGCTGAGTGGGTGTTCTCCCATCCGTGCAGCTGGTCCTCTGCTCCCCTGCTGTGTCCCTTCTGTATCACAGTATATGGAGAAGAGCTCTGGATTCCTCATTGCCTGCTGCCCTGCTGAGCTGTGGAATCCTGAGAGAAAGCAAGAAACTGCCATATTCCACTGAGTCATTGTAGGGCTATGAGACAGAATATCTCCCCTCCCTCATACAGACTTCCTGGGGAGAAAAGGTAGGATGATATGAATACCAGTCATCAGCTAAATCTGTCTCATTATCTACCCAGACAAAAGTCAGGTTAAAACAGTTAAGGGCTGCCTGAACTTAGTTCTCAATGAAGCATGGATCAGATGGGAATGACTGTCTAAATTGTATTGCTCTTGTAAACCCAGCATACTCTCTTCTGATCACAGCAAGTTCCTTCTTAAACCTAAACATATGCCTTCATATCTAATATTGCAGGTACTACAGTTCAAACAAGCAGGCTTCATACCAACCAGGGACCTTATCTACTTGAAAGGATGCCTGTGCATAACTGAAAAGTATTTTCTGCTCCTTCTGTAGTGAATCCTCAGCATATTCACTGCCTTTTGACTTTTTGGAAATAGTGTTTGGCTCTCAGGATGAAAAGACTGGAGATTGTAACCAGAAGGTTATGGGAAGTGATTATTCCCCTTTATTTAGCATTTACACTGTTGTATGCAGAACATAGATCCAATTTTGGGCTCATCAGTGCAAGAAAGCCTTGAAATACTGGGGTCCAGTGGGGAACAACCAAGATCAATAAAGAGCTGGAGCACATGATGTACAAAGAGAGATTGATAAAAAGAGTTTGTTCACTTGAGGAAGAAAAGGCCACAGGGAGATCTTACATCAGCCTTCAGCTACTTAGGTGGATGGTAGAGGGAAAATGGTTGTGTTCAGTAACAGAATAAGTGGTATCTGGCACAAGGTGTAGCAAAAGAAATTCCATTAAGAAATAAGGAAGGAATTTTCACCATGACTTACTATTCTGATCTTACCGAGATGATCTTAAGGTCCTTTCCAACCCTAACTATTCTATGATTCTACAATTCTATGCGGGTGGTCAGTTACGAACAGATTTCCCAGAGATGCTGTGGTGTCTCCATCCTAGACAAAACTGGACTGACAGGATAGGTCCCTGAGAATCTGCTCCAAGCTGGCCCTTTTTTTGAGCAAGGGTTGGACCAGATAGGCTGCAGAGGTCTCTTCCAACCTCAGCTACTCCATGATATCATGGCACCAGTGCAATGTAGATGGCATGTGAGATACTCTAAGATTAAAAAAAGAAAAGCAAGCAGCACCTTGTGGGGAAAAGACAAAATCTTTAATGGAGTATATCAGCTTAAGTCAGAACATAGAACATATGTCTGTTACTTGAAGCAAAATTACCACAGTCATGGTCTTGTCAGAATAGCTGTCTTATATCTTCAGATCCTTTTCCAAAACTGTAGTGATACAGGTAGCTCACAGGGACATAGGGTGGGAAAACATGGGTGGTTAGAAATGACCTAATTTTTAAAAATACATTGCATCCTCATTCATCTGGATTATCTGAGGTTTTCTCTCTTTATCTAAATTCCAGACTGATTCTATGATTTTAATAAGAATAATCCAAGTAAAACCATCTATATTCTACCGGTACATTATGTGAACATCTCTAGATTAAGGTGCTATTTTTGCAGGTATGACATACAAGCATAATAATGGGTCGTAAGAATGGCATAAGCAAAGAAAAAAAGAGCATGTCAGGGCATTGATTGCATACAAACACTTATGCATATAGATGTACACTGATTTGTACAGAAAACTCTCTAAAAAAGTTGTTATGCCAAAATAATTTATTAGAGTTTATTTTTTTCTATTTAAAAATTGTTTTAATAGTAAATAGAAAAAAAACCCAAGAAATGCTTTTATATGTCAGCAGTCACTCCATGATAGGAAAGAAATTCAGATCTGTCAGGATCCCTTTTAGTCCCTAGGACGTAAAAAATAGTACTTAATTCTCCAATGTGCAAAATCAGATAAAAAATGGACCCCATAAAAAGTGAAAAGATCAAAATGTAACTGGGAGGAGCGGGGTGGTGGGAAGGAAGAAAATAAAAAGGCACAGTATCCAGCAAATTATATACAGTATTTAAATGTCATTTAAAAGTCTGTATGGGCTTGCTCTGTGGCCCTCACTCCTGCTTTATAATACTGAATCAGGCTGTGATGTACCACATTCTATAGCTCACACCTTCCTTGTCATGCTTAATGATTTCTACTCTTCCTTTACTTTACTTTGAGCTTGGTTATTAGTTGAGATTAATTATTGTAGGAGAGTCTAAACAGCAAATCCCAGTATTACAACTATTATAACTAGGTACAACCGGCTGAAGGGGAGTATTAATAAAAAAATCAATATAATGGAATAATTAGAGTGCATCAAGTAAATAAGTGAACAGTTATGTTTTTCTTGTGACTTTCATTAAGTAATATAAGGTCCATAAAGGAATCAGGTACTGTAAAAACAAATTGCTTGGGTCTTCACCTAAAGTACTTAAGTGTAAAAGAACTTCAGAAGCTGAACTGAAACAAGCATATTCAAAGGCTTGAGCTCTGATCAAAATCCTGTGTAAATAGGAGTGTTCAGACTTTTAGAGACCTTCCTTAGGCCCTTGGAAAGTTATGTGTGTTCTCTGTTTCTCCAGTATGGATTGGAGTTGTCGACAGTTCACTAAGTTTTCCAGCTCTTTAGTTTCTTACTCATAAGATTTTCCCAGAGGAGGAGGCAGCGTGCAAACAACCCCCTGCCTCATACAGTGCTGTAACTTTCTAATATTTGGGATTCATTTGTGCTAGTGTCTTCTTGAGAAGCATTTCTCATAGGCCAGCTATCATAAATGGTAATGTGGAGATGTTATGCCTTCACCTCACTTTACAGCTTAAAGGGAGAAAAATGGTGGTGCAGTAGTATCATATTCTGAGCACTTAGGAGTTGACAAGTGGTGGTAGCAAGAACGGGGAAGCATTTTAAAACAGGCAGTGCTGCCTGGATAGTGAAACCATCCATCTGGGCAGGAAGCTTGTATGACCAGATATAAGTTCAGCTTGTTAACTGTCATGTTTTCCTGTGCTTGGGAGAAAGTGAGTAATTGGATATATGGACCACAGATTTGGGAAGTCTTGTTTGTGAAGTCTTTGGGCTTTGGTAGGAATGTAGCTGCTATTACTGAAGTATCATTGCCTCTCTCTGCAGAATCTCTCAAACTAAATGCTGTACATTTTCCTTTTCAAAAAGAAGGTGCTGTTTTGCATGACTCCCTGCACTAAAAACAGCAAGCCATTTCTTTTGGAAAAAAAAAAAAAAAAAAA
>NDXB01012692.1:105384-129279 GCA_002631895.1 Agapornis roseicollis | reverse complement strand
GGACAAAAAAAAGAAAAACATTTTTTTTTGAAAAAAAAAAAAAAAAAAAAGGAGAAAAAAAAAGTTTAAATATGGATGTGATAGGAACAAAGGGAGGAAGTAAGGACGTAGAGGCTGTAGTCATTACTCTTCAGTGACTCCTGGTATGACATGGAAAGAGTCACTCAACTTCTCTGTGTCTCAATTTCCCATCTGTAAAATGGGATTAAAATACCTACCTCACAGGGGTGTTGTGAGGCTTTTTGAAATAATGTTTGTAAAGTGCTTTGAGATCCTTGGATGAAAGGTGCAACAAGAAACCAAATTATTCACTTTTTTAGTGCAGTACAAGAGTGCACTTCTGTTGAGATGGCTAAAGTCTTCCAGCTTTTTATAGTTATTCCACATGCTCCTCACTTAATGCTTTTCCTGTCATTTGTTATATCTGCTGGGAGTTGAACAAATTTTGCAATGAAGAACACCTAAATTATCAGAGTATTGCACAAATGAGGGCTAAAATAATCTTTCAAAATTATGTTGCAAATTCCTAGTCCATGAAACCCAAAAGCTAACAGAAAAAGTATATATGATAACTTTGTGCACTCTTCACATAAACTGGCTAATTTGTGTCTTTTTGAGACAAACTCAGCCTCTTCGCCAATTAAACAAATATGTTGTGTGTCAATGGTTGCAAAACTTATGACTTACATAGAAGGTAGAGCAGGTGCTTTAGTCCTGCATGTTCAACAATCAGGCATTAAACACCACAGTACAAATGTAGTTACTGAGTTAAAGGTTAAATATTAGGAATCATAGAAATGGGAAACTAAAGCAAGATTAAATTTTGCAGAGCTGAATCAATAAAAAGGCATACAGGGTCACATGGAGTTGCTAGGCTAACATACTTTCTGGAAGACCCTTAAGTAACACACTAAAATTCAGTACTAAAAATTTCTCTTTAATAAACAGGTGACATAGATGCTTCACTAGAACAGGCTCGGTACCCAACAGACAGTTTTTGAGGAGATGACATAGTATGCATAAATATCCTTTTCATTAAAATTAACTGCTTCATAGAGATAAGAAACATGAGCAAAACAGTTGTTAAAGAAAGAAGATGCAAAAGAAGACCAAAAAGTAAAAAAGGAGGAATAAAATTTGATTAAAATATTTTGTTTTCCTGCCGCTTTCATCTGGGATTCATGCTTCTCTTCTTTACTTCCTTCTCCTCCACTACAGTTTTTTACTTCTTCTTTTTAGAGTTGGAAGGACAGGAGATCTGAAAAAGATACATCCAAACAAACAGAATAAAAAACATTATAGCTACAGCTTTTACCCAGCTTCACCTACTGAAAAGGATTTACATGTCTTCACTCATATAGCATGAGATTCGTATTTTGTCTTTTCACTGTTGTAGAGGCAAATTATAACACAGTCCTCACATTGGTGATCATTTATATGACTCCATTTAAAAACAAACATAAAACCACTTTTTAAAGAAGAAAACCCTGAAACTTTTCACATTGCAAAAGTTGGCCTAGAAGAGTCACTGTACCTGCACAATTCTCTAGATGACTTTCTCAAATATGTATTTTTCCTGTTCTTTAGTTCAGTAACCTTTTAGAGCTAGATTTGGGCTGATTTCACCAGTATTTGTAGATATCCTAAACTTGAAGGCACTGACAATTTTTGAGCTATAGCTTGCTGCTTCTTTAATTACTTTGATGTTCCTTCTTTACATCTGACTGCCCATCAGATGTAGTTACAAGAAGCACCCCACAAAAGCAGCAGTTTCTACTGAAAAATCTTCTTGGCTTCAGATTTTATCCTTAACATTTAAATGAGTTTGGGATTTGTTTGCACATGTTACTTCAGAAAATTATCAGTGCATTAAAATACTTGCTTCTTAAATAGAACAAACTGTCCTTAACTGCATACTTCTGTGCAGTCCTTCAAGATGGACATTTTTCAAATACAAAGTGCAAGTGGCATTGCTTACCTCTATATTGAAAATCTGATACTCTGATATGAATTATTATTACTTTGAGAACAAAGGCAACTAAAATAAAACCACCTTTAATGATAAATAGGTAACTCACTATTGACTTGGAATATCTTGTCATATAAAAATACCATACATCATTCACAATTGTCTTCCCTCTGTATTCAAGTAGATATTATACATAGTATTTTACCATTAGAGTAATTTTTTTCATCCTAGATGTAGCCGAGTCAACTATCAGTTCTGCTTAACTACAGCCTACTATCATCCCGGGATCCCTAACCACTGTGTAGAAAGAATACTATCTTGTGGCTGAAATATTAATTATTGTGCTGTTGAGCTTTGTATTTTAAATTCTGATATACTATTTTGTCCACTGACATAAAAATTATTTTTATCAAAAATTATTTCCTGTCACCAAAATGTTAGCATACAAGACACCTACTACCTGAAATTTCCGACTTTGGTTTGTTTAACCCAAAACGTAAAAGTCACACTTTAAAAAATGTTATGTGGTTAGGTTTACTAGTGTTGAAAATACATTTAAGCTGAAAAGATGCTATCAGAAGTTGATGGACTAGCTCTTGAGCATGCGTTAATTGTCCTAGCTGTTCTGGCTTCTTTCAATTTGCACCAGCTGAAAAATTGGCCTAGCATGTCAATGAAATGACAGATTTAGGAACTTTCCTTTCCAGTTGTGATGCAAGACATTAAAATACTGCTTGAGTAACTGATTATCAAATTATGATTTATGAGACGTTCATTAGTAAATAATGATGAATGTATATGTGATTAAAGAATGGGTCTAAGAATGACATAACTTCTGAGTGAACGTGAGATACTAGAAAATGCTCTTTGGATGATATTTATCTGACCAAATATGGGTATTCTCAAGGTACGCATCTAGTCTGAGTCCTTTTGTTGTCAATGTAGAGAAACAGGCACTTCTAATACTTACTAATTTTATTTTCAAGGTGAAATCTTAATCAGATCAGGTGGACTATACCCTTAAAGTGTCTGCTTCTCTTACTTACTAAGAACAGGAATATCAAATAGCTTAAATGGATGTAGATGTCTGCCTTGCTCATGATGAAAGTTAGGTGAGATGAATCTCACCCTCAGGGCCTCACATTGGCTCCATCTTTATTAAGTTATCCCTTTATTATTCAGTAGATGCTAAACCAAAGCAAAGTAAAATGTGGCAACTCTGCACATTACGTTACAATATACAGGATTGTAGATAACATGACCAAATATATGACCATATAATTTGGGATGGCGTATTTACCTAAAATTATATTGTGCATACAAGTCTTCCTTTCATGTAACAGCTCTTGTAAAATTCTTACTTCTCCACAGTTTGCATAGTTAAACTGAGAAATTTTGATTTCTGCTGATGGATCCACTAAGTAAAAATGTTATTTTGATCTTTGCATAGTCATTGGTTATCTAGTACTAATGCTGTATACAGTGTTAAGAAAGTGACCATTTCCTGCTTGGTGTATATTCTTTCTCTTTTGGTGAATCATGTTCATCAGTAAGAGAATAAATCCAGTAGTACTCCTTTGCCATTTACCATACTTACAGGACATACAGGATCAAGAAAAGTTGGAAACATAGGCAATTATGTCATATTAGGAATGTGATTGTAATAAACCCCATAGAACTGTAAATAAAGAAGTAAAAGGAAAAACAGAAGTATTTATGCCATAATATTTAGCAGTAGTAGTAATTAGCATTTTGATTGTTTTTTTCTTATCAGTTTTCGGAAATAAATTCATGTGAATAGCAAATAAACAAAAATAGCCTTATGGACTATAGAAAAGTTCACTTCACATGGGCCTTAGTATTATAGAATTGCTGTATGTTTAACAATATTTGACATGCAGTTTGTTTTCTATCCATGCAATTGCAACAACAGTTCCAATTGTAGCCACTTTTTTCTTTTCTTTTCCTTTTTCTTTCTTTCTTTGTTTCTTTCTTTGTTTCTGTTTTTTATGCAGAAGACCATCAAATGAATTGTCACAATACTCGAATAATGCAAGACACAGAAAAAGACGATAACAATAATGATGAGTATGATAATTACGATGAACTGGTGGCCAAGTCATTGTTAAATCTTGGCAAAATTGCAGAGGATGCAGCATACAGAGCCAGGACAGAATCAGAAATGAACAGCAATACATCTAATAGTCTGGAAGATGATAGTGACAAAAATGAAAATATTGGTCGGAAAAGTGAGCTGAGTTTAGACTTAGACAGTGATGTTGTTAGGGAAACAGTGGACTCCCTTAAATTATTAGCACAAGGACATGGTGTAGTGCTTTCAGAAAACATTAATGACAGAAATTATGCAGACAGTACTTCACAGCAAGATAATAGGAATATGAACTTTGTAATGCTAGGGAAGCCTGTGAACAATGGACTTACAGAAAAAATGGTGGAGGAGAGTGATGAAGAGGTGTGTCTCAGCAGTTTGGAGTGCTTAAGGAACCAGTGTTTTGATCTGGCTAGGAAACTCAGTGAGACAAACCCACAGGAAAGAAATCAACAGCAAAATATGAACACTCGTCAGCATGTCAGGCAAGAAGATGACTTCCAAGGAAGAACACCAGACCGGAATTACTCTGATATGATGAACCTAATGAGGCTTGAAGAACAGTTGAGCCCCAGATCTAGGACTTTTTCTAGCTGTGCAAAGGAGGATGGTTGTCATGAAAGAGACGATGATACCACCTCTATTACTTCAGATAGGTCTGAAGAAGTGTTTGATATGACAAAAGGTAACTTAACCCTGCTTGAGAAAGCAATTGCTTTGGAAACTGAGAGAGCAAAAGCCATGAGAGAAAAAATGGCAGTGGAAGCTGGAAGGAGGGATAATATGAGATCATATGAGGAACAGTCTCCAAGACACCTTTCTGGAGATGACAGGAAGCCTAAACCCAGTGACGGCCATGTCAAAAAGCCATATTATGGTAAAGGTAATATTTCTATATACCGTATGTTATGTCATGAGAAAGTGTGAGCTAATGTGTTAAATTTTGTATAGATGTCTGAAATGGAGTTATTAATTTCACAAAATGGAAAATTTATTTAAGCTGTAGTAGTATGACATAATTGTACAAAAGCATCATGCTACAATTATAAAAGCATTAATCCTGCAGTGTTAGAAGTATGTACAAATGATATGCATATCATTTGGCCAAATTAAAAAAAGAACTTTTAGGGAAACAAAACAAATAAGAGATCATGTTGAAAGAGGCAAAGATTTTTCTCAATTTTTTAATATATTTTGTAGTAATAATTAAAAAGCCATGAAGAGAATTTTGTTGCAAACCATATTGGAGAGTGGGGTTTTAGTAGCAGGTAGTCAATCAGCTATGAAGTGCATATTTTACAGATTAGATTGGGTAGGTGGCATCACAACTTATAAAATTATCATCAAAAGACAGTTATTGATGAAGCCTCTCCCATCTAAACTGTAGAATTGCCTGATAGATATTGAATAGTATCAGAATGACCGATAACATAAGATAGGGGCAATGACTGCACATTAATTATCTTAAGATAGTAAGGTAATGGAAACCATTTGCTATGCAAGGCATGGTGTGGCCTGGGCTGAGATCAATAGCAATTTCTTTCTTATGTGCATTCCACTTCACTGGTTTCATTCCATTGTGGAAACAGTTAAGGTGCTGCTTTGATTATAATTCAAAACCAAAGAAAAAAAAGAAAAAGAAAAGAAAAAAAAAAAAAGAACAGATTAAAGGTTACCTTTAGAATGACTTCATTTACCGGATTATGGTGATGATGGTGTGTTTATATTACCACACCCTTCTTTAACTTGTATACAGCTATACATGTAGGGCTGTGTTGTATAAAGTGTTCAATACCTCCTGAGACTCATTGAACACCCCTGATTCCCATTGACTTTAGTGGAAGTTGAGGACATGGTATTTCTTGGGAGATGCTAAGCAGGGACTGGCGTTATCTTGTATTTGTTGTAAAAATACTTGGTTTCCTTTCTGCCACTGAGATGATGGGCGTTTTTCTCCTTTTTATAACTACCTGTTTTGAAAAAGTGATACCCTAAGATCTGCCTGTGACATTCCGGTAGGAAGAGATCATCTTGGTCCAAAAAAAGTTTTGATCCTTTTCTGCAAACTAAAGTAATGACCAGTCACTTAGAAAAACATGCAAATTACTTATGTCAAACGCTCTTCTGCAATGTATTTAGCAAAGTTCTGTTTATTTTGAACAGAAATATATATTCCAGTGAGTGCTGTAGCAACTTTGGGTATTTGGGGAAGACAACTTTATTTATTTAGTGTATTACTGCAATAGCCATGTGGATTTTGCACTAAATGTTGTTCACATATGACCTGTTGTAGGTACATTTCCCTTTAAATATATGTGTCTAATAAAACTGCAGAAAACATGGCAAACCAATGTTAATTTTTGAAGAGCTTTTATATCTCAGGTGTTGTCCAGCCCTTCCAGTCTATGTATGTCTGGGAACACATTTGTGCATACAGATCTACTGTTTCCAAAAAGACTATATATAATTTCTGGCAGTAACAAAAGAATGGACTTCCTATTTCAGTAAATTCTAGAGTTTCTTTGAACCATCCTGTCTCTTAGGAGCTTCAGGCCGAATTGATAATAGGTCCAAACCCCAGACAAGGACTAAATATTATGGTAGTTTGGACCAAGAAACTTTGTGAGTGGATCACTCTATGCTTTTTTAATAAAGGAAGAAACTAAAAAGAAACATTCCTTCATTACTCAAAAAAACATAGGAAACATTCTGGTAGTTGTTGAGAGAATCTTTAAATAACACTATTACTTATATCATTTGTTCTCCCCTCCCACATTATCTTCCAAATAGCTCCTTTCCTAGGAGAGCTAGCTGCAGAGATGTATGATATGGTTAAGTGCAAACTTTTTGGGTACGTAAGTTTGCAGTGAGAACTACTTCCTGACTTCAGGAATTCTGCTTTCAGATATTGCTGAAACAACTGTTAAGGTACCACTAGCCCTTTTCCCCTGCCATTTAAAGCCTTCTAAACAGGCTTTCTTCTGTAATTTATGAATTTTAAAACCTTTTGTATCCTCTGACAACCTTCACTCACACAATACTCCCATTGTGGCAAAGAGTGAGGAAAGATTACAGTATTAAAAAAACCTGTGCAATGTTTCTCCCAATTAGCAGAAGAGAACTTTCAAAAGAGTACCTAGTGTTTTAGTATAAAGTTGTGAAAATTTTAGTCAAATGTCTTCCATTAAAACCAATGGGAAATTGTGCAAGTACAATTTTATGCAAGTTTTGAAATCATTAAGAATAGTATACAGCATCTTTTCTGACTCATTAGACCATAAAGGCTCTTAAGGATCTGATGCATGCTGTAACTTGAATGCGCAGCAGATTTTGCTTGACACTGTAGGATCTGAATCTCTGGATCCTCAGTGGCTCTAAATCAGAATGCCTTTGTTGACTTTGGCGGAGTTCTGACAATGTGGAGAAGCTAAAGTTCCTCTAGTTTAAAGTCTCTAAAAAGCCGTTATGGTCTATTAAACATCTACATTTTTTGCAGTCCTTGAATATTGTTATATTTACATAATTTATATTTCATTTACATTACTTATTCAGTTATCTAATACTTTTACACATCCCAAAGTACTTGACTTGAAAAGTTGCTTAGAGTTGTGTTTGTATGTAGCTGTGGGCTTGCTGTTCTAGTGGTCTCAGCACAGGCCTATCTGGCAGGAATTCAAATCCCTTCTCTGACATTTGCTCCTTCTGTGGCCTTGGTTTAATTTCTTGATCTCTTCGCTTCAATTTCCTAACACATAAGGGTACAGTTTTTCCTGGAGTGTTGTGATGACTGTATAGCACTTTGGAGATAGATTTGTATGTGTATTTATATCATTAAAGAGCATGAAACAAAGAACTGTGTTCTACAGTCAACATGCAAGTTAAGTAACGTAAAACTGTCATAATTAGGGATTCCATTTGCAAAATGTAAGATTTAAATATCATATTAAAATTTAAGAATGAAATTAAGACATGGAAAATCATTACAATAAGCTAAAGAATTTATCTAAAGTGAAGGTGTTTTGGAAGAACTTGGAATGTAAAAGTATAGAAATATATATATGTATATAAACTACCAGAGGGAAATCAAGGAGAAATAAGTCCACAACTGAACGTGAACTTGGAATTGTATTGATTCATGATAAAAAAATGGGTTGTATTTGTATGAAGTACTGACATTTCCACTGATTGTACTGAGGGCTGCCTTTGTTGAAGCTGGGATGGAATTTAATGTAAGAAGGACTTAATGGAAAATATTTAGCAAAAATTTATTTTCTGGAGACAAAAGCATAAATACTGAAGCAGAGCAATTACAAGAGCAGCATAAAATAATTAAATGAGCATAGCTCAGATTGGGTATTGAAATGCAGACGGCCTAAAAAAATGGAAAGGGGATGTTGGATGGTCTTGAGCCAAAATGAGTATAGAGTTACAGTATACTCAATTTTATTCCTTTAATACCTATATGAAAATCAGCAATAGTGTCCAAAATCTGGCAACTGTGGTCAAGGTGATAGGATGTGATTTGTATCCTGTGCTGGACTGGAAGGGTAGGGATGTTATTTTACAGATGTTCTGTTAAAGAAAAAAAGCTGATGAAGTATATGAGAAAGTTCAAGGATGGGATTAATCTCACCAGCAGCCCCACTACATTATTGGCAGAAAGCTTTATTTTGTTGAAAAAATGCCTATTTAGACTTTCCATTGATTTGTAGACAGATGATCCAACAACATTCTAAAAGATCATTAACCTTTTAAGCATATGAATATTCAAGCATTATATATATGCAATTTGCAATGGCCCAGATTTACAAAGCAAGTGATATTTTCAAGTAATTCTGATTTCAGTGTTTGTCCCACCATAATTTATTGGAGAGAAAGAATGTTTACATAATTTCTACCACTTCATAAGGAATTTAAAAAAAAAACAAGAGTTGTCTCCTCAGTGAGCCTCGGGAAAGGGATTTATTTATGCTGAATCATTGAATTGTTATCCTGAAAAGCTGGGTTTGCTACTCTCAGGACACTGAGCTGTTATAAGAGTGCATTTGCAGACCTTAATACGTCAGACAAATAAGAATGTAAAGAAGGGAAACTCCAACTAAATAGTTTCCAAATGACCTTACACCCTTGAGCTCATGCTTGCCAGCAGAACATTGATTGACAGTGGTATGGCTTTGCTATAAAAAGGTCACTTTCCAACCACTGGGAATGGATATTGCTGTGATCATAGGCGCCTGCAGTCTGAAAAGAAGATAATGAAATAAAAGTGACAGAACTGTGTTCAGACATGGAAGGGTTTCTGTTGTTTTGCTGGGTTTTTTTAATGTTCTAGTTTTCATAAGAACATTTACCAGAGTAAATGACATGATTAAATGAACCTTCTTACAGAAATGTGAAAAGCATCATTCACTTGACACATTTGTTGTAAATTATAGATCCCTCAAGAACAGAAAAGAAAGAAAGCAAATGTCCTACCCCTGGGTGTGATGGAACTGGCCATGTAACGGGGCTTTACCCCCATCACCGCAGTTTGTCAGGATGCCCACACAAAGATAGGGTCCCTCCAGAAAGTAAGTTCACATTGTTTCATGGAAACTGGGGATAAAACTACAAAGATTTTTCTAGCATGCTTTTTAAACTTTTTATTTAAAAAATTAATTTCATTTTTCAGTATGGTTTGTCGCAACTTTTAGTCAACTGTTCTGTGCTATACCTTTTCCTTTCTTACATCATTTCCATTCTCTACTAACTTTTACACTGAAAGAACAACTTTTAAAGCTGTATTCTTTGATTTTAAGAAACCTAGGTTATTTTAAAATAGATTTATTCAGTCAACAGAGAAAAAGGCTTCCTGAAGATGTGCACTGCTTTTACTTCTGCGTGCTGATGTCACATCAACTGTCCCTGTTGTCTTGCACAGGAATAATAGTAGTGAAAAACTTGCACACCCTTTCTTTGTTGTTGTTGTGTCAGAAACATAATCTATGTTAAGAAAGTTTATATTATTAAAATAACAATTTGGCATTTACTCAGTTTCACAACTGGGGATTTTGAGCAAACATCGCCTGTCAGTCACATGGGTGGAATTTCCTGTCATGTCAGTGGATTCTCTGCAAAGGAGGTTCACCCATATGAGCTCAAGGTAGTTTGCCTGAAGGCAGGGGACTCAGTTTCTTGAAGTCATCTCTTTGGCTGGTGAAGTCAGCATAGGTCTGTTGAAGCTAATTGCTTTATGCTGACTTACACCAGACAAGTGTCTAGCTAAGATCCAGTTCTCTTGCACACCGATTTTAAAATGAAGTTATTCCATTGCAGCCTATGGACCTAAAATCCCCATATGAGTGCTGTCCACCAGCACTCATATGCCTAACCTCAGTGGATTTATAACAGTGTAAAGAAAATGTTATGAAGACAGTAAGGGCTAAAATGGTCACCAGTATCCAAAGGAAAGTTCTTAAGGATGTAAAAATGGAAATAGATGAGCACACCAAGAGTGGCAGACATTAAAAGTCTCCTCTTTCATGGATACGGTGGCTTCTTCCAGAAATAATGAGGAAATGCTTTAGGAAACTGCTGTAGCTTGGTTGATCTCTGATACAGTAGAACAGAGTAATTTCTCCCCTAGTACAGAACCTAGTACAGAGTAATTTCTCATATTACAGGACTCTGTAATTCTCTGAAACAAATATTTATTTGGTTGCTCAAAGTTCTTTTGCTTTTACAAATAATAAATAAATGCTCTTTAGAAGACTTTGTAAATCAAAGAAGAATATAGCTTTAAACTGTTTGCATGCTCTTGTACCTACTAAAATGAAAAAGGTGAGCTCATCATTTTTGTTTATTTTTTCTCCCCGTGATGTTGGCCTTGTGAAGCATGTTTCAAGAACAGCTTTGAATAGTAGAAATCTCAGAGTAAAGCTTTTGCCTCTATGCAAATTTTAGCACACTCATGATGAGGTGATGATGATGGTTATCTTTCAATCAGTGTATGTAGATAAATTCTCAAGACTCTGAACAGCTTTTATTCAGTTCTTGACTCAGTCAAAGAATTCAATTACTTTTTCTTTTTATTTATTTATTTATTTATTTTTACTTTTTTTGTTGAGTGAGAACTAGATATAGGAGTCCACACTACTTCTTGTTTGAGAAAACCAGAACTTTGCAAGGGTTGGATGGCATTTTTCTGTAGAGGGATGTACTGCCATCCAGCTCTGAGCCATGGATTCGTCTCACATCACACAAAACTCCTTTGTGCTACCAAAAAGTTCTTGATAATCTGGCACGTCAGAGCGTGATCTTTATGATTTAGAGGAGTACTGCTCTGAGCAGCTTTGGGAGCAAGTTTTCCATCCAGCTTGCAATGGATGCAGATGTAGATCAGTTTACTTAATCTTGTACTGCATTTTTCTTTTTTACATAGTTTTCTTTCTTTTTTTTTTTTTTCTTGTCTTCTGCTATTTTTCAATTTTTTTAAGTGCTTATTTTTAGGATTTGGTCTTTTGAAAAAGAGCTCTATCCATTGCAATTTCCACATTTTTAGAGAATACAAGTTGAAGGACCAGTTCTGCTTGTCATATAGACATGAATGATATATCTATGTGGAAGCTGGCAAACCTGGCCCATAACTCAATTGGGCTGTCATATAGTTAGGGTTAAATTCTGTTGAGGCTTGTATTGAGGTTTGTTTCAAATAGTTCAGTGATCTATCACTATAAATTGAGAGTGGAATTTCAGCTCTTGAGTTCGATCCTGTATGTATAAAGCTGTGTATTATGAATGCTTACATTTCCTGAAAGAATTTTTTATGCCATAATTTTATATTGGACAGTTGCTAGCTTGCCTTTTACAGTTGAGCTGATCTCTGCCTAGTGTTTTTGTATGAAGAAGATGTTGGAAGTGATCTGCTTCACTATAGCACCAGAGATGCATTTGTTTATAGGTTCTGTAACCTTCATAACTTTCACTGTTGCCCTGTGTTAATGAGCGTAGGGTCACAATACTTACTTCCCTCATCAGGCTTTATTGGCTATGTGTGTCATGTGTATTTTGAGGAATGCTGGTTGTTAATGAATCCTGCTTTGTTTTAAAATGGTTTCATATATACTGGGATTTGATTTTTTTTCTTGTTTTCATACTCTGCTGTTTTCTCTTACTCTTCTTGTCAAGTTCTTGCCATGCATGAAAATGTTCTTAAGTGTCCTACGCCAGGCTGCACAGGCCGGGGCCACGTAAATAGCAACAGGAATTCCCACAGAAGGTAAGGATGCCATCGCTGGACACCAATCTAGAGGGAACAGTGCCTCCAAACTGCAGCCCTTCTAGCAGTCCACTGGCGGGGGGGTGTGAGTGTGTGTTTCATTGTTTTGTTCTGAAGATTGACAGATGGTGCTTCATGTGCTTTATCCATTTTAAAGAGTAACATTTATTCATGTATTTTCTGAGGAGGAGGAGTGTGCATTTGCTTCAGTATGGATGAACTGAATTCCATACAAGACATTTTAAGCCTCTTTAGCTTTTTGGGTGGATATTTTCTCTTTTTGTTTTGATACTAGCAGAAAAGTAGTGGTACAAAACAAATGGTACAACTTCTTATGAGTATGTCACAAGGAGAAAGAAGAGTCTGCCAGTGTCATCAGGACTCAGGCAGAGTTCTTGTTTTCACAATTCACTGTCTTCAGGGATTATTTCAGAGAAAATCCACTCCTTATAATGATTTTTTTTTAATATGTGAGAAACAGCATTTTACATACACAGACATTAGAAGAGTTAGTTTTCTTACTGACCATAGTCCCAGTCCCAAAGTCCTTATTCAGCTAAAACTGAAAGAGAATTTTACCTGTTTAAGAAACCTTATGGAAATGTCTCATTAAATTTAAAAATGAGAAACCAGGAATGTTAGATGTAAATATTGAAGCCTAACAAATGAAGATCAAATCGATAATTTTTGAAGATTAGTAATAGATTCTTATAGAACGAATATCATTACTTATTAAATTCTTCCAAATAATGAAATTTTCAAAATGTTACTATAGTTTTTAGTATATGTTACAATTTTCACACAGAACAAGATCTTGCTTATTTCTTTACAATTTTCAAAAATCCAGGAAGTGGGGCTAAGAGGGTAAAAAGAACCATGCAGAGGTTTCATTATAGAATTTCTTTTTACTATTAATTGCAGCATGAAGGCTTAAGGGACTACACAGGCACTTGACATTCAGTCTTTTCAAGCTCTGAATTACTAGATCCCCTCATATTAACGACATGTCTCCCAGAAGACTCTTGTGGGTACCAACTCATCTGCAGTAAACTCTGGTACCCCTTTCTTCTCTGTGGTGATGCTGCCAGTAGATGCAGCAAAAACCTCTGAGAAGGCTTCACAGGAATTACTGCTGCTTGAAGCAGCATTCACTTCTGGTTGAGTATCTAGTAGGTGTTTGTATAAGAGCATGTCAGCGGGGTGCAGCTGCCCTCTGGCTTGACTCCAAAACCGCACAGACCCCCCCTCACCCCTCTGCAGAACTAGGGCAAGGAGGGAGAGCTAGGGGGAGCAGTTTGCAGTCTGTGCTCACCTCTTTCTGCAGCTTTTGGGGCATTTTGCTCTGCTTCACTTTTTTTAATTATTTTTCCCCCCTCCTTATTTCCTGTAGAGGAGGGAACATCTGGGAATGCACTGCTTTGCCTTTCATTTTAATTTCTTTTCCTGTGGAGAACACAGACAGCTGCGATCACATAAGCATGCAGTACACTATGACAAGGAAAGGACCCCCTCCATTGTCAGGTCACAAGTTTTTACAGCTTCACTACGAGCACCATCTGCTGGCATCAATATATTTATTTTTCCCTGTTCTGAATCTTTTCCAGAAGAATCGGGCTTATTATTATCATTTAGTAAAAATTCATCATTTGCAAATCTGATTGAATTTCAACTCAAGCGCAGAAGTTATTTTCACATTACATCATCTACTTCTAGGAAACATACTTTAGTGGCTGAAATTCATGAAAACACAAAGTATAACACAGTTGAGATGTAGATTTAGAGACTCAAGGCCAAATTTTGCACTCATTTTATACCTAGAAAAAAAATCAGTGTTAATGGACCTGAACAAATTGTGAAGCAGTGCAAGATTTGGCCTATGTGGTGTTGTCATTTAATCGTCTTCAGGAGCCATTTCATTGGCAACGTTTGTAGATGCATAAAGGTCACAAGTCCGCTAGCAGAGCTGCACAGTAGATTTCAGTTTGTATTCTCCTCCCCTACTGCTATATTTGCTGGCTGACATCCAGGAATAATCTACCCATGTAGTCAGAGAAGAAGAGCAGATAAAGATCTACCATGTAACTTTGAAAGCAGAAGGAAGAAAGTCTATTCTAGAGAAAATATATACGACAAAAAAGCTATTGGAAACCCTTTTCCTTCAGATTCTTCCTGATGCTGGCTAAGGAGAAGGAGTAATTGGATCAATGCTATAATGTGAAACTACTCAGGACACGACAATTAAATTTCCTTTCTGTAATTGCAGCCTCTCTGGATGTCCTATTGCTGCAGCAGAGAAACTGGCTAAAGCTCAAGAGAAGCATCAGAACTGTGATGTGTCAAAATCAAACCAGGCATCAGATCGGGTTTTAAGGTATTAGAAATCACTATAATACTTATTATTATGCAGAATTCATCACACATTCACCTAATCTGAGAATTTATATTTACATACGTTGTTTATACATATATATCTCCTTTAAAGAAGAGGTAGAATTAGGGCTTCTGGATCCAATTTTCACAGTGTATATTTCCCACTCAATTTACATGGGGGAGGGTTGGTAATTATTTTGGCAAATACATGTAAAGCTGAAAAGCTCATTTTTGTCTTAGGCATTGTTTGGTGTAAAGATGACTGCTGGAGTGCAAAGTCTAAGAACAATGTGAAAAAAGTTGGTATCTTTTGGGAATAAACTAATATTTACCGGTAAGTCTTGGTTTTTTCAGCAGGCTTTTACTAGTAAATATCAGTTTAAATTAAACCAGAAGCCCTATTTGCATTATCAAACTGGTAGCACACCTTTTGGCAGGATACTTGGAAAAATGCCAGGTATAGCTTAGATTACGAAATAAGGTCAGACTTAGGTTTTTATTCCCCCATTACTACCAGGAAAGACAGAAAGAGAGAAAAATTGTCCTAAATTTTCATACAAGAAGGACCTTAAATCAATTAGACATAATTATAGGCCTTATCTTCATCTGTATATGATTCTGCAGTTATCCAGAGCTGTACCCAGCTTTGTGCTATTGTCTCTTTTGAGATATGTGGGTGGAAAAAGTACTATTTCCAAGGAACTGAAGTGTGATGGATACATGTAAAGGAACTAGACTTCTGCATGATTGTACCAGCCTTATGCTGATGATGCCCCAAGAGCTGCAGAATTTCTCCATGGATACTGTGATATCTGTAGGCTGGGATCTGTACATCCCTCCCAGCTGCCTCAAAGAGAGTGGAGGAAGTGCTGCAGCTTTAGTTCCCAGAATTTCCTACTTATCCCATAGGTTTCTTAGTATTTATCTGTCTGACAGATTTAAAATTTAATAAGGCTGTTTAAAATGAAACTTTTCTACTGTATTATCAACATCATTCTTTGAATATCCTCTTAAAACTTCATCTAATCTTGATGGTCTTTTCAAAACCCAGTCTTTCCATAAAGCTAAGAACACAAAACTATGGTTCACATCTCTAGATTTTTTGTTGTGTCTGTTGACTGTTTTCCTTCCTCACATTGTTTTTGATAGGCATCATCTTAAGTGTTCCTAATTCAGATCATGCAATTTTCATAGAGCATCCCAGACAGTTCCTTTAGAGAAGGGTTCTTCAAATCCTATTAATAAAACAAACAAACAAACAAACAAACCATCCTTTAAGGGAATAACGTAATTTCTCACTTGATGAAGAAAGATCAAAAATGCAGTTGCTTTTTCCACTGCTCATCAGAGGCTATACAAAGGTGTCAACTACTCAAAAGCAGCATCCAGTTTGCTGGCAAGCTTCCTAAGAAGTTAAGCTGAATTGTAACTTTGGTTGTGAGCTGGCCCTGTGTTTCAGATTTTATAGGTAACTCAATGCTTCCATCTTGTCTTCTGCTTCCATCTTACCTTTAAGTCATTGAAGTATTTAACATTAAGAGCTTGAAGATGTTTATAATATTTGCATGCAGGCAACTGATAGGCAGAGAGAGATGTTCTAAGAGTAAATCTTGAATATTGTCTTCGTCCAGTTTCCATCCCACCTGCATTTAAAAGTTCTTACTTAAAAAGAGATCAAATTCATAGGACTTATGTTCCACAGAAATTTTGCATTGAATGTACATTGAATTTTTTAGCTAAATATATCTTGAGATAGGATCAAAATCCTATTCATACCAGCTCATTGTATAAATAAACCCACTGTATTCTGTGAGGAAGTGTCTAAAGGAGTAAGCATACATAAATCAAAGGGAATAGTATGACTAATATAATTTCTTGAGTGATCTTCACATAAATACCCTGAATAAATTCTATGAAAATTAATTCATTCAGAAAAACATAATATAATATTCAAAACCTATTTCTTTACTATTTATCATATTCCATTTTGTCAGTCAGCATGATGGTACTTCTGGCCTTGACTGAATTTATGTTCCTAAGAATGTTCCTTCCATTTCTTCTGGTTATAAATGCAGTAAAGAAAAAAAAAAGAAAAAGAAAAAAAGGCTTGATTGTATGATTCTTGATTCCAGCAGAAGCATCTCAGGTGTTCTGTTCATCATCTTTGCCTCCTGCTAAACACAGTAGGTAGACATGCAGCACTGTGTAGCAGTTGCTGCCTATGATCTAGTCATATAACACCTTCTTAGGTAGGTAAGGTTTGCACGCTCTGACCATCATTTACCTGCTTTGAGAGCTGATTACTTCTGTGGTCACCTGCAGAAGGCAGCATGACAAAGAAGTTCATTACATCATTCTTTCACCAAAATTTAACAATGACCAAATGAGATTAGTCAGGGCTTTTCCTAACTATCCTCCAACCAAAGAGAATTTAGCTGATAGTTTTATTCTGTATTCATTCACAGGACCTTCCTTGAGGTGTGTACCTGTGTATCAGAAACCACAGTTCCTGCCAGAACCTTGCATTTAAGGGTGAGCAGGACTGCAAGGCAACAGCTCAAAGTTAGCAGAGATTGTGAGACTCTCCTGTATATTTCTCAAGATGAATATAGATTTGTATATTAAGGGATAAAAGAGGACTAGCTCCTTTGGAAAGCACACAGGAAAACAGTATACAATTCTATTGAAAGAAATCCAGAGGAAACTCCATTAATTAAGTTGAGCTTCCAGTGCTATTTTTTTTTCTTTTTAACATTTAAATAAATTTGTCAAAACTTCTTCTGTCAGACTGCTTGCCCTTCCCAAAAGAGAAAAATGTTTGCTATGTGATGCAATTACATGGGAAAAGGGAAACCCTGAAGTATTTTAAAACAGAATTTTAAAATACTTGTAGCTGCAAGATACATTTAGTGGTATTAGAATTAATTTTGCCTAGGCTTTGTTCAAGAAAATATATACTGTTTGTCTGCTGAAAATAACCAAACTAAGCAAATGCAAAAATATATTGCTATCTCTTGAGTACAAGAAATAACTAAGATTTTCTAATCTGAACTATAAATTATGCACAGACACAGTAAACTGAACTGCATCTAACAAACTTTACATATCTTTAATTTCTAGGCCCATGTGCTTTGTTAAGCAATTGGAGATCCCTCAGTATGGCTACAGAAACAATGTCCCCACCACCACACCCCGCTCCAACTTGGCCAAGGAACTAGAGAAATACTCTAAGACTACGTTTGAATATAACAGTTATGACAACCATGCCTATGGCAAGAGAGCCATAGCTCCCAAGGTGCAATCCAGGGATATATCCCCCAAAGGATATGATGGTAGGAGGTGCACACTCTTATACATGAGAGACAAGTTTGCAGTTAATCATGTTGTTGTATATGTAAACATCATACAAATAAGACATGTTTTCATGTTCATTTAGTATTATGAGGAATGCTGTCATGTGTAAGTTATTTTAAAGGCCTTTTTAAAGAGCACTGTTTTATCTGGTACTTGCTTTAGGTTTGTTGTGCTGGCAAAAGAACATCTCCAGCTATTAAGCTCCTGGGATGTGTTCAGATCGCAATAAAAGCTAAGTAATAGTGCTAGTCATTATGTTGCTGTCTGGGAGACCTGGCCTCAAGGGTCACATTAGGATTCTTGCTTCTATACGGTAGTCAGGTAACCTATAAAGATAGCATACTTGCTTAGTGGAGATATAGAAGTAGAAAACTTGGATGTCATTGCACTTCAGAATCACTGCTACTTACTTAATGAGGCATTTCTTCTCAGTTTGTCCTCATGAATTCACCTGATGAATTCTATGGAAAACTTAACATAAGTAACATGTTTAGGAGCAGGCTGAAAGTGGCTTCAGTTCAGAAGTCAATGGATGGGATCTGTCAGGGAAGAGGATTTTTATTAGGGGACAAAACTGAACTACAGGACAAAGAATAAGGATTTGGAGTGTAGCTTTTGAAGATATGAGGAATTTCCAGAGCAATACAATTATATGTGTATGTATATATTATATGTGTGTATATATATATAGATATAAAACCAAACTGTGCCTTAATCTATTCTTTTCTTTCTTTTTCTTTTCTTTTACTGAGTGTTAATGGTTTATTTTATGTTAAAATATTTGATACCACTCACTGACTACCATAGGAAATTTCAGGCAGGTGTCAGATTTTTGTTTAGAAAACAGAAATAAATCTACTTTCTAGAACAATTTATGTTGTTGCCTGAACATAGACTCTGACATTCAAAAGTAGGTAAGTGGAGAAAAGGAAAATTGATATAACTCTTACTTTCATATTTCTGATATTTTGGATATTTTGATTTATCTTAGAATCAACAGGCATGTTCTTGCACTAGAGTGGAAAGGAGAAAGGTTGTGAAAGGAAACATGTTTTTATGTAAAAGTGCCCTTTTTTCTTTCCTCATAAACTCATCTTGTTTGCCTTGTATCAGAACAAGGGCTTGAACGTTATTGAAGGTAAAGCACTAACTCTGTGTTTAGTAAGCTAATGAGAGTACATTTATATAACGCAAATGAGATATTAATCGGTGTTAATATCTCATTATACTCAATACGTCAATATCTCATAATACTCAATATGTCAATATCTCATATACTGTTGTGTATATGCTCTGTCCACTCTTGCAGAAAGCAAAGAATCAGAGTATAGCTGGGGATCTTGTGGACATGCGTATTTCCAGGTCAAATTACTGATGCTTAAACAACTGATACATATTTTTCTCATTTAAATTGACTTTTAAGCAATTAAAGAAAACCTCCATTTTTTTTCCCCAAATCCCAGAACTTGAAAATACATGTAACATTAAACACTTGCTTAACAGTGGCCTTCAATACAGAAAGGTTAGGGTGGTGTGGGTCACTATCTTTATATACATTCACTTCCCTTTGATATAATTAGGAACTTTACTTGGAGATAAGTTTGGGGCTAGGTTGCTTCATTGTTCAGTACTGTGAGCCAGAGAGGACTGAGGGAGACTGTCTACATGTGATTCATAATACAATATAATAGAATGCAGCAAGCATATGTGATTCTTGTGTACCTGGAACCGCTGAAGGCCATTATAGCTGGAGCAGGTTGTTTGCCAAATGAAGACTAAATCCCTATGAATTTGCTCCAGAGCCCTACCTCTGCAGGAGGTAGCAAATGCTATACCTGGTTCCAAGTGATGTATGAGCTGTTTGTCCAAACATGCCTACATAACCCCAGAGATGCAACCTAGTTTGAGTTTCGCTTTATACTTTGTTTTGATTTTCATGAAACCTTTAGGTTTCACATCTTTGATAATTCTGTAAACACTCCATCGTATTTGGCTTCAGTTGGCAAAGGGTTTCAAAATTCCTCAGGAAAATCAGCTAAATTCATAGAATGATGAAATGAAATCCTGAGCACACTGAAGTCATTCAGAGCTTTGGCACTGACTTTCAGTGGAACAAGGATTTTGCTGACAGTTAATATAAATGAATATGAAGGAGATTTCAGAAAGAGGTTCTTCAATTAAAGGAACCACTTTTCTTCAAGAAACTTTGCAATATTTTCAGGTGATATTTTTGTGCAAAAAAAGTTCTTAATTATTGCTACTAGAGGTCTTATGGAGGTACAGAGTGCATACCTGTTATATATGTCAGGAAAACATATTTATATGAAAGCAGATTTAGTTCTAAAAAGTTATCCTGAAAAATCTGAAAATAAGCCTAAGTTTTTAGGTAAACTTGAAAGTAAGCAGCACTTTATTTTTTTTCTGACTATATGAAACAAATAGTCTATGGATATGAAAAATCAACAACTTCATGTCTCAGTCCTTTTTTAATTGTAAGATAGCACTGTATTTTAATCATCACAGAAATGGATTATATGTTCAATAAGTGGTTGCAAATGAGATGAACATAAATAGCTCCTTTGGATTGTTTTCTTGATTTTTTTCAACAGTAAGCTTTAGTAAAAACAAAACAGAAGATGGGTACTTTGTGTGGTGTGGTAGGATGCTCTGATAATTCTTGACAAATCTTGTGTTTGTGGGCTTTTTTTTCCTTTGAAACTAGTTTCATGGTGTATTGGATGTTGGGCTTATGGCATACAGCAGTAGAGGTAAGAACGGCTGGTCACAGCAAGCAGAGGAGACAGCCACACTTTCAGTTGCTCAGGTGATGTAAGGAGCAACTCTCAGTCCACCAGTATTACTGGCTCCTTCCATCAAAACACTGAGAAAATGTTAGGAGTGGGATTCACCTGACCATACTTAGACTTCTGTTATTGACAGCACCTACATCTAAGCTCATCACTCCTTTCAGATCCAAGGAGAAAGATAAACATTTCTCTGATTCAGTCAGTTTCCTCATGAATTAATACTGGACATGTGAATCACTGTGTGAAAGTTCCTATGTTTTTTTCACTGCTTATGTAGGAAGCCTATAATGACTAGGTCAGATATCCGAAGTTAGGTGAGATGAATCCCTTATTGTGCAAGTCAGAAGAAGTGTTAAAACTGTAATTTACATGACATATTCAGTATTTAGGCAACACTGGGGAAGAGGGTGCCTGGCAGAATTTAATCCCACTCCAAGTATATTCCTTTGGTCCTTTACATCGTTGGGATTGCTCCCACTCCTCCATTGTTAATTACCAAGAGGAGCGTGTAGACTTTGAGAGGTACTTTGTAACCAGCCCCCAGGTATACCTTATGGGAAGCCAGTTGAAGTATGCAGCTGGTTAGACCTGAGTCTGTTATTTAATGGGAAAAGGAGTTCTCCGCTTTTGGTTTCACTCCAGATCACAAAGTGCAGGTGGGCAGCAGAGTTACCAAAACCTGGTGTTACAGGGTTAGGTGATGTATCAAGCAGAATCATCCAGTATTGGAACAGTGCAGCTTTCCCTTTGTTAGAGATCAACCTGATTTAATTAATTATAAATTGATGATCTTTGTGTCTTGTGAAAAGTTAATGTGAGATAAACAGGCTGGGTTATGTGTCTCATCTAAAAATGTACAGCTATGGTAGAGTTAAAATAACCATGGCCATTTCTGTCTAAGTAAGTTTTGCCTAAATCCTTGGTAATCTTAAAGCTAATGATTGCATATAATGTGCTTTATATCTTCAAAGTGTTTTGCAAGTGAACCACAACACAACCAAATTTTAGAAGCAACTTTCTGTTTATAGGGAAAGTGAATTTGAGGGATAATGTAACTTGACCAAGGCCACAGAGGAGTCCATATCAGAGCCTGCATGAGTTTCTGATGAGTAGTCCTATGTATATAGTTACTGCTTTCCTTCCCTTTCTTTAGCACACATTCTCATAAATATATAATTTCCCATGTAGTATGTCTCATGTCTGTTTAAATATGACCTGCTATAACAAGACTAACATTTTTTTTTTTTTGCAAGTGACAGAAGTCTTATTTGTTCATATGAATTTTGAAAGACATTTCTAATTTGACAAGCTCAGTGGTACAGGGTGCTTGCTGTGTTAACACAGTCAAAACTGAATTATTCAGCTATTTCTTTCTTTTAGTATAGGAAAATTCTTGTGTGTCTTGGATACCATTACAAAGTAATGATGGATGAATGCTGAATTTTCAATGACCACCACTAACTTCTGTATTAATAATGAAACCCTTAAGAAATAGTCCACAATTTTATTAGTGGATACTCTGCTACAGTAGTGCTACTGTGTGTTCAAAACAAAGAAATGTGATGAATGTTTAACATTCACTTCACTTAAAAAAGATCACACCCTGTGCATTATGTGGCTTTCCTGAGAAAACTCCATCTGTTATGAAATAAGTGAAACACTATTTCCTTTGCAGTAAAAATAACACCGTGATTTTTTCATTTTATTTCTTTTTTTTTTTTAGAGAAAAGGGGATGACATAAACTCTAGCAGAGATATTTTGCTTTCAGATTCTTCTTTTGAACCCTGCCTGCCTACCAAAGCAGCCTGTTCTTCACAAATGGGCTGTGCTTATGGGAGCAGATTATTATATGTATGTCTACTCAGACAAATACACCTGAAGAGTCTGGCATTTAAATGGAGCCCATCATGGAAGAGCTCTAGCTAGGGCCTGACCTTTTTTGTATAGCTCTCTAATCAGCATGCTAGTTGGTTATTGTTATACTGTGCTATAATGTATGATCTCTGAAGTATGCATTTCCATCTGAAGGGCAAATAGTCACTGTAATATGCATGTGTGTATCCTCTGACCTTGACTTTTTTATTATTTTTTTATGAAAATACATAAACTTTTAGATTTAAGAGATGAGCTCACTTTCCTGCACTTTATATGAACACTTTTAAAACCGTTTATTTGGGAAGAGGGTTGGAGAAATAAGTGGGCTAATAGGGCTGTTTTCCATTATTACTGTAATACCTTTGGCTGCAAGAAGCATTTCTTAGAAGCAGCAACAGTGCTGTGTTGTGTTTAGATAGGCTCGATATGAGCCTTGTCAGTGCCTTGGCTCTTCTGTGACTGCTTGTGGCTTCTGTCGATCACAGTGCAGCTAAGTGCCACTGTCCTTATTGTTTCTGTGAAGAGTTGAGGGTGGTCAGGTTGTTTGAAGGTGGGGACATTTTACGTATATCTGTTTCCATTTATACAGCCACTGTTTCTGCCTTTGTGCAAGCCATGGTAAAACTCACATGTGACCATCACCTTTTTAATTCCATTACGTTTCTCTCCTTTCTGATGGCCAGTGTTGTAATATTTGCCTGTGATGTAGGAAGAAGAAACCTTTTAGGAAGCATGGGGTGATTGAGGACATACAGGTAGCACTGTGGCTCCGATACCGTGCCTGTCAGTCTTACAGTGGTCTTGATCTCCAGAAGACCTGGGGAGTCTAGGCCTTAAATCTACAGTTTTCTCATGTAAATAAAAAGAGGTCCTGTAGTGTTATGTTGCCCCTCATTAATAAATTTAATAAGCCAAGCAGATCCTACCTTCTGTCTGACTATATATGCAGGGTAAAAGCAGTGTTTCTGTGTTTTCGTTGTTACCTAAATCCAGACTGTTTGTCAGAACAATTCATGGTCACATCATACATATTTTTACAGGAGGTTATTTCATGCAAGCTCACATATCTAGCCTATGAAAGTCACAGGCAGAAATCAAGAAATACAGCCAAATACAGCCATCATTCCTATTGCGAGCTTTTTTTTTTTTTTT
>NDXB01012692.1:91212-105307 GCA_002631895.1 Agapornis roseicollis | reverse complement strand
AATTTTTCTTTTTTTCTTTTTTTGTTTTTTTTTTTTTTTTTTTTTTGGCATCAGTTACTGTTGCTCATTATAAATTTCACCTCCAGCAATTTTTTTTTCTCTTCACTTATGCAGAATGCTCGTTCTTTTGAGTCATCCTTGTCATATTTCTTCCCACAGCTAAACGCTACTGTAAGAATTCAAGTCCAACCAGCAGCACAACAAGCAGTTATGCCCCTAGCAGCAGCAGCAATATGAGTTGTGGTGGAGGCAGCAGTGCCAGCAGTACCTGCAGCAAGAGCAGCTTTGACTATACTCATGACATGGAGGCAGCGCACATGGCTGCTACTGCTATTCTGAATCTCTCCACTCGCTGCAGGGAGATGCCTCAGAACCTCTCCACTAAGCCTCAGGATCTCTGTGCAAGGGTAAAAATTAGTAATTCTGTTTGCTGATGAAGATTTCTCTTTACTGCACTTGCTGTGTGGCCCTGATAGATAGAAGAATAGCTTTAGTACATCTTGCCTTTTTTTCTCTCTCTCTCTTTTTCTCAAAATTACCATAATCTGGTAGCTCTGCTAAAGCAGGGAAAAGAAAAGGGGAAAAAAAAAAAAGAAAGATGCAAATTGGTCACAAGTGTCTCAGGAAATCCCGATTGGTTTGTAAACTGATGATACTGGTAGCATGTACTCCTTTTTTAAAATTTGTCTCTTACTAGTGTAATTATAAAAGATGCTTGGATTGCTCAAGTGGTATTAATTGCACTACTGATTTTTTGACTAAACACAGCCTGATTCATTCATTTTGTGAAAGGATTAAGATTTAACGATGCATTTTCATTTAAAAATGTCACAAATGGGACCTAAGGTTGTAAGATCTAATACAAAGAAATCTATGCTACTTGTATGTTAGAATTTCTTGCCTGTCTGTAATATCACAGTTCTGAAGTCACTGCATAATACATTTGGAATGAACAAATCCTCTGGTACAGGTGGCTTTAAATGTGCTTAACAGTAGTGCAGGGTCAGTAATGTTCTGCATGTTCATAGAGATTCAGTATATTATGAAATGGCTATATTGAATTTTGTTGTTAAGCTTTATATATTAAGAAAAAAACAGTGTACTATATGATTCATGAAAGATTGTTTTTATTATAAACTTTAAGTTTTGACTGTGACAGCTGTTAAGAAATGAGTGTTTAACATGCACCAGCAAACAGTACGGTGCTCCCTGCAGAAGACCACTAGATGGCTAAGTAGACAGATGCAGTGCAAAGGAAAGCATTTTTATTGTGCTTACAGAAGAGCTTTTGAGATGGCAGACATGTTCCATTCTTCTACATATAGACAAAGGCAGATATCTTCTATATATCTTCCTCTCATCCTGTAAAGCCCCTAGATCATTCATGAGAAACTAAACCCATAGCACTAGGTGTTGGTAATAACCATGATTTTAGCCAGAATAGATGGTGACTTTGTTTTCAAATGCTGCTTATTATATTAATTTACTTAGTACTTTCTGGCATGTAAATAATTACAGTTGCTATCTGTATCAACAAAATGGAAAAAGTTGATATAAAATGAAAAATATCTTCTGTATCAAAACCAGAAGGGGCCTCTTTCCTAGCGTGTCACCCTATATTGAGACTGAAGGAATGAATCTGAGAAGATAAACAAGCATTTTCTAAATTAAATTAGCAGGATAGCAGCAATTAGGAATATGCTCTGACAAAAGGCAGTAATTCAGAAAGAGAGAGTTACGTTCACAAGTGCTTCCCTGCAGCTCTGCTGTTACTCAAGAGAAGAGAAAATCACCAGACATACCAGGAGTCAGTTGCATTCACATTGGTTATGAAGCCCAAGCTCTCATGGAGCTTTTCATTTCTGAGAAGCTGTGGGATTCTCTGTGGGCATTTTTATTTTATCTTTCCTTAGTTTTTTTTTTAAATTTGTCTTCATTTTAAGATACCTTATTTCTCCTTGTGTAATATAACAGATAACCCTTGTTTGTTTCTATGAAAGAAAAAGCCAGAGCCCATATTCACCCTATTTTTCATAGCACCTCAGTTGCTGCAGGAATTGGTGCAATTATTATTGCAACTATTCTGCTACCTAAATTTATTAATTATGAAGACAGACACAGGAAATGTTAGAATATTTACATCTGCAGGGAATGAACTGTAAAATCTAAATGCACTTCCTCACTGGCACGTGGTGTCCAAAAGGACTTGTTTTGTGATCCTACCTCGCTGTTTAATTATCTGGCATTATCTATTTAAGCCATATCTATTTAAATGACTGTTAAATAAACAAAGAAACAAAGACTGATGCTAGCTGGTTTTTGTTACTCTCATCACCCAGACAGGTCTCAGAACTGGAAACAAGAATTATGCAGATGTTAACTTATAGATACTCACCTGTCACAGAATGAATCTAGAATGTAAATACAATGATAAGAAAATACCTTTAAAGATTTCTCCTTTTATTCCAAATTTTTCACCTGTGTGCCAGGTGGCAGGAAGGGTAATGAAGACTCTTCCCCCAAACATGAGATTAGCCATTCAGGAAGAAATCTGGTTTAACAGCATTAATGTTGTATAACAGCATCATGCTATGTGTGGGAGGGGGCTCAATGCTTACAATCTATACAGGAATGGAAAAGCTTTTTATCATTCTGCTAGGCAGTCAGATTGAAGAAGAGGTAACAGTTTGCTAGTGTGAAGCTGAATTAACAGTATTTTTCTCATTTTGACAGA
The DNA here is from genome assembly GCA_002631895.1 of Agapornis roseicollis. Lineage (NCBI taxonomy): Eukaryota > Metazoa > Chordata > Aves > Psittaciformes > Psittacidae > Agapornis > Agapornis roseicollis. Next base: position 102,573 of record NDXB01012692.1, on the reverse strand, counting down.
ATCCTGATATGGAAGTCGATGAAAATGGGACGTTGGATCTGAGCATGAACAAGCAGAGGCAGCGAGATGGTTGCTGTACCATTTTGACACCACTGGAGCCAATGTCCCCGCAACGGCAAGCTGTGATGAATAACCGGTGTTACCAACTGAATGAGAATGACTGTTGGGACTTGCCAGTGGACTACACTAAAATGAAGCCCACTAGGATAGATGAAGATGATTCCAAAGAGATTAATGTATGTCTTTTTCATCTATTAGTTCTTGATTTTGGTAATTTGTTACATTTCTGAAATTTGGAGGGAAAGACCAAACATTAAAACGTGATTAAAATGGTGGGTTTATACAAAAAGGACTTTTTTAAGTTAAGGTTAATCTTTAGGACTATATCATGCTGGCACACATCTGATCTGTGACTAAGTTTCATAAGACAACATTTGAACCATGAATGTGAATCATGTTTTCTAACAACATCATCTTGTTAACAAATATTTTCTGCAGTAAAATCATTTCACGATATCCAGATTACATTTCTCTGTATAAGCAAGTTGACATAACTTTGCAATACTGGGTTAATCAGCTCTCAAGACTAGATATTCTCCTGAATTTGAAAATCATAAATGATGTGCTGAGTATTTAAAAGCATGTATTACTTAAGAATCAATTTAAACAAAAGCAGCAGAGTATAATATAAGCTTTTGACTATTTCAGCTAATCTTCTTCTAGATTATTTATACGCTACTGATAGCTCTGTCTGTGAAAGGGCCTGTATTAATGAAATTCTTTCAAGAATACAAAGGAAGTTTTTTAGAAATCAGTTTTGATTTTCAATTCGTAATACCAAGACAACGGCAAAGCCCTTAGAAAGAAGAGGAAAATAAAGAAAATACAGTAGTGAATTTATTTTGCTTTCAAAACTTAGAATAGCCATGACATTGTTGGCAAGGTTCCATGTCACTGCTTCTGTTCATCAGGTTTTAACCTGTATCCATTGTGCAGTTTATGATCCTGCACTCAATGTAGTTTAGCTCTTTGGAGACTTCTAGAGCTTGTTCTCAGTTTTTTCTTGGTTTATATCAGAAAATTAGGCTAATCACTTGTGTGTAGCACATCACTTGCCAATTTTGATTAAAACATAAAACTATTTTCAGCAAGTTTGAAACATAGAAAAGCCGCATTTTCACTAGGTACACTGAATGCATTCTAGCTTTGCTGTTAATTACAGCTGTCACTATCAAGGAAATTTGAGGTAAGCCAACATGTTTGTTTCAGGGCAAGAACTCTTTATTTCTGCTGTGGTGTTTATAGCACCATCTACAGGAATGGCTAAATCAATGAATTCATCCACTTCAGTCCTGAAACAGAGGATTTTGAGATTTGGAATGAATCAGTGAAGCTAATTGCAAATTACATAACTCTGTTTTTCCAGACAGATCCACTGAGGTTTGCCCCAGATTGAGATTCTGTGTGTAGATGTTAAGATTGTTCCTATTTCAGATTTGAGGTGCTCTAAGCCATTAAAAATGTTATTTAAAATTGTTTTTTGATGCATAAGATATTGTATTAGGTCTTTAGGTAAAAATACTGATTCTTCTAAAGCAAAATAGTATGACAACTATAGAAAAAGCCATTTTGCCTTTTTCAAGTTAAACAAGATACATATTCCACACATTATTAAGTCTTCATTGAAATATCCAGGTATTGTTCAAAGGTTTAATATGTGAAATGATATAAAATAATTTCAATTTCTCTGGCAGAATAACATAAAGAAGGTGATTACATCTGATGGCTCTGTTTTGCATTATTTTGTGTAAGTTGCAACCTCATCTGGTTGAAACTAATGTGTATATATTTATCTGTAGCCAGAAGATTTGGATCCCTTCCAAGAGGCACTTGAAGAACGAAGGTATCCTGGTGAAGTTACTATCCCAAGTCCTAAACCCAAATACCCTCAATGCAAAGAGAGCAAAAAGGATTTAATAACGTAAGCATAATGTGAGGTGAAATTATTTTTCTCCTTTTAACCTTTCTCTCTTTGTCTTATTTTAAACAAACGAGTACATATACGCCTTGCAGTATCAGCATGCAACATTTGCAGCATATAAATGTTTCAAACTGCCAGTTAAGTAAAGTGATTAGCTAACGTGTATTTGCTTGTTCTTAATGATGCTATATTGTATTGAGACACCATTTTCATTTAAACCTGTTCATTTTGCAGCTTTTCGATTAGGATGCTTAAACCCCCTTGCAGTCATTGCAGCTAAACTGGAAACAATGAAACTTTTAAAAGTTTTTTTTAAACATACTTACTATTTTGGCTGTTTTTGTTTTTGTTTGGTGGCAGATGTCCAACACCAGGGTGTGATGGGAGTGGTCATGTGACTGGTAATTACGCCTCACATAGAAGGTGTGACTTCATTTTTTTCATGGTGGATTCTGTCTTTTCAATTTATTGTTTTCAGCTTACCTCAACAATGCTGTCAAAGTAAAACGTTGAACTATGTGTTAACCCTTTGAGTAATACATGTTGATCTTAAAAGCATGCTAATTTGTGTGTTGTATAAACGTCTTTTATTTTTAAATAGATTACTAAAATTTCCAAAGTATTCTTAAGCATTTAAGTAGTTAACCCAGGAATCTGAAATATCTTTTGTTACATTTTACTAGTTCCTAGAGAAACAAACAAAGAAGCAAAAGACCATTTACAGTATGTAATTTTGGAAGTAATGTTGATACCTAAATATATTCAGAGGGTTAACTATATTACAAAATTCAATATTACAGCACTTGCCCCATCGCTTTTCTGCATTACAAACTTTTACTTTTTAATTTTTATGTTGTGTTTGTTTGGGAGTGTTCAGTTAATGAGAAGATTAACTTACTTATATGTCCTGCCATGTCTTACAGTTTATCTGGCTGTCCCTTGGCTGACAAAAGCATCCGAAGTATGCTGGCCACAAGCTCACAAGAACTCAAGTAAGATATATAGAACAAATACTTTCTTTATAAATATTTATTTGATTGCAAATTATGTATAGTTATATCAGAAATTAGAAATGCTGTCTGGAGAGCTGGTGTAGAAGAGAGTGATGCTACTTGCACCATGCATTGAAGTGTCTAGAAATTCCAAACGGGCTGGCTCTATACATAAGTCTGTTGATGTAGTTTTTCCTTTTGTGTTTTGAATTAGGTGACAGGGATGGACAGAAGTCAGAGCTTCTGGAATTTCACCTAAAAGTTTGAATTCCTATTCAATTTTTCTCTGAATTTTTGAGTTTGCTAGTTAGAACAGAAAATTCTCATGCTGTCGGACTGATGAAATACTTCTTATTACACAACCTGTAAAGGGCTGTAGTATCTCAGATGTAGATTGGAGGGAAGAGAAAACAATTTCTTTTTCCCTAACGCTTGCATAATTTTCCCGAGGTTCGTATCACTGTTATCAGCTTAATGAATTTTCTAATTTGACTATGTTTTTTAGTGTTTATTTAGTTATTCCCCTACTTAAAATGCATTCTTTACAATTCGTGTCATTTCTTTTGGAATGACAATTATAAGCAATGAAATTTAGAGAATCATGAAGCTTAGCTTTGATCTGTCTTCCTGTACTGTATGCTCAACTGCAACTCCGTATGTTAGTGCTATGAGATTGTGGTACTCCTGAGTTGGTACTATGGTTAACACAGAAAGATATTTGTAAGTAATGAGGAAAAAAATTAGAAGGGAAAGTGTAAATGGATCGCTTATACTGCCATGATAAGCAGTATTCTGTCTTTACCATACATGAGTGTCTTAAATAGCATTTCTTGAGTTCAGTACATAACCTGATAAAAAAATCTAACCTTGATGTAAAACATGGGAAAGAAAAGAAAGTAAGCGTGAGAAAGCTGCTGAAGTAAGATTGCTTTCTAGTCTTAGCTACTCTAGTCACTAGATGCAAATGGTAGGCACAAAATTTACAATTTATTCCCTACCCAGTCAAAAATAGTGTTTTGAAACTATCAATCAGGTTTGATCTTGCTGGTATATGCTGCTAGAAGGCTTTGTGGTATGTTGGGGGGGGGGAGGATGTAAATGAGATTACGGAGAACATGTAAGTATAAGCAGAGTAAGACATGTAACCCCAGAGATACTCAGATTTGGACTTGGATTTCGGGTCAGGATGGTTCAAGTGGTAAATGTGCAAGGAAATGTAATTATATAAGCAAAACACAGACTCTTGGAGCAGCATGAATAATACTTTAAGCACATAGCTTGCTGCTCTAGCCTTTTATAAAATTTCCACTTGTATTAGGAAGGTATTCCTGAATTCCTCTATCTCCTCTGCCTTTCTCAGGCATCTGCAATCAAGCCTACCTAGTAAAGTCCAGGAAGAAATTAAAAAAATTAACTTAAACTTGAGACCCCACTCCTGTCTCATGCCGTTCTCTTTACCTATTTCAAGTTTTGCCTAAGCAAAGAGAAAAAGATTCAGTCATGTTTAAAGTTATATTTTTAGGTTTAGCATCTATTATTTACTTAGCATTTAATATAAGTTATTTTTTTAGCAATTATCATAATACCTATTGAACACATAAAAACTCAATTAAGTGAATTCAAGTTAGTGAATGCCAAAATTTTATGCAGGCTAACTTAGCTCTCTTTTGCATTTTCATCACAAGGTAGTCCCTCATTTTCTGATCAGATACATTTCCATAGGGTAACAAAGCAATTCACTGCACAGGGCAGGCAGTAATCACTGCATAAGCAGCTAATTAATTTCTTCTGTTTTCCTCATTATCCCGTGTGTGGCCCTGTCTGTCATTCACTGCACTTTTCTCAACTGTACTCTCAAGATATAACTACTAATTCACTCACATATTTATTACTTCCATTGCATCTGAGTGTTTACTAAATACTTTATCTTGGTTATAAAGGAATTAGTTTATTTTCATCTGCAATTATACCCTGAATTAAGTCAGGGTTAGGATTAGACCCATTTTAAAGCCAGAAAACTTTAGCATATAATTTTGATTGCTTAGTTTGAGACTTCTAGGACTCTGTTTGTCAGAGTTCTTAAGATTGCAGAGAATAATGTATTTGTTCAATGCCAGAGTACCCACTGAATTTGCTTAGAGCTGCGGCAATTCAGAAGTCACTCCTACATGAGTGACTGAGGCTTTGTGAAAAAGCATGAACCCTACAGAAGAAGCAAGAGAGAGTCCAGTGTTCCAGAATAGCCATAGGAATATCCTTTATCCTCTGCTGAAACTCTGATCAGTCCCAGCTTCCACTTGGACTATTTACTCTGCCCTGTTTTCCTTCATAATTTTTTCTATATTGCTCCCTGTCTCAAGCTTATTGGCTAATCATCAGCCCATCTCCTTCCTCCATCACACTGATATTTTTATTGTCCTTAATCTCTACATCCTGATAAAGTTGGTGCAGGGAGAAATGAAACATCTTTGCATTTCTCACATATATTCGAAAGCAGGGAAGTAGGAGTCCTATGGACAGCAGCATCCTTTATACAGCTCTCATTTATGCTCTTGTTCACTGCTTAAGATGGAATATATGATCATGTAAATGATACAGTATATGCACAAAACAGCTAAAGCAAAGCTACATAAGGCATTTTGATTTGGGAATTTTTAAACTGTGAAGTACTTCATTTACATCTGTTATATTTCTGTGTGTGAGGTCTGGGAGTATAATTTCCTTGCTTTTAAAAAGAGCAAGCTGAAAAGAAGGAGGAATTCCATAACGTGGGATTCTACTGGCTCTCTGTCAGGCCAACAGTCACCATACGAACTTGATACCTGCTATACAGGACATCTAAACTACTGCAGTAGCAAGCAGCAGTAGAAGGTATAATACTACATGGACTAACATCAGGAGGTGGGGAACACTGCTGGTGTGCTTCAAACATATTTTCTGACAGCAGAATGGTAGTGAGAATCAGTAACCTTGGCTCCTGCCCCAGGCTGTAGAGAGAAATGTATACACATTTTTTTACCTATATCCGAAGCTGAGATCCCTTCTGTCCTGTCCCTGCCAATCTCTACTGTTCTCATCTGTTCATCTTTTATTCCTTGTTCTGGTTTTCCACATAGTTGTTTCCAGTCATCATAAAGATTTCAACCTTTGTAAAATTGATAGCAAAGACATTTTTAATGCATGAGGGTACAGAGAAAATTTGATACTGCAGTAGAAGAATTAATAGTGCAGCATAGGACTGGTGTTTCTGGGCTGCATAGTTTGGAAAGTTTTCATAGCCATGCGTAGCTTATGTAGCAAATATCCCATATATGCTGATAAAGCCTTCATATCACATTTTGCCAATCCATTTTTTCCTTTGCCTGAGGTGTACAAAACACACAAGTTATGTATAATGCAGGTTCCTAACTGGAGTTTTTCTAACACACTGACTCTTTTTAAGCACCAACTTAATATTAATGAGTTATATCATTCAGATAAAATTCATAAACAAATTAATATGAGACTCTGAAAAAGTTAATTTTGGCTATGGTTATGCTCCCTTTATGGCTTTTGATAGTCGTGGCTCCATAGATTCTACTACTTGCATTTGCTGGCTCCCAGAATAATAATGTTGCAGCTTTCAATTAAATTGTTCCAGGGTCAGCATATTTATTCCTTACCATGTATGTTTTTCTTCTGTAAATCTTCTTGCTCAGATTTACCATGCAGATTGTACAATTTTCTGCTTTCACCCAAAGCCCAAGTAGAAACATGAGAGTCTTTGTTCATGGTTTAACTGCAGACCAAAAAAGTTACACAGCCTGATCAATGATCTCCACATAGCAGAAGAATTTCTTCAGCTTTAATTCTCAGTTACTGCTGCTGGCGAAAAAAAAAAAGTGGTCAGCAGCTTTAAGGGTCTCTGGAGAAATTAATGTCTAGAAAGAATCTAAACTCAAAATGTGGAGCTTGGTCTATTTTTGCACATTCTCCACAATGAAGTAAGAGTTGGAATTTCTGTGCCTCCTTCTTCTTTCCATGTCACCCTGCTTTAATTTGCATCCTCCTGGTGGTCATCATCTTATCTTCATTTTATTCTTGTTTTCTCATTCCCAGATGTGTCAACCTAGTAATGTCTTCAGATAGGAAAATGAATTTCTCTGAAGTTCTCCCAATTAATTACAACTCTTCTAGAAAGAACAACTCCATGCAGTATATTTTTTTCTGGGTAGAAGAATATCCTTAGTTCATACTTCTAGGGAAAATCTTCTGTGTTATTATAAGCTCTAATATTCATTTTTATTGGTGCAATTTTACTGCAATTTGCTCAGCAAGAACTGGCAACTGGGAAGAAAGGATATCCTTCCAGAAATGGAGATGCCTGTGTTGTATTTATTCTGATGAATATATACACTAAAATATTACCTGAAAAAAAGTACTATTTTCTTCCTCACTTTAGTAATCTGGCAAAATGAAAAAAAAAAGGTCTTCTCCAAACACAAAATTAAAACGTAGAAATGAAAATTAATAGAATACATTAATAAACACAATAGAAACATTTCTGTCTTTACACAGGTAACCAGATTATTCTTGGACATTGGTTGGACCTATACTCTTTAAACCTTGATAGCTCTTCCAATATACAGTCAGCATTTGTTCTCAAACCAGTTATTTCTGCAGAGTTCTGTTTAGCTGCTGAAGTGATTTCTCCACCCACATCCTGTTTTGCCACTTAGGTGTTTCTGCTCTTCAGTGCCTGGGTGTACGTTTATTGCTTCATCTGCACAGGATTATTTTGCCTTGCCTTGCCTCACCTTGCTTTCTTGTCCCTTTCGTTTCCTTCCCTTTTCCTGCTGAGATTACATCTGTCTTCCTATAAGAACTTGGTCAGACTATGACCCATGATATTGTTTCCACTCATTTTTCTCTCTGAAAATTACTCTTTGTTGCAAGAGGAATAACCATTTCCATCCTTATTATCACTTGTTTACCCACGTTGTTTGTGTCCTCTTTTGTTTTTTTCTGCATGGCAACCTTAATAGAAGTTGTCATTACAGCTTTCTTGAATACTGAGGTTGTTGAGCCTAGTAAGTAATCTTGTGTTATAATGAAATACTTCTTTGATGCTAAGTATGAATTCTTTGAAATCTGAAGACACCTTTTTAATTTTCTTGATGTTTTCGCTGATTTTTAATATAGAAAATGTGATTGCAAGGACCAGCTATAATATATTTGGAGTAGCATTAAAAATTACTAGAGTGAGCCATTTGTAAATGATAGTGTTTTATTAAATTATCTGCAATGTTATGGTAAAACAAACTGTGGGTTTTAATGTGTTATTAAATTGAAAGTTAGTGTGCAAGTCTAAATAATTAAAAACGAAACCAAGGAATATAGATCCCCAATATTAGTTCACCTGTAAGGAATAATCTTTCCCAATTTGTTCAGCTAGGTCCTTGGGCCAAGTGAAATTAGGAATCTCATGTGGTTTCAGTGGGTTTTTTTTGCATTTTTGTTTCCTGTATTTATTGCAGATTTCCACTTGGATACCTTATCTTTGATGGCAGCATGCATGCCTGGCCAGAACAGAACACCTTGGGCTCTGTTCCTGCACTTCTCAATACTCAAATGGGCACTGTAGGTTATACCTAGCATTTCCAACCTCATGTTGTGTGGTGTTATGATAATGTCCTTTGTATAGAAACCCATCATCTACAGCAACCTCATCTCTGTAGTCGCAATAAGTTTTACATATGGAAGTGGCTGGGCTTTTTTTCTGCTAGAATAACTCATTCAGACTCCAGTAAGGTTGAGTCATTCCATTTTTCTTGCTTAAGTTTGTCAACTTTTGTCTCCAAAATGGAAAATATTTAAGTTGCATTTACATAAGACCCTTCATCATTGTTTTCATTATTGAAAGATAGCCTTAAAAGCATGTGCTCTCTAAAAAGCTCCTTAAAAACCATCTGCATTTCAGTACCTCTGATGCTGTGAAACGTTCCATGCAGGCACAACGTTGTTTGCATGAAGCACCTTGCAGAATCAGGGCCTTAGTAAGTTTTAAATACCATGAAATGGTCTTAAATTAGAGGCTTCATTTGCATAGTGGCATATATAATACCCAAAGAGTTTATGGCTTTTTTCTTTATGTACTCAACTATTTTAAACAAGAGCTATTAATAGCTGTACTGTTTGAGTTTTAATCAGTATTTAAGACTATTTGCCACTTAGTTGTCACCCAAAATAGTCTCAATTCCAGTGAATATTCACTGAATTAGTGTAATTTTTTCAAAACAACCTGTATGACTTAAAAGTTTAAAATTTGTTTTCAGAAGGAATGCAAGTGCTGGGCATCTAATATCCTTGCAAATTCTATATGCCTAACTTTGAAAGTGGAATTCAGTGTCTGCAATAAGAACACAAGCAATTTTGAAGATACAGCCCGTAGTTCCAAAGCTCTCCTCTAATCACCAGATATGTCCATGTGAATGTTTATTTGGCAGTTCATTTTAATTTTCAAAACTTTTCTTTTGTCAGTCATTCCAGTGTCATTCTTTGCAGTCACTAAGCAGCTATTCTGAGAGGAGCACTTAATTGTGATTAATTATCAATGAATATGCTTAGTTATGTTAATATCCCCAACTAATCTCTCTAAGGCCTCCTTGTCCTGGAGTCTTTCCATTTGTATACTTGCCTCCGCCTTCCTTGGGTTTGGTCATACTTCTTTGTCATTGAATGTGTCCTGCATAATTAATCTCATTCAGCTTGTCATTTGCTCGTATTCAATTCAAGGGTCTTTGGCACAATTTGGTTATTGTGCAAACTGCCATTGTGATGTTGATCATTTTTGCTTCAAATCAACAGATCATAACCAATTTTTCATTCCATCCAGATCCGCAAAGATCTGCAACATGATGCTGTGGTATATCCCAAGTGCTGAGGCAATCCCTATGGGAAGTTGCATAAACTATACAGTTGCTAAAAGGGGATTAAAAGTGCAGTGCTTTGCACTTTCTGTGTTTGGTCAGACTTGCCAAAACCTTTACTATATAACCCAAAATAAAAGTAAAATTGTCACTCAAAGTCCTTAATATGATTGTCTGGATCCTCAGTTGGTGTAAATTAGCATAACTCCATTGCCTTCAGAGTTATGCTAAGATACAACAGTGATGATCTGGGCAGATGCCCTCAGCTGCTCTCTTGGGTTAGCATTCATGTTTGATTGCCTTATTTAAATCTTTCAAAGTTATAAAATTCCTTGCATTGTTTGGTTTCTTAAAATGACCAACTGTTAACTTGATTACTTCGTGTTTGTATCTGCACAGTAACATCTGATTTTGCCATGCAGTCAAGTTCACCCCTTTATTTTTATCTCAGTGCTATTGGGACTTTATGTGGCACTCATTTTTTGCAGCACTGTAGTATCTACATCTCTAAAATATCCCATATCCCTCATAAACACCTCATCATAATATTCTTTTACAATATTTTTTGTATTCCCAGTAAGTGGAATTTACATTTGCTCATCTGCATGTAAAAACTGCTCTTCTACCTTAACACACACAGAATTTCCACTGCTTCAAAGTCTGCTGATTTCTCTCCTTCCACAGATAACGACACTGTGCTCTTTCAGCATGGGCTCATTTGGTATACACTATGTGAAACAACCATAGATTTTGAGGAGTATTTTAACACTGGCCATCATTAATTATTTTTTGTACACTTGACTGTGCTTACACTGCACTCAGCTCCAGTGTATCTGCAGTACTGCAGTATCTGTTTTCTGTAATAAAATAGAGCTAGAGGAGGACTGCAGTATAAGCATATTACTGTTGTTCGCCATTATTTTATTTGACTGTGGTAAAAAAAAAAAAAAAAAGACCCTTGAAAAAACTATAATTCTAAATAAATTATAGTTAAGACACCATTCCCAAAAATATACTATTTACATGGTTTCATTAAAATGTTCAGCTATAAAGTAGTCAATCAGAGTGNTGTGGAAAAAAAAAAAAAAAAAAGACCCTTGAAAAAACTATAATTCTAAATAAATTATAGTTAAGACACCATTCCCAAAAATATACTATTTACATGGTTTCATTAAAATGTTCAGCTATAAAGTAGTCAATCAGAGTGATATTTAAAAAGCCATCTTCAGGCTTCAGAGTTAACGGTACACAGGATGAGCAGAATCTAGTTTCCAAATTTTCAGACTGCAAATTAATGGGGGTATCATTATGAAAGCATATGATCATCTTAAAAGAGCTATAAATATAATTTATTCCAAAGAGATTAGATACTGGAGCACTTATATATTAAGTAGGAAAGGAATAAAATCATACAGAAGCAGTTTATAAGAAAACCAAGCCATAGTCTTTTTTTCTTTTCTTTCTTTTTTTTTTTTTTTTT
>NDXB01012692.1:74770-91058 GCA_002631895.1 Agapornis roseicollis | reverse complement strand
TTTTTTTTTTTTTTTTCAGGTAGAGAACTATTTTTTTTCCAGTCTGGCACTTTTCTTGAACACATAATTCATGCAAAAAACATTTTAAAACAGACACTGTAGAAAATCACAACTTACTCATTTTGCCTTTAAAGCTATGAGTTTAGGGATTTTATTTGCTTGTATAAACTGATGAAAGCTAAAAGAACCAAAATGGCCCTGTATGAAATGCAGTCTATGGAATGCTGAATTCAGAGTTTCATAGGTAAACAATATATAATTTATTTTTTTTGGCTATATGATCTGAATCTATAATTCAGCCATGAAATAGACATGATATCAAACAATAGATATAAAAATTAAAAAAAAAAACAGCAAACAGAAAACATTTCTACAAATATTTGTATACTTTTTTTTAAATCCCAGGGTTATTATTTCAAACGGAGTGAATTCACTATCTATTATTTTAACTGCTGTGCATTTCACAAATGAGTTTTAATTTAAAAGCTGTAAATGTTGGGTATGCTGGACACTGCAGAGGTAAATCACTTTTTTTGTTCTACATGAATAAGAGTTATGAGCAAATTATGGAAAAAATTAGGGAAATCATAGAAATTGATATGAAAAGAAATGAATAATTTAAAAAAAAAATTATAGATTATGGGTTTCTCCTCAAGGCCTCTCCAGGAACCATTGTAGGTGGTGATTTATTTTCCTCTGATGCACTAATCAAGAAACATCTGTCAGGAAAGCGTAAGTATGTTCTATAAGTATAGGTGTAAGGGAGGAGGGGCAAGGGCCTTTTTTTTAATAATACCCAATACATCTGTTGTGACTTCACTGTGAACAATCTGAAAGAATGGAATTATTAAGAATTTTGTTTCATTATTTTTAAAGCCAGTTAAGGTTTAATCCTCGACACTCCCATTTACAGAAAAAGACCTTCAGTGGTTTCAAGTCCTTCCTGATACCTGATCCAAAGACCTCTTAAATTGATGGAAAACCTCCTACCATCTTTAGCTGGCTTTGGGTCTGAGATTACATTCTGTGCCTGTGAAAAGCTTTCTCTGAGTAGCATGTTTTTAATGGAGTGAAAACAATATTACAAGGCCAAATTCCATGCATGCGTGAGCAGCATTACACTTGACAAAAGCCATTTCCAGCTGATACTGTCATACACAGAGTCCTATCATTACTTGTTTTAGAAGAAAAGGTATTTTTAAAGTATTATTTAGTCAAATATTGGCAAGAAAAAATATTTAACTACTGCTTGAGTTTATATTTTAGTGTAATACAGCATTATAAGTAATATTTAATGCATATAAAAGGTATCTGTCTACTAGTCTATATGCAAAACATGTGTCCAGAATACAGTGTTTTAACCATAGTTTACATGATTTTAATTCCATTTTTACAAAGTTTGTTATTAACTCTAGTGAACCCAGAGTAAATGCTACTGATTCAAAAATAGGTGACTAGTAAATATGTCAGGACCATAAATCTCCAAATTTTACAAAAATTCTTGTGAACGTTAACCAATGTGTTAGCAATGTATCTTGTGAGTGTTACCACTGGCCAAATATATTTTATATCTTCATATAAAGTCTTATATAATCAAATGCATCTCAAAAATAGTTTTACACCATCTTATACTTTAAAAGACATTTCAAGGTAGTGGGATTGTATTTAAGGGTAAGAAAAACTTTTTCTTGTCGGTTCATGTCAATGAAAATACTTTCCAAAGATAATGTAAGAAATAATTTCTGAAGAATCTGCTATTGGATTACATTCTGTGCAAGAGATACAGTCCACAACAATGAGCACTGAGAAGCAGCAACCTATGGGAGACAAGTCTGTAAAATATAGCTTGCAGGGTAACATGTTTCAGAGTCTTGCAATTGACTTTCCTGTGATCGTATGTTCGTCTTGAAATCAGTGTTTCTCCCTTTGCTTGAATGGATTCTGAGAGTGGAATTCTGCCTATACCTGCTTCATGCCAGAAAGTTAATAAGGTGCTCCTCTTCTTACATGTCATGTATAGATGAGGATCACCACCTCTGCGCTAATCAAACCAGAGAATTTGTATTTCAGTTGTGTTCCTTGTCAGGAGGCAGCTAATAAGCAGGAATGTTTATAAGGATTGTGATTCTTTTAAAATATGTTGTCAAAGTTTGAATCCAATATCTCAGGAAAAAAAAAAAAATGTTTTGGATTTTATTTGCCAGCCTGGAAAAGTATTAATCAATCTCTAGACAAGATCTGTATCAACACTAGCCTAGTGAATTGGAAGTCAGAGTAAGGAGCAGTAAAAAGATGCTCAGGGCTATTTGGCTATAAGCATACATAATCGACAGGTGGTTTTGGAAAAGAAATGTATGGCTTTAAAAAATCAGAGGGGAAACCTTTTTCTTGTAAAAATAATGTAAGGCAGAGTTGTTAGCCTCTCACTCAAGGCTGCTTTTCTAATTTTGCACTGCTTGCGAGCCTGAGCCCTAAGGTATAGTAGAGCATGAGCACTTTCTCTCCCTGCCTGCATTCCCAACCGTGAGCAAAGTGTTTCTGGGCAAGCAAGCTGTTTTGTACACTGCAGTATGCAGTCACACAGTACCATTATGCTGCACAGCCATTTATCCCTGTTTGTAACCTCCGATCTCTCTACCAGTCTGCACGGCTGTTTAGGAAACTATTCCTGCAGCTATTAGGCTGCAAAATTAAAGTGGCACTTTCATGAAATGTTTACAGTATAAACCAAGCTTGTGCTGCCTGATCTTATGGGAGATGCAAAAGGGGAAATTGTACAAAAGCATGGGCTTTCTGTCATTGTTAAATTTCAGGAGAAAGTCAGAAGGGCCAAAGTAAGAAAAGACACCAGAGCATACCCCATGATGATAAAAAGCACAATTCATTTTCAAGTGCTCTACTTAATGATGCCTTGGAATGTTCTTATGAAGGTGGAATTATTACTTAAGTGCTGTTCAATACAATCTCAGATTTCAGCACAAGAAAGAACAGTTTATCTTGGAACAGTTTTAATGGTCTTATCTGAGCTTCCTGCCCTCACTGAAGGAATGTCTCCTTTGTTCACATAATGTGCAAACTGCCTCATACAGTCTGACAGGTTAGGGTGAAATGGCCCAATTTCAGGTTATTGAATACCATACTAAAAGCTCCGTTGTATCTTTTACTGCTACCTAGACAGCTGCAACATTCTTTGGGGATGAACAGAAACTCTGAAATGAGGCAGATGGACGCCTGGAGTAGAAACTGGGAGTGTTACATCAGGCACACAGTCCCTCTAACTGATCAGGACATTTGGTGTGATCTGCTTTATCTGCCTTGCTGAGAATTTCTGAGCTTTCATTAGCTCCATAAGCTAGGCTTCAAAGTCATCACTTTCAATTGTTGAACATATACAAAGAAATATATAAATATTTCAAATACATACCATACAACCATACAAAAAAATCGACTGATGGTTGACCTTGAACTATCAAGAAGGGACTAAAATCAAGAAAGATAATGCTTGATCTTTCTGGAAATGAGCCTGTATGTGTACAGCCAGTAGGAGTCCAAACAGTATGCTGCCTCATACAGTTTTTAAGACATATTAATGAATTATACGATCATGTAGTCAGGGCCTTCCAAATGTTACCTAATCCAAATTCCTGCTCATACCAAGTCCAGTTGGCGCAGGTTGCTTAGGACCTTGTTCAGTCAATTTTTGAGTATCTCTTAGGTTAGAGTTCCCACAACCCATTCCAGTGTTTGACCAGTCTGATGGTATTTTTTTGTCATTTATAATAAATTGGGCTTTCCCATGCTGACCCTTGTCCCCATTTCTCTTATCCTTTAGCTGTGCAGCTCTGACAAAACTTTAGCTGTGCCTTCACCACACCATCCTGTTAGCTATTTGTAGACAGCAATAAGATTTCTTAGACTGTTCTTCATAAGAATGAACAAACCAGTTCTCTCATCCTTGTATGTCAAATGCCCCAGGCCCATAACCATCCTGCAATGTCTTGCAGCAAAGCAAACTTGCAGCTTAATGTTTGTAGTTCTCAGAGGGCTGGGAAGAATACAAAACACACTCTACCCTCCTAAGAGTTACTTCATTAGGCCTGATTTGTCTACCCACTGCTACCATCTGAGACTGGCTCAAGGCAGTAGGATGGAGTATACATGTATAGGTGGGCATAGCTGTGGTTATGCCCAACCTGTCCTCCTGGCAGACAGATTCATGACTAAGCCTGCACTAGGAATTTTTCCTTTCAGTATTAATTAGTTATTGCTTAGCATTGCAGGTAAATGGTAGATTACGGCTCAAGTAAACAGTAGATTAAGTATACTTAGTAGTCAGGGTCGATGGAGCAGGAATCTTAAGTCAATCACAGGAACAATTAGAACAAGTCTGAGATGTTTTAAAAGACGGGTATAAACTCACACAGAAAATCAGCAACAAAACTGGATTTCTCTTAGCTCTACTCTTCATTAGCCTTCTTACTAGACCAGACTGCCTCTCACAGTCTGATATAATTCACACTCAGTATTTTCACATTTCCCCACTTGGTCTTCTGACAAATGTTTTTAGGCCTAGAGGAAAAAAGCTGCTTGTTTTCATGAAACTAAAACTGAAGGATTTTACTCTTTTGCTGTTGACTCTTCACCCCCAAAATAGAAAGTAGTAACTCTGCTTTATCTGTCTGGGAAAGCAAAACCCTTGAGAGTTTGCTTCATTTATCCAAATGTTAACCTGGATTGTTAAGGCCACAGACTATATGAAAACTGTTGTTTCCTCTGCTTTTAGCAGTCCTAATCTGATAGCTTTTACCAGTGTTTCTTGGAGAGGAGCTGACCGTTTTGAGTATTCCAGATTCATAGATTTTGAAGTCATTCCTAGCCTCCAGGAAACTCTCAGGAAGTGACAGATTCAAGATCATACTCTTGCACCCACCAGACCAACTGGAAATTGTTTCACCTGGGTGAAGACAGATGAAGCAGATGTACGAGTAGAGCATGGGAGAAGTGTCAATGTAGAGGCAACAATTCAAGATTTATGCTATTGATAATTTTATGGTATTCAAGGCAACCAACAGGCTACGGAAATCTTATCAGAGGAAAAGATCCTTACTTTAAAGACTGCATTTTCAAAGTACTCAGCATTTGGCTTAAGTTTAATTTAATTTTGGCTGAAACTTCCCTTATATCATAAACAGAAAAGTTAGGCCAGTTATACATGCTTAAGAAGGAAGCTTTTAAGGTGAAGAAAACCAAACTACTATACCTGTGCCACTGTGCTCAAGTGCTCCCCTGGGACCCTTTTTCACACACTGGGAACAAGAAAAATCATATCACTGGCTGTTTTGCAAATCCTGATGGGATCAATGTCTGGGTGGCAGATATTCCTAAGGGGCTTGTTGTTCCCATACTAACAAACCAACCAGGAATCCCAGGAACAGGAGATTCTTCTTCCGAAACAAATATATCTACTCAAAATTACTGAAAAAAGCCCATGTGTATTTTTTTTTTTCCCAAGCATAGCATTATTATATTATATTATATTATATTAGCATTGTATTATTATTATTACTACTTGGGCCACAACAATCCCAGCACTACAGGCTCAGGGAAGAGTGGCTGGAAAACTGCTTGGCAGAAAAAGACCTGGGAGTGCTGGTTGATGGCCTCTGAACATGAACCCAGGTGGCCAAAAAGGCCAACAGCATCCTGGCTTATATCAGAAACAGTGTGGCCAGCAGGGCCTAGGCAGTGATCATCTCCCTGTACTCAGCACTGATGAGGCTGCATCTCTAATACTGTGTTCAGTTCTGGGCCCCCCATTACAAGAGTAATATTGAGATACCAAGTGGGTCCAGAGAAGGGCAACAAAGCTGATGAAGGGTCTAGAGCAAAAGTCCTGTGAGGAGCAGCTGAGGGACCTAAGGTGGTTTAGTCTGGAGAAGAGAAGGCTCGGGGGGACCTTACTGCAGTCTACAGCTTCCTGAAAGGAGGTTGTAGTGAGGTGGGGGCTGGTCTATTCTCCTAAGTAACAAGTGATAGGACAAAGGGAAATGGCCTCAAGCTGAGCCAGGGGAGGTTTAGACTGGATATTAGGAAAAATTTTCTCACTGAAAGGGTGATCAGGCATTGGAACAGGCTGTCCATGGCAGGGTGGAATCACTGTCTCTGGAAGTGTTCAGAAACCATGTGGATGAGGCCTGCAGTGACATGGTTTAGTGATGGACTTGGCAGTCCTGGGGTAATGATTGGACATGATGATCTTAAAGGTCTTTTCCATCCTAGCTGATTCTATAATTCTGTAATTCTATTAGGAGACAGATACTCCACATGGCTTTGCTCCTAGTTGTTGAGGATGTTCTCTTAAGGCTTTCTTCTGCATTTTTCTCCATGCCTCAATCATTTTATGTTAATCCTTCACTATAAAAATGAAGCTTTTTGTCAAAGGCTGAGGTGTTTGGAAATGAACATTTGAATTTGCATATGTTGGAACTGATTCATCCATGGTGCCAGGAAGTGCTCTTTGCGGTGGGGAGGGGATCTGCAGCTGGCCGGTGCTGCCTCCAAGGCAGGCGATGCTGGCAGGAGAGAAAGCGTGGGCAAGGTGCCCAGGGAGAGAGCTGATTCACAGCTTCCCCCTGGCAGCTTCTGCTAACGGAGCACCCCCTGGGTACTGCACAGAAGTTAGTTCACATTAGGCACATACCATGCCTTTGGCAACAGGCATGTTAGGCTGTGTAAGCTGGTGCTAGATGTGAGAACAGCGGGCAGCACGTCATGGCACTTGCTGCTGGGAAACTGGGAAGTCCTGACTGCTAGCAGAACCGGCAGCATGCAGAGATGGTAACTGAAGGCACAGGAATAGTTTTCTTTTTTTCTAAAGCAATATAATTAGCTGAAACACATCATGTGTATCTGTGCATTTGAGTGCACAGCAATATTTTAAATGCCAGCATGATGCATTTAGACGACTTACAGGAAAATGGATTTCAGTGTAATTAAAAAACATACCATGTTCTTTCTCACCCCCACATAGTTAAAAAAAAAAAAAATGCAGGAATGCAATACAGATAATATCAGCAGCTAAGGACAGAAAAACTGCACATGCATAAAGTCAGGGAATTAATTAAGTTTTACCTAAGAAGAAGGGTATGCGATCAGCCATCTCCAGTTTAGAACCATTCAGTTGCTGGGGATTTCTAGAGGCAGCAAGAGAGACAGAGCAAGCTCTCAGCAGAGACAGAAGAGATTGAAGTTACTCCATGAAGCCTTTGAGCCAAAATTATTTTAGTCTCATGCCTGGACTAGCTCCATAAGCCTGGCATCATTCCCTCATGGCTAGAAAGACTGTAGAGTGAAAGTGGAAACAACAAATCCTTCCATTCTACACTTCTTTCCAGTCTCCAACCTGCACTTTTACATATGAAAAATCAGTATTTAGCACTTTTGCTAAAAATTTGTGTGATTAAGTACTCTTTTCAGTTAGGCTGAACACCGGGAAATAATTAACACATGAATCTAAATTTCACTTTTTATTTTTGGCTTACAAATTTTTATGAGCCTTTGATATTTATAAAGGTCTCACTTCACATGCTTTTGGAGGTATATTTCTGAGGACTAAAACATAGGTTTAACCTTGAACATACAACCATAGACTGAAGATCCGCTGAGATATTCATTATCTCCATGCCTGTCCCACAGAGTTAATGTTGCTTCTTGAACCAATTCAGGAGCTTCAAATTGAGCTCTGAGTTTGATTTTCAGAAGTACCTAGTGCTAGTGTGGGTCTGCTCCTTTTGAAGCCATGATAAAGCTTACAAGGACTTTAATAAAAATAAAACAGTTTAAGATACTTTAAATGACTCCTTGTGTCTTGGCAGCCAAGAAATTCTATGCTAAGGTTTCAGAACACACAGCATTTTCTCCCCTGATGAGGATGCAATGTATAGCCAGTCATCTCAGAAATGTGAGAGGACCACAAGCAATGCAGACTATGAAAAAGACAGAATCAGATGGGGGAAAAGACAGAATCAGATGGGAGAAAAGAGAAGGAGGACAAGAACGGTGATGAAAAAGGAGATAATGGAAAGAAACAACAAAGAGGAAGAAAGAAGAAAGAACTGTCGATTTCAAGGTTATTAGACATCATGAAAGGAAGGACGGGTGAGGGTGGAACAGCAAATGAAGACATCAGCTAAAGGGGCAGAATAAAAAGTAGCAAAAGGGAGAGAGTGAAAAATTAAAAGTGACAAGAAGAGACAATAAAGAAGGAACAGTTTCTGGAAAAAGAAGTATAATGTGGACAAGGAACACTGAGGAGGAATATAGATGGAAAGCAAAGTATAGGGTAGAAGCAAATGGAGGCCCTTGCTCCACTGTGGAATAGAATAACATTGAAAATAGGAAGAAAGAGGCATCAGGAAATAAAATGGAAGGAGTAAAATAAAGAGTGAAGAAATATGTATATGTGCAGCTTCACTGAGGGAAATTAAAAGACAAAAAAAAAAATATCCTAAAAAAAACATTTTTTCACTACAAAGTCACAGATATTTTGTGTCAGTAGAGGGCTTCTGTTTAGGCATCAAAAGGAAGCATCAACCTTCAGGAATTCAGAAGTCAAGTGCTATGGTAAAAATAGACAATAAAGGGCAACAGGGTAAAAGTAGAAAAACATCTGTGGTCCTGCTGGAGTTAGAACAGACAATGATTATTCTTCTGTGCGTTCATAAAGAAACGGATCAGCAGTGTTCCCACTTCACATACTCAATTAGAGCTTGACAATCTACCAAAATATCTGGGACTGAAAGTAAGATATAAAGATTTACATATCCAGATTACTTTCATAGGGCTGGCTAGAACAGTAACGGCTGGGAGGCATTGCTCTGACTGCTCAGAAATGTAAAGGCAAAACGAGTTGCTGGTTTCTGTCCAGTTCCTGCTAAATAGGTGTTTTCACAGCAATAACCACAACCCTGACTGTTACTGACAGACCTGTGGCCAAAAAATCTGCACTGAGGACCACACAGCTCTCCTTATTATGTCCTCACCCTGAAGTGCTCCCTGCAGGTTAGTGATGAGTGGCATACAAACTGGAGGAAAACTTGTTTTCTATGTTGGCCTTTTACACAGTTAACAAGGGGACTTTTTTTATCAAGAGCTGCAAACCTGCTGTTTTTTGACAATCACTCAAATTCCTAGAGGTGTAGACATACAAGAAACTTACCACACCTTACAGAAAAGTCCCATTTCTTAATTTGACAAAGGGTCTCATCCCTTTCCCTTTCTTGTCCACTCCCCTTTTTTAATCTTTCCTCACTTACTCAATTCAGGGAACTGCAAATGCAGTATCATTCATTACAAGGTTACTGTTGCAGCCTTTTGTTTCTGGACTACCAGACTAGGAAAAAAACCCCACAATATTTTGTTTATGAATCTACATGTAGTTTCAGAAGACACATGGCTCTACAGCAGCAAACAGAGCAGTAAATAAGAATCTGTACTTATAGCCCATTTTCCTCTCCTGTGTGAAGTCACTTAGCCTCTCTGTGCCCCAATTTTCCTATGCCAAATTCATCAGTTTTTCAAAGCAGTATTGTGAGGTTTTATCTCTCAAATAAATAGGTAATAATACTTTGTAAGAATACTTTCAGGTCTTCAGATGAAAGATGGAAATGCAATGTTACTGTGTCTGTCTTCCAGCCTCCCAACCCATGACTTTCATTCCTGGCGATTAAGTCAAATAATACAGAACCTCAAATATATGGAAACCAACAGACAATAAAAAAAATCTACATTTTGCTATGAAAAAATCCCACAGGAAACAATTATATTTTTCTAGCCTTTCTGAACCTGCAACAGAAAATCACACCTCTACTATAGAGATTGACAGTATGGTCAAACTAAAACTATGAGAAAGAATCTTCTATTAAATCTCAGTTCTTTTGCAGTGTGGAAAAATCTGAAGAACCATTTTGAATTTTTGTACAACTTACTGGTTTATTCCCCCATTCAATTCAATTTAATTTTTCTTTTGGCTTCCTTCTGGTCCCAAAAAGTCACTGTCATGTGTAATAAAATATCTGAGAGGAAAAGAAAAAAAAGCAAAGTGTTTTCATTATATTACAGACTATTGTATCTTTGTTTTATCAGTATGTTTTAGAGAGAATTCATATTTTAAAATAGATTTTAAAAGTAAGGCAACTAAAGCTATGCACAATAATGAGGACAAAACCACCTCAGTTCTGTCGTTGCATCTTTGTTGTAACAGCCTGCTTGGTCTTGTACTAGTTGAGCTATAAATCTAAACACATAAACTACATGTAAGCTTACCTAGCTCCTGCAGACTTAGATAAAAGCCTAGGAATATAGGTTTAAAAGTGAATCTTACTTGCAGTGTGCTAATGCTATGTGAGATGTTTTGATTTGGCTTGGGTTTTTTTTTTTTGTTTTGTTGTTGGTTGTTTTTGCTTGGTTGGTTGGTTTTTTTGGGGTTTTTTTTTAGTTGGTTTATTTTTTTGGTTGTTTTTTTGTTTGTGTTTGTTGTTGTTTTGTTGTTGTTTTTTTCTCTGAGTTGAACTTGCAACAGGAATTTTAACCATTGGCTTTTGGAAAAACCCACCAGGAGCTCATTTGGACATTGCATCCATTTCCTCCCCAGTCCCAAAAACCTCCCTAAGTTCCTTCAGCTGCCAAAAGTCCTTTTAATTGCTGCTCCTTTCCCTGGTGAAGAATGGATAGTGGGATTCAAGTGCATTTATCTCAGTTTGACTCTCACCTTTTTATTTATTCCTGTTATTGACTCTAAGCCCAATACTTAATTCAGCTGCCACAGCTGTTGCTGTTCTGCTGTTTGCCCAGCTTTCTGCTTATGCTTATGTTTCCAAAATAAGCTTCTCTGGGATGGTCTGTGAAATGAATGGGACATCACGGCAGTGCTAACTGCACTCCCTTTCACTGACCAGCTCACTCTCTTATTGGATGGCTTGAATTTGTGGTAAAGCACTAGTGTTACATGTTCTGAGCTTCACTATTTACAGGGTAAGTTCCTACTGTCACCTTATTTTTTACAGTACTAAAATATTTCTTTTGCTGCAATAAGATATTATGTAGAGTCTATAAATAAGCTTCTGATCCTGCCAAATTTTATTACTTTAAGAAAGTGAGAAAACAGTGTATCTCTTTCTCTACTTATTCTGATATTCATTTTCAAGGGTTGCATAACATTTGCCGCTTATTAGCACCTGTACATACATTTTTCTGGTATTGTTGCATGTACATATGATTGATTGAGTCAAATATATACAGCAGTAGTTGATAGTAGAGTAGTAGGGTATATGCAAGTCCTATGTATGATTCAGACATTCTGAAAATACAGACTCACAATTTGAATAGTACAAGGACTAGTAGTTGTTTACTTGTCTAATCTGCTTAGGATAGCAAATAAATACTGTAATAACTTTATAGTTGAAACAGACTGCTGTATACCTGCATCCTGTATTTCACAGTGGTTATAAGCACTTCTCATAGAATGGAAATGGTAAATAGAAATGCTCTTGCTAACTGCTACATTTAGTCAATATAAGATTATGAGATTTGAAAGCAACTATTATAGAGCCAAATCAAAATCTGAAAGGTCTTTCTAAAATCTTTGCCTACATAAAAAAATCTCTTCTGGCTTAATCAGAAGTGTGATTTTAAACTGATGTGAACTGTACAGAGGCCTTTGTCAAGATTCTGAGTTCAGCTTATAAAAGGATGGTATCTCCTTTAGCTTCAATGCTTAAGATTACTTTTTTTTTTAAATGACACGGAAATAAGCTAGATTTTTAAATTCTGTAAGACTGTCCAAATGGTTGAGGTGTAATGATCTAATGTCAACACTGACTGATTGGATACACTGGTGCATCTTATAAATCCTGTTTGTTAAGACACTATCAGTCATGCCTGCCTGCAGCAAAATTCTTGAAAGAGATGAGAAAAATCATTGTTCAGTTTTAATCCCTGCAGAACCCAAAACTTTTGACAAAAATTGAAAATTAAAAAGTAGTGAGAACATCTAAATACCTAAGTATGAATTATTTAAAATATAAGACCCTTGATATAAGATGCCCTAACCATTTCTTTTTTAATTTAAAGAAATAGCCAAAGCTTGTTCTAGCCATTTGCAACCACAGCAAAGAATGAGTGGTAAAGGTCATACAGACTGAGCTGTGACTTCTTCACCCAGGGCCATATTTTTACCTAATTTATGTCAGAAGAACCAATGAAAAATATTAGGGGGTTTATCTTTCTACAAGCAGAAAGATTGATGTATGATGTTAGCCTGTATGTTTGTCTTGAAGATATAAAGAGTCACAGTAATAATTGTGCCTTTTAGTGAAGATCATGGTCTTGTACTTGGTCCTGTACAAAGACAAAGCAAGTGAAAAAGAGAATTGTATTTAAGGATGTTGTTTAGACTTCTTGTCCAAAGTCCACATGCTGCTGGTTATATAGAAGTGATGTTCTATAGAAGTGAACCCTAATCATTTTACCAGCTTACATCCTGGAATTGCTACCATATTTTAATGTTTTCTATAGAATATCTGAACGAGTTCACATGAAGGCCATGGGAACTCCATTTAAAAAATTCCAGTTTAATTTATCTCTTCCAAGGTTGCATTAGTCACATTTGAAGTTTGGATCTGCTGAGCTACTTCAGAATTAGGTAATGCCTACTGGTTTTAAAGAGCTAAAATTCAGCTTAATGGAACATGACAGCTTCATTGCACTTAATTCTGGGTTGCTTAACTCCTGATATTAAGAAATATTCAAGTCTCTACAGAAACCTTTGTGAAGCAAAAGTTTATCAGTATGGACCAACTTTGAGGAAAGTACACATATCACTAAAGGGGGAAAGTCAAAGTCTGCATAAATTTTGGATTTAAATAGTGGAAAAATTCAATGTTATGGAAATCTGATGTTTCAGAATGCAACATCTGAATTTGTGTGCATGCTTGTTTGAATTTGAATGCTTTCTTGAAATGAAGCTTTTAAAGTATGGCCAAAATTCAAACCACAGGCTCAAGAAAGCTGACTTTTTGAATTCATGTAGCATTTGTTCAGTAAAATCAATATAAATTAATTCTTCCTTTCTCTTTTCTGTGACAGTGTAGCAGTTCAAGTCCCATCTAATGATTTTACTTAGCATTAAAATGGAGCTTATTTAGTGGTGGCCACAATAATCTTTGCAATGTAGAAAAAAAGCAATAATTTTCTTTGATGAGTCCAATGTCATTCTGCTATTAGAAATTCCACTGATGGCTGTATCAATGACTTCTCTGTCTAGTGCTGTAGCTTGTTTTTTAGGAGCATTTGGGTGGGTTTCCATTCCTCCATGAGAGGTCAACATTACTTCCCTGTTTACACATTTCCTTAGACATTGTTTTTGCTTTATGGAGAGGTGGAGAGGTCTCTCCACCATGTAACTTCATGACACGTTGGAGCAGGATTAGATCAATAGCTCTGATGGGAAACAAAAAGGCTCACTGTAATTTTAGTCATTACCTAAGAATACACCATGTGGATATTCCATTTGCTATCAACCCTACTCATTCTTGGTGGTGCGGGGATGTTAGGCTGCTGCTGGAAATCTCCACTAAACTGCAGGCACTAGAGATATCCAGAAAGTGTTTGAGTGGGCAGATGAGGAGTGGCAAATTAAAACATTTTGTGAATGGAAGAAGTATGTTTGTCCACAGTGTGGAATTAAGCTGAAGTTTAGCAATGGCTAGAGGTCACCAGGGCTGGCATCTGTGGAAATGATGACTAAGACAATGAATGTTTTTTTAATGGGTAGTTATGTATTTCCTGTCAGTAACACTGCTCCATATCTCTTCCAATATTATTCTAGGTGTCCCACCCCTGGGTGTGATGGCTCTGGGCATATTACTGGAAATTATGCTTCACATCGAAGGTATGTAAAGAGAAGGTTTTGTTCTTTAAATCAAAAAACTGAAGGGCTGGAAATGGTCTCAACAGACCTCTCTCCGCTCTCTTGATACTTAAGTGGGATTGAGTGTTGTACATAGACATGTGCTCTTGTGAGACCTCACTTGGAATATTATGTACAGTTCTGGTGTCCTCAACACAAAAAGGACATAGAACTGTTGGAACAATTCCAGAGGAGGGCCACGAGGATGATCAGGGGACTGGAGCATCTGCCATATGAAGACAGGCTGAGAAAGTTGGGGCTGATCAGCCTGGAGAAGAGAAGGCTGCGTGGAGACATCATAGCAGCCTTGCAGTATCTGAAGGGTGTCTATAAGGATGCTGGGGAGGGACTCTTCATTAGGGACTATAGCAATAGGACAAGGGGTAATGGGTTAAAACTTCAACAGGGGAGGTTTAAATTGAATATAAGGAGGAAGTTCTTTCCTGTTAGGGTGATGAGGCACTGGAATGGGTTGCCCAGGAACATTGGGAATACCTCATTCCTGGCAGTGTTCAAGACCAGGTCGGATGAAGCCTTGCATGGCATGGTTTAGTGTGAGGTGTCCCTGCTCATGGCAGGGGGGTTGGAACTAGATGATCTTAAGGTCCTTTCCAACCCTAACTATTCTATAATTCTATGATTCTAATAACATTTATCATCTTGACATGGCTCACTACTCAATTACATAGGAAGATTTTTGCTAATATTTAGTAAAATCTTTGTAGAATATTAGTCCAGTTTTTCTACCATCTCTGGTAGCCCAGGGAAGCAATTCAACATTCTTAAGTTTCTGGTGGGATTTTTTTCCCTCACAAATTTTATTTCCTGGTTATTCCTGTCAGTCTCTTTCAGACTCCCTGTCTATTTTTTGAAATGCAAGACTAGACCTAGTTCTTTACCTCCTCTCCCAGCTAGAGCCTTACTGGCTTTAATCAGAGGGAAAAAGTAACTCTCTCATCTAATATGCACCAGTCTTGCTGGTACGTTTCATAATAAAGCCTGGCTTGTTTTTAAATCACAACACACTGTACCTTACTATATCAAGTCAGAAGAACAGAAAGACATTTGTGGATGAAAGCTGTTACTTTAACTGCCTAAATCATAACTTTGATTCTTACCCAGGGCCAAAGAAAGCTTCACACGTACTAATGAGGGTATTTTTCATACCCCAAAATCAATTATGGTAGTAGTATTATAGAGGTAATGTAGCAAATGCTGTAATTATCAAATCACTTATGGCTATATGAGAACTATAAATCAGTAGAGAAGACCATATTTTGCAGATAGCTATTCACTGCTTAAATCAACAAATAATAATGCAACTCACCTCTCTTTTGTTAGTAAAGGGTCTTTACTCCCATACGTACTTACACTGTTGAGTCTGGATATTTCTTGCTTCACTAAGTCCCTGTACTTTTACAATTGGCTATCACTAATCAATACATAAATTCCCAGTTTAAATGTATTCCCAGTAAAAGCAACAGTTTAAAGTCGAAACATAAACAACATAGAGATTGGGAATGTGCCATACCTTTACATGTGATAAAAATGAAAGATCACAGTAACAAATTCTGCAATGCACAGTTAAACATGAAAAGTACAAATAACAGTATAAAGGAGAAGATGTAAACATTTTAAAAGCACTTACAGATGTAGGAGATTATATCACACTTTCAAAGGGATTTAAGGTCAAATTTAGACTACATTTAACTATGTGGATTTATCAGCTCTCAACTCTACCAGCACTATACTTGGTGAAGCTGTGCCTGACTTGGATATTTCAGGAACCAGTTTATGTATCTGTTCATGTATTTAACCAGAAACAGGCAGGACAGTGAAGATGCAGAAGGCAAAGTGTCAAAAATAGGAAGCCTAAAAGCTGGCATGGTTTGCAGGGGAGAATCACTGCATGTCAGCTTGGTTTTTAAACCCTTTCCCTAGGCACTGTCTCCTAACCACTGCAGGACCAGACCATGAGCTTGTCTACTTTCATCTGCAAAATCTTACATTTTTGTGGTTTTGCATGATGAGTGGTGGACCAAGTTTTCATTTGATTTTGCAGCATACTCAGAACACATTAAGATATAAAAAGTAAATCTGCAAAACTAAAAGATGTGGAATTTGCCCAGTCCATTCATATTTAGCTCATTCAACCTTTTGAAATGCCACCATGTCTATACTGACCACGTAATATCTTTGTTTATGTTCCAAAAGGCCACCTTGGCAGCCTGCCTTCACAGGGGCGCTGACACTGAAGGAGTAATGTCTTCTTTGTATAAACCACCAATGTTCCCAGGAGACCTGTCATATTTCAGCCCGGGC
>NDXB01012692.1:45512-74535 GCA_002631895.1 Agapornis roseicollis | reverse complement strand
CCAGGAGACCTGTCATATTTGCACGCAGGCAGCCCTGCAGTGTTTAGGTCATGATATCTGTCAAGGCCATTTCTGAGGCTGGCAAAATGCATGCAAGCCAGTAGCCTAAATCTGGAGCTGTTAAGTGTGAAAGACCTCACAGCATGTTCACAGTTAAGCTTCCTAATTCCCACACTGACAATTAGCATCTGAGTTAGCATTTTTTCTTGTATTCTATACCATCACTTACAACCCTTTCAGTTTCAGAAGGAAGGGAATGACAAACTTCTCTCCTAAATGGCTGCCAAGATGCCTGGGTATCATCTGTATTTAAAATGGCTGCTCAACAGCAAGCATACATGAAGGCACATTTAACTCTGCCCTAACTCTGCAGTTCCACACATCCATTCAGTGTGTGCAGAAATTTACATCAGCAAATACTGGTGTTGAGTTTCCCTTGTTGTATTTTATCTTCATATATACAAAATTAAACTGATACAAAACCAAAGTAACATGCTTACTTTGTAATAGCTCCTGGTTATTACAGAATAAAAAAAAAAAAAGTTAAAGCAAAGGCTCATCCTTGACATATGTTTTCCTGGTGAATCTGCTGTCAGAGGAAAAATGAGTTAATCATAATCTCAGAAGCTGTATGTTGAAAACCATCTATTTAGAGGACCTGAATGGTCTTAAAATTTTCTAATAAATCATAGTGCCAGAATAGATAGACCTATTGCAGAAAAGGTGGTGAACCAAAATACCAATAAGTAGGTGATAATTAAATTGACTTAATATGTAGAAAGCATTAAATCAAGGCAGAAATTCTTCATTCAGATTTGTTATGAAAATGTCACCGTCTACAAGCATACCCATCTGTACACCTACTAAAAAAAAGTATTGCTTTCTGAAGCATTTCTATTAACTATTTAGCTTTCAGAGGCAAAACCTGATTATTCTCACACTGTGGGTATGCCTAGGCTCACAGATAAGCCAAAGATATCTGTAATTGCTGTCCTCTTCCCTTAATTTCCTGCACTCCATGTTGTATGGGAAGCAGTGAACCAGCCTGTTCCCGAACTGCCCCCTCTTAACCCAGAGCCCGCTTCCTTTTATTTTAAATCCCTCAGACTCTGTTTATCCTACCTCTGTCTTCTTACACATCGTAATAATACTATATTCAAATAAAACTATATTTAAGTGGCATAGGCTTTCTGAGGTTTATTTTGTACACAAGGAACTATGGTACTTTGGTGTGCAGTATGCAAGTTCTAATAAACAGCAGTTTGCTTTAAAAAGGAAAATGATCAGCTGCATCTAAATGAAATAGGATGAGAACACAGGTCCAAGCATCAGCATACAGATGTCTACACTATTAAATTGTTACTGTGTCCCCTAGCATGGTAGTAATCCTGGGCCACTGAAACTTTCCTAGGCAATTCTCAGATATGATTTGGACTCAGCATGGGTCCAGCCATATAAGCAATATGGCTGTAGCTATTCTGCTTTACCAGAAGAAGAATTTAGCTGGAGAAATGTACTGTTCCAACCCAAGAGCTTGTTGGTCCTGGGTCAGAACAGGAGCCTTAGGTACCTTCCATTTACCACTGCAGGTATAGCCATGCCATCTCACCAGGATTTGTTAGGTAATACACTATGTCCAATATCTTGTGCTGGCATTCCTCCCTTACTTTGACTTGCTTATGACTTTGCAGCATGTAAACTCTTATTTCTATTTTTCATTTAGCAACACAGAATTCCATCTGTAATAGCATCACCCTTTTCTCTACTTGTTCCTCCCAGTCCTCGCTGGCCTTTACAAGACAAAATAAAACTTCGCTACCACCATTTCTGTCTCTTCTTTTGGAGACAGGGCCTACTGTATACACTGAAGTACCCTTTGTTATATTGAAACAAAAAAATCTTCTATTTTATTTCTTTCTCTATGGACATTTTTCTTTGGTGACATTACTTTGTCTCTCATCTGAATACTTTTGAAGGTGGTGTTCTATTGATGAATTTCTTTTTTAATGTTGGTGTTAAGATGGAAGTCACATTTAAGTATAGGACAAAGCGTGATTTTTTTGGTAGACATATTTGTGTCCTTGAATAGCAACTACTTAAAAAAAAATTAAGTATCCATTAAAGTCATTGTCAAGTTTACTAAATAGTTTCTATAATGAATTCTTCATACACAAAGGGGAAGCTGAGCTTATAAAGTCTTGGAATAGATATATATATTCTGTCTTCTGTAGATAAACCCAACATTCTTTGTGTCTATTTAAATGTAACATTGCTTAGGCTAACATACAAATTTGTCTTTATCAAATCTTTTTTGTCTGGGTGAGTTGTGAACACTTAAACTCTTTACACAGAAAGGCACTGTACAGCTCTAAGCACTGCTATGTTTTTATTCAACCACCCTACAGAATTCTTACAAGATGTTTGGGACGGTTTGATAGCATTTCTGATGTGCTTCCTGGAGAAATCTTTAGTCCTACCAACAGATCCAAGAACTCCTGTTTTCTGAGCCTATTCTTCTGTGCCTCTCAGAGATTGAGGACATACTGTCTGTCAGCCCTAAAGTACTGGCTTCCATTCCTTCTAAAGCTGTCGCTGCTGCTGCTGAGTCAGCTGGAAGGATTATTAGGAAGAACTGCTTTCCCTGGCTCCTCGGGGATGCCTGTGCGTGTGGTATGCAGAGTGATTGCAGTCCTGTCTGGCTTCACAAACCGAGATACGCGGATTCCCCCTTGTGGTTGCATTCTGCAGCTCTCCTTATTTAAACTACTTGAGCTCTGATTTTGGAAACTGGGCAGGATTACCTATTCTGCCTGGTTTTCAGATAGAAAACATATCCCTTGTAAACTGTACCCAAGAATGAGAAATTGCTTTTTAAATTGTTTTCTTTCACTCAGTCTTTCAGGTTGTCCGCGAGCAAAGAAAAGTGGAATCAGGATAGCACAAAGCAAGGAAGACAAAGAAGACCAAGAGCCAATTAGGTGAGCACAAATATTGTCAAAGGGCATTCATGTGTTTTATAATATCATATATATCTTCAGCTTTTTGTAAGAGCATAAATGTTACTTCATGATAGCTATCCAAGAGCAGATGGCCCACTGATTTCTGTGAGTGAACTGCAAATCAAGGATCTGTGCTGATTTAGTCAGCAAAGGATACAATATTCAGCCAAGGGCACAATCTTCTATAATTTTGAAAGTTTAAAATATGCTTTTCAAATGAAATTAAAAAATTATCTTGGTCTTTTTCTCCTAAAATAAATCCCCTTAAATGCATTTGCATACTATAGACAAACCATACATGCTAGATAAAGTAGTTCTTGAGTGTTCATATGAGATTGCTGCAGCAAATCTGTCTATGCAGTTTAGATGTGGAACAAATGCCTACATGTAGTTTTTTTGATTTCTTCTTGCAAGGTGCTGTGGTATCAGCAGACACTGAACTCAGTGGATTTAGTGACTGCTTGCACCATTCAAGACTGGATCCTTAGTGGACAGTTGCAGCAATATTTTAGTGTAGGACAAACAGTGAAGTAACCAGCCCAGTTTTGATATGTGTTCTATAACAGCATACTGAAAAAAACATTATTTCGTTTAAACATTTCACTTTGAAGATTCTGACATTCTAATCCTGGTCATTTGTTTTTAGAAGTATACAGGGGAAAGATATGAGTGAATTCCCAAGAAAAACCATCCAATGAACACAGAAATGCTTTCATTGATCTCCCTAGGCTGTAACACATAGTTTGTTATAATCCCTCCTATTCAGAGAGTGGTTAAAGGTGCTCAGTATTTCTGTAGAGGTGTTATGATCACTTCATACCTAACTGTTAAAACATTTTCATGACTTCAGACAAGCCTTCTTTAGATTCTATGCACATAAATAAAATGTACCAAGGATTATACTAAGTAGGATTTTATGCTTATAGAGTTTTTATGGGCAATTTCCCTGCTGAGTGGAGCTCAGTAGCCAACATTTCAGTTCCAGTGTGATATTTACTGTAATGAACACCTGCAATTCAAATATATATCTCAGTCCTTTTGTTGCAATTCACAAAATCAAGAAAGCTGTGACTACCAGTGTCTACCAGTTAGCCTCCTCCTAGTGTTTCTTTTTCTCATATTAGTACCGTTCTGCTTATAATTTTACCCACTACAGGGTATCTTAACTATTTTTAGGACCACAGTGCATGATTGTTCTTTTCTTTTCATGTCGGGTTTATTTTGACTTTGTTGTAGAGGCTACCAGGTATATGATGGCAAGACAATAAAGTTTATCTCATCTATCTGCTATCCAGATGTCCAGTTCCTGGTTGCGATGGTCAGGGTCATATAACTGGGAAATATGCATCCCATCGCAGTGCGTCAGGGTGTCCTCTAGCTGCCAAAAGGCAAAAGGATGGGTACCTAAATGGCTCACAGTTCTCTTGGAAGTCAGTGAAGACGGAAGGAATGTCATGTCCAACCCCAGGATGTGATGGCTCAGGACATGTCAGTGGTAGTTTTCTTACTCATCGTAGGTGAGTAACTATGGCTTATATTTTTCACTTATGTGTATTATTTAAACTATGTCAGCAAGATTTGAAATGCAGCTTTCTGTCATGGCATTTCTCTGTTCCTTTTGGATTTCATTATTACTTTGAAAAATAACCTTTCCACATATATTTGTAGATAACTGGAAATCAAGACATGTGATTTTTGGGGTGCAAGTCCTAGCAGATGCAGACCTGAATCTGAATCTATAATGCACAGGAAATTTTAGGGAAAAAAGTGTGAATGGTAATAACTGTAAATTTCTACTGCTTTATTGATTGACTTTGGATGAATTATATTAGGATAGACTTTGTAATACACATCTGAATAGCCCTGATTTTCAGACATGTCAAACACATTGTTAATTCTCAAAGAGCATGGAATTGAAGAATTTAAGGAACCAGTTCCATAAAAACAGAGTACTTTCAATAAGCTGGTAATGAAAATGTTTGCACAAAACAATATATGTAGCAAACAGCAGATTAATTAAAAACAATGGAATAGACATATTTGACAGAAGAAATATAACACCCAATTTTCCATAAACTTAGCAAAAATAAGAGAACTTCAGTGACAACATTTTTCAGAGTTTTGAAGAAATTAAGGAAGAGAACATGGCCGTTCTATTAGGGATTTTAGATATTAGGTTTGATATTGGAGCTTTGAGAGAGAATCTCAGTTTGAGCATGACTACAGTGCCAGAGCAAGTCTCTTATTATATAATCACTAATATAGAACTCAGTTACTTCATATATGTCAAACCAATGTGCCTAATTTGTTACCCTTCTCCAGGCGGACCTAAATTGAACTTCTGTACCCTTTAGTTAACTAAAGTAACCTGATCTTGTTTTGTACTTAGTTCTAGATGTAGAGGCAAAATGTGTACTTCTTATTCCTTCTCTTGCCTGTAACCATTCCTTTGATTCTTTCTTTGACAATCCTTTACTGCTTAACTCAGAAGTCTTACCCTTACTGCAACCTCTCTGGATTTTGTGCACATAGTTCCTATTTATTGTTAAGGTTCAGAGCTGGTATTCTACTCAGTGTTTTTATGGTTCCTACCATGAAGGGATTCTGGTCCATGTTCTTAGTGGTCCACTGTATTACACAGCCTGCAGCTCCCATAGGTTTTAGAGATAGATGCAAAAGCCCTGACCATTTGTGCAGATGTCCACATGTGGATTTAAATTTGTGACTTTCAGTAAAATATGAGTATTTTAGTTCATATTTCAGTTTAGCTTTCTTCATAATGTAGTATTCATTTAACTCATAGAGATCTGTCACTAAAGTTTTGAAATTGTTTTATCTTTAGTTTAAAGGTACAATATAATTACTGAGAGATTGCTTTTAAGGAATATTTACATAATATTTACATTTTCAAGGAGAAAATTAGGAGAGAAACCTAAATATGATATTTAGCCACAGAGCAGCCATCTGCTTTCTTGAGTACAATTATTGTAAGTAGAAACTTAAACATGCAAAAGATTTAACTTATAAAACTAGGTTTGGGGCAAAAAGGTCCATTGTTAGAGGAAAGCACCATAAGACGAAAGGTTGCTTAAAAGACTGACTGATGTAGAACTGATCTTTCTTAACTGATTGTATGTAACAAAGCACTGTTGTTCTAAGTGGGAAGATGTTTAACAATTTTCTGAAGCTTCCATAAGCTATAGCAATATTAATAACAAGCCACATTATCTTAAAAGTATGATTAATTCTTGTGCAATTATTAAGATGCTATTAAAAGGGCTTAGTTCATTTGCTCACAGAAAGAAAACTGCTTTGAGCCATTTTAGATGACTTAGGATAATTTACATGGCCTCCAGCTGTTGCTCAGAAAGGTAGGTCCAGTGTCATATTTATCAGTCTTGGTGATATGTCTTCTCAGATGGCATTTTATGCCTGTGTATGGACAACTGAATCAAAGTCTGCCCCTAGCTCTGAAGTTCAGAACATTTCATCCACTTTAAGAATCTGCTTGTAGTTGATTTACTCCTCTTCCAGTCAACAGCTTCAACAGATCCCAGAGAGTTGTTCACTTCACTCAGTGAATTACACACGTCTTAAATCAGAATTGTATCCTAAATGTCACTGAGTGTCAGTGGGGAGTAGGGTTCCTCTGCCTGCAAATAGGTACTTTATGAAAACTGAATTGTTCATAGAGCATGCAAGATGGCCATACTGGGTTAACAAAAACAACTGAAGGTTTATGAGACACTCCAATTCTTTGATTACGACAGCTGAGAGCTGAGTATGCTTCTCGGGGGATCTGGAAGGGTGCTAGCCTTCTGAAATGAATGGGCCCCAGAGCTCTATGGCAGCTTTGACATGTAATTCCCATGCAGACATTTAATCCTAGGTGTCCTAATCTGGAGTTCAACCCACCTAAATTACAGACTATATATTTCCTTACCTAAGGATGAAATATCCCCTCACTTTTAGTGTATCTATCTATTTTAATAGGTTGTGGCCTCATCTTCTATCTCTAAGAACATTTTGCTGTACAGCTATGGCTTTAAATCTCAGATGCCTCCTTCTGCAGAGAAGCAATGCTATGACAGTTATACAATGAGAACAGACTTATGTACAGTCTTTTGCAGGTATCTACATTCAGCATGCGTGGTGAGAAAGCAGGGCTATGACCGTTAACCAAGTCAGTAAAAGCTCCTAGGGGAGTAGAAGTTAGAAGTCTTTGGTTTTACTTCTCTTCTATAGGTGATTTATCTTCCTCAGTACAAATATTTTTCTATCAGCAGACTTCCATAAACATATGCAGTAATTACATGTGTAGCTGTCCTTAATGTGTTGGGATTTTTATACTCTACAGCTGTCTACAAATGGCATATTTTAGATTTTATATGCCATTTGTAGACAGCTGTTAGTATGCTATTATCCAAGCAGCTGTAATACTCTGGAAACTGGAACTGCAGACTGGCTTGTGAAAATTATGCCAACTGTTGAATTAATTAAATATATATTTATATATATGAGTTTTCTGAGGCAAAGCTTTCTTAGAGCTGCTGTTGCACCTGGTACACATGGTGTCATTCCACTGATATCAATGGACCCTGGAGATAATCCACAAGGGCTGGTAAATCAGTACTTCATAAAAAAACCTGCTCCAAGTGGTATCACATAGCCTGGGATTTAAATATGTGCATGTTTGTACATATATGCTTCTGAAGTCTGAAGTAAAAGCAAGTAGGTGATGGAAAAGTCATAAATTTCAGTAAATTTTGAATCCTACCCTATGAAAAAAAGGCACTAACCAATAAAGGTTTCTGGATTTTTAATGCTTGTCATGCCTGTCTGCAAAATTTCCTAATAATAGTTCTATTTTGTCAAGGAGTTTGCATAGGAAAGAATGGCAACAGAGGGTTATGAGGAGGGACTTGAACAGGATTAAGAGTGCTGTACTTCAAAAATGAGCCTGTGCTACCAGGAGAGGCCAGTGTGAAACTAGGTGGCCTATCAGCAATATGAAAGTGAATTGGAAGGCATGTAAGCATGGAATCAGTAGACAGGTAAATGAAACAGGTTATAATGAAATGTGAATTGATTATTATGCTGTAGTTTTTCAGTTCTTGAACATAGCCTTACATCCTCATATTTGATTTGAGACAATTTTTCTGGATGGCATAATTTCTAGTACCATGATCAGTGGGAATTTTTCAGAATATACTTGGATTTAGCAGACCTGCTCCTTAGTACAGAATGGGAAATGTGCATGTGTTGACATCAGTGGAGATTGCACGCAGAAGTTCCTTTTCAGATCTAAAACACTGTTCTTGCTCCCATCTCCTGCCCACTTTTATTTAAATCAGCCCATTTCAAACACAGTAATTAGTTTTTAAATTCCTTTAGTATGGAAAATTGTTGTGATTTAATCCCAGTAGGGAGCTCAGTGCCATACAGCTGCTCTCTCACTCTCAGCAGCATGGAGGAGAAAATCAGAAGAGTTAAACTCAAAAAACTCATGGGTTGAGGGAAAGACAGCTTAATAGGTAGAGCAAGAGCCACACTTACAAGCAAAGCAAAACAAAGAATCTGTTCACCACTTCCTATTGACAGGTAGGTGTTCAGCCATCTCCAGGAAAGTAGGGCTCAATCACATGTAGCTGTTACTTGGGAAGACACCGCATCTCTGGATGTTCCTCCTTTTCTTCATCTTCCCCTCAGCTTTTATTGCTGAGCATAATGCCATATGATCTGGGATATCCCTTGGGTCAGTTCAGGTCAGCTGTCCTGGCTGTGTCTCCTCCCAACTTCTTGTGTACCTGCAGCCTACTCACTGGTGGAGTGGGGTGAGGAGCAGAAAAGACTTCTGTGTAAGCACTGTTCAGCAGTAACTAAAATATCAATGTATGATCAACACTGTTTCAACACAAACAGAAAACATTCCACCATACCAGCTTCTATGAAGAAAATTAACTCTATCCCAGTCAAAAATAGTACAAAACCATATGCTAGTAGAGCTATAATATATGAGAGATGAACAAATTATAAGTATTTTCCCCATTTACATGCTAGTGCTAAATAGAGATAAAATGTAGAGAAAGGGAATTTTTCTACAGTGTGCCTGTACCCTCACTGAGGACAACGGGACCCCCAAAATCTTTAAACAAGCTCATAGAATATGACTTGTGTTTGCGCAGCAGGGGCATGCCACTGTCTGCAAAATATCTAGATGTGCTGGAAGTAATGGACATAATCTAGTACATATTCCCTTCTGAAGGAATGTATGCAGAAATTGTGAGGTGGTTATGAGAAATGTTTGCGTATGACAGTTATGGGCTATTCACTTTATGCATAGGAAGGCTTAGTTAATGGTAAAGCTCTCAGAAAGCCTGCAGGAAGATAATAGCAGTGCACTCAGTTCAGCCATCTCTTTACATGTATGTCCTGAGGTGAAGGAGCACTGCCAGTGTTGTTTCCTCCAAAAACTGTAGGTTGGTCACAGCTCTGAGCTGCACAGATGCATTGCTAAGACTGGGAACAGGCAGATTAGGAAAAGATTAGAAGATAAAAAGATACAAACTCAAAGCAGGAGCTGCCCTCTGCAGCTGCTTGCTAGAAGCAGGCAGGTTCCAGTACTCATACAGATCCTCAGAAAACCTCTCAAAGCATTCAGGAGATGACAGATGTGAGGGAAGAAGAATGGAGATGTAGATTTTTAATGTGCAGATCCTTCTTCTCATGAAATATGCTTTGCTAGAAATAGATACTGTCTAAAATACCTGCGTCATCAAACTCAGTTCCTGAAGGGAAGTTTTTGCAAGTGCTGCCTAGGGTGAAACCTACTGGTGTTCAAGGCTGCAGCTTAGACCTTTGTCCATAGAACAGCATCTCACCCCAGGGTTACCTGGGGTGGGTCTTGACAGGCAGAGTGACAAAGGGGCAGTAGCTCTATAATCCAGCTGTTTTGCACCTGCAAACATGTCACAGTGGCTGAAAATTTGCTCCTAAATTATTGTAGAGCTTTCAATCTTTGTTTACCTGAAGTCACATCCTCTCTTAGCATCAGCATTTCACAGCTTCTGCATTTAAAAAGTAAAATTACTTTGGAATGGTTCAATGAATGAGTCTTTAAGACATTAGCTCTATGGTTACGAAGGGCATGAGAAAGCCTCAGATTATTCTCATTTTTATGTTTTTTATATAGGCTTGCAAACTCAGTTATTTGAGCAAAATCAGTTCTGCACTCTTGGACCTGAAATAACCTTTGTGTTGACAGAGCACTGTATAAGGCCTATAGATAAGACAGCAGGACTTATATTAAACTAATTTTTCTGAGATACTAAATGCCAGCTACTCCTTTCAGTTCATAGAGAAATAAAAGTGCCCAGATTTAGATGGAGGCAATCAGTTCCTAGCAGGTGTCAGCTTTTCAGCAAGATAGGAAGCTTACATGAACTAAAACAAAAATAAAAAAAAAAAAAAAAATCTGATATTTGCAAATAAATGCCAAGAGAAAAATTTAGCAGCTTTATTAAACAACTGAAAATATACTGTAAAGTTATACTTGTACCCATTAAACCTTGTGGTTTCCATGTTTTCCTGAGCCTCCTTTTCTCAAGACTGAACAAAGAAAGTTCTCTCAGCCTTTTATCATATGGCAGGCATCCAGTCCTTTGATCATCTTTGTAGCCCTTTCTGGATCCCCTCCAGTCTGTCCACATCTTCTTTGCATAGTAGGGAGAAAAACTGAACACGATATTCCAAGTGTGGCCTGACAAGTGCCTAGTAGAGCAGATAGTGACTTCTGTATCAATTCTGGTGATGTTCTGGTTAATGTAACACAGCATCCTGTTGGCTTGCTTTGCCACAGCAGCACACTGTTCATTCATACAGAGCTTGTTGTCCTCCAGGACCCCCAGGGAGCTTTCCACAGAGCTGCTTCCCAGACAGGTAGATCTCAGCCTGTGCTGCACTCCTGGATTATGTTTTGCAGGTGCAAGACTTGTTCTTGTTGTGCAACACTTGTCTTTGTTGAACTTCCTAAGTTTATCCTTGGCCCACTCTTCCTTCCAAGTTATCCTGCAAGGTGAATTGAATCTCCCTTCCAAAGTGTCTGCTTCTCCACACAGTTTGATATCATCACCAAACTTCATCAGAGAACACTATCTCATCTTCCAGATCATTTATGAAGATGCTAAACAGCACTGGGCCCAATACTGATCCCTGGAGAACCCCACCAGTGACAGGTCACCATCTCACCCACTGCACAGACCACTAGTCAAGGTCATAATGCATCAGTTTTGCTAAGAGAAAGCTGTGAGAAAACATATTGAAAGCCTTGGAGAAATCCAGATGGACAATGTCCACTGCTTGCCCCATATCAACCAAGTAGGTTACTTTGTCATAGAAGATGATCAAGTTTCTTGAGCACAATTTGCTCATTGTGAATCCATGATGACTTTTCCCAATCATGTGCTTTATTTGCCTTGAGATCACCCCCAGGAGGATTACCTTCATAATCTTCCCAGACTGATGTGCCTGTAATTTCCTGGATCCTCTTTCAGCCCCTGTGGATGGGAGTGACACTTGCCTTCTTCCAGTCTCCTGGAACGTTCCCCACTCTCCACGGCTTCTCAAAGATTATGGGGAGCAGCCCTGCAATGACATCAGCCAGCTCTTTTAACACCTCTGGGTGGTTATTGTTGGGGACCCTCAGTTTGTAGGGGTCACACTGCTGTAGCGGTTCACATATCAAGTCTTTCTTCACTGGTGGTGGGCCTGTGTCTGCATCAACCTGGTAATGCCCTTGTAGTTCTCAACAGGTATTTGTCTGCTTTTCATGTCCGGTATGCTTCTCTTTTGGTTTTGAGCAGATTTGGAAGTTTGCAGTTAAGGCAAATTGCAAGCATCCTTTAAAATACAAAGAATCTAAATTGCCAGATGAATTCTCAGGATGCTCTAAACCTCCAAAATATTATGTTTATGAGGAATTTGTGTCCAGCATTATACATGTAGGGAGTCAAAGATTAAAAAGCACTTTTGAAAGGTGTTCCTATGCTATACTGAAGATAACATTGAAAATGGATAAAACTTTGCAGAGATGAAATTTTTCTTATTCTTCCATTTATTTATTTATGAAACATAAATACTGCCAAACTTCATATTTGTAAGAAACTTTTAATATGCAACTCATTGAATTATTTGATTGCATTTATTTCCAACCAGGTCTACTGTCAAGTCAAGTCTTCTCCTTTGTTTTATTTGTTGCTACAGTAAGATGACAGAGAAGCATATTTCAGTCAAAATTAATTCACTCCTAATTCTCATTGTTTCACATTTTCCCTGGTAGGTATTTTAAAGTGTAGAGAGTGTTTGTTTGGTTTTAATCTTCCTGTCCCCATCCTGTCATTGATTCATTTTGCTGTTACCCACCTCTTACTTTTTTCTTACAAGCTCTATGTTACAATTCCGCAGGAGAAAGTCGTACAATGTTAAGAGTATAGAAGAACTAACCAAATTCACTGCATTTAACAGTAATTACAGCTGACAATGACAAAGTGTCATCCTGGTGGCATTATTGAAAGATGACAGACATGCAAATGTGCTGACATTTCAAAGAAGGCAAGGAGAGAATGTAATAATAATATACATAGAGAAGAAAAGTATTAAAATAAGATCTGTGAAGTGGATTCTGCAGTACAAAGGAATTTTTTACTTTAGGAATTTTGTGTTGACCCATAAGTTCAAGGGAAAAGAGCCTTTATAAACGGCTTTTCAACACCTTCCTCTTTCCATTCTCTACC
The DNA here is from genome assembly GCA_002631895.1 of Agapornis roseicollis. Classification (NCBI taxonomy): domain Eukaryota; kingdom Metazoa; phylum Chordata; class Aves; order Psittaciformes; family Psittacidae; genus Agapornis; species Agapornis roseicollis. The sequence goes on along the minus strand of NDXB01012692.1, from coordinate 61,745 downwards.
TCTCTTACTGCCTTTGTGCTGTCCCTTTTCCCTTCCTGTTCCCGTGACTTCTGCTTCCTCTTGCCTCTTACTTCTCCACTTCTCAGTCCTCAGCATTTGAGACAGCTTTCTCCTGAGTGCTGGCAGAACAGGACAGGTGATCTCACTGGTGATGCTTACAGCAAGCAGCCTTCTGCTCCTGGCCCTGCAGCCCTGAATGGGGCTGATGGCAGAGAAGGTGCTCCCAGTTTCATATGCACAAAGCACATGGAGGGTCTGGCAGCTAAATACTAACTCACATCTGAGCATGTCCAGGTCTGTCAGAGGCTTATAACTCTAACAAACCCACATTTGTTTGCGTGAAGGCAGTGGAATGAATCTCTAAACTCAGAGCAATATCCCATAAAATGTCAAGTCTTGCTCCAATTCACAGACAATTAGAGATATTCAATGAACTATTTGTTTTGGTTGTTTTTTTTTTTTTATTGCTGGTATCTAAATGCTGTTTACCACANCTACAGTGCAAAATGAAACCCAAAGAACAGAGCAAGAAATTGCAGCAGAAGGCTTAACTTGCTTCCTAGTTGTTGCAAGACAGGAATTTAACTCTTTCCCACACCTATAATTGTTTTTTTTGTTTGGGTGTTTTTTTTTTTTTTTTCTCCTATGTATGAAATATGAAGAAAACAATATACATAGACAAAACAATGATAAACAAATATATTCAAAGAAATGGAATTTTTTTCTTGCGATGTTTGGAAAAAATTAGCTCGGCCAGATACCTGCCATGGAAGAGTTCAGTCAGTTCAGTTGAAATTTGGTAAAGGGCAGAATTGACTAAATACAGAGCCTGGTTGTTGAAACAGTTAGACCCTTTGACTGTGGGTAGCTCTGCCAGCTTTTTCATTATGAGCTGGAGGAAGGACAGAATAGCATTTTAGTCACATGTACAGGCTATTAAACTGGAAGGCTCCTAGCAGAGAGCTAATTTAAAAAGACTTAAGAGATTTACCTTGGGAAAGTCAAGGAGAAAATAATATGAAATTCATATTAGGAAAAGCAGGCTGCACCATATAAACAAGAAAAATAGTTTTTCCAGGCAGACCTGACAGATGACAGCAGGTAGGAACTTGCACAGGTGCTTGCAATGTGACATCTCCTTGATTTCAGGCACTTAGCAGAAGCTGTCTGGTTATAAGCCTGTTTGTCCTCATTACAGACTTAGCCCGTAAAAATGCAGAGATGACTGGATGGATTTTTAGATCTCAGGTGGGATGAATTTTCTTCTTGAAGTACCTTCTCCTAACTGCTGTCTTTACAAGTGCCTAGGCAAACTGTGCTTCATTTTAAGTACTTAAGTGGACTGGGCTTGGTCACTAAACAGATCACTTGAAATTTTGAGCTGCCTAAGAGCACTAACCAGAGGTATGCAGCTAGAAATACACCTTATGGATTTATACACAGGGAAGCCTCAGTCTGTTTTCTCCCTCACGATACATACCGTATTTGACTGACCAGTAAATCCAGTGATCTTCAGGTCATCTGCCCTGTTGTGTGCAGTCACAGGACAGGAGAGGCACTGGAAAATTTTGCAGTGGCCAGCCCCCAGCTCCTGCAGTGGTGCTCCATTGGGTGCACACTCCTTCGCTTTAATTTAATGCTATGGTCACCTATACATTGTGTAATGTACTGCAATGCTTCCTCACTCACCAAAGAATAAATTTTAGTCAAGAGACAAACCTCTTCCCCTGTTCAGAGATGATAGAGGTCAGAGCTCATTAGCACATGTGAGAGGCCCACACACAGAGCCTCTTTGCTGACTAAGCAACTTTAACAACATTTGCCACAGGACTGCTGTGCCCAGCTGAAGGGAACTTTAGCAGTGCTTTACTGTGCCAACATCTCGAGATTCGTTAATTCTTTTTCTGGTGTGTATTTATGCCCCATGGGGATACCTTTAAAATTGAGTCTGCTCTCAAGCCTTATCTCTTAGCATGGCCATGTTTACAGTTCTCCATAATTTCTGTTTTTGTTTTTCTTACCTTGTTTTGTTCTTTTGCTATGAGGGATGGGCATAATTGAGCTATAACACTATTTTAACTTTTAAATCTTCAATTAAAACCACATACCCTCTTGTCTTCTGGATATCATGGCCATTCACTTTATATCATTATCCATTTGGTGCATTACTAACCAGATTTTAATGCTAGTTTAATCTTCTAAAATAAGAAAGTATTTTTTTTCCTAAAAGTCTTTTTTGAAACAATTATCAGATATTAAAATAATTTTGAAATCTTGCATTTTGGTTTAATTCTAGTGGCTCTATTTTTTTAATGGACACTTGGGGAGTGTTTTAATTTTTCTTAGTTTTGGAGCCAATGTAAATATTTGTTTAAACTCAGTAAAATCTCAGATACCTTTCTCATCAGCTTTGGAAAGCAATTTGGATTAGGAGCTGCCACTTTCCACATTACATCAAGCTTTCAGTCTTCTTAACTTAGGTTTCCCTCCTGATTGAAAATTCAAGTGAAAGATCTTCATCACCAACAATCAGGTGTGTTGTAAAAAATTTTTTTAGCCAGGGAAGAAGGCCTAAAAAGGGCCACATTAATCAGCATTATTCTTAAATTGAGCTGAACAGATTATTTTTTCCCAACACCATACAAAGGCAGTCAGGGTTGTGGGGCAAGTGGGGAGGAGAGGAGATTCCTCTGTGAGTGGCAGCAATCTCCGTGCAAACAAAACTGGCTTGTTTGCAAAACCTCTCTCCTTTAACTCACAGCTCAGTAAGAAGCTGGGGAAAAGCCAGTCACCCTTGAATGTAAATAAAACTGAGTGCTGGGATATGGAGGGTTCCTTTTATCTCTTCTGGAGTTGTGCGTAGAGTATTTCATTCTTTAAGGTGTGTAGCAGAATTTACTCTTGGGAATAAGAAAAACTCTAAAGCTGATACCCTTCAACATAGAAAAAATAAATGATTCATGGATTTAATATTAAACCAAGGAAAGGGCTACTTTGATCACTGAGTTTGATCTCTTAACTTGAACTTCAAACATTACTAAATAGCTCAGGAGCTTAGTCATAAAAGCAAGAGTTTATTCATTAACAAAATAAAACTGTAGTTTTCACTGTGATCTGTATTTTCCTGAATTTCAGAAGTTTTACATCTGGGGCATGTTCTGAGTCTGTCTCTAGTTATAAAAGGTCCCTTGAATATGAGTTAGTCCTTCCTCTAGTCTAGGCAATGTTATTTTTAATAAACTGGAAAAGTGTTTCATTTTATTAACTTTTTGAAAAATCACTGTGGTAGTGAACCCATAAACATCTACAGTTTTCATGAAGTTAGCCCTCAGGATGATTTTTGGTTACTCCAGGTTGAGGATTTGGTTTCTTAACATCCAGTTCTTTCTTTCGTTTAAACTTCAGCACTTCAGATGCCAAATATAAAAGTTGCATTTCATTCAATCTTTGTCTCCTCTTTTCCCACTTCCCTACTTCTCTGCTTGGAAAATGTTTTCTTCACTTGACAAAACAAGCACAATTCCTTCAGCTTCAAGAGGGACCAGACTGCATCTGTCTGCTAAGGCAAAAAATGTATTTAGCAAGCACAGCTAGAACCCAGATAACTAAAATCAGTTACCCAGACAATTGTTTAACTTGATCAATGATTCTCCACTCTGATGGCCTCTCTTGTTTGCATCTGTGAGGACAGTCCAATTACATTCTTGAAGCAGTTCAGGATTCTAGCCCACATTTATTTTTTTTTAAATGAAATTTCTTGGTAAATGTGCATTAAACACTAGCTAAATATCCCTTTCAAACTTTTTCCCCACTAATTTTCCTTCTATTTTGGGACCAATTTTACCTTACTTTCTAAATCCACTGAATATGTGACAAGGCATAGGTTGCAGTAATGTAACCACAGTCCTAAACAAGAAAGAAAATTCATTCTTTATGTTGTGTTCAACTCTAAACAGATGCAATCACCATATACTTTTATCTTGATTTGTGCATACATAATCTTTCTGCATACCTTCTAGATGACTGGGTTTATGTTAGTCACTATTCTTCAGGGAAGTTGAGTAAGATGTAAGTGTACATATGGATGTTCCTTTTTTTCATAGGGTTCATACAGGTACTAGAACTTGTGCTCTGCATGCCTCCGTTTATATTTAGGCCAGGTTGGACGAGGCCTTGGGTGGCATGGTTAAGTGTGGGGTGTCCCTGCTTGGGGGGATGGGGTTTGGAACTGGATGATCTTGAGGTCCTTTCCAACCCTAAGTATTCTGTGATTCTGTGATTGTCAAATTACAGATTAAGCCCCACAGTAGAAACTGATTGAGAGCCAAGACACATTAAATCTCATAAAGAAAAGATGTTAATGATCAGGTGGCTGTTGATACTTTGTGGCAGCAGGAGCTCATAGCTCCTGATGATTCGGGAAGTCAAAGGGAAGCAGGAGTTGGGTATTGGTGCTTCTCACAATCCCACCAAGATGCTGTAGCTTCAAGCCCTGTGGCATCCGAAACCTGACAGAGATAAATGGTGGCTTAGTACTTTTATACTGTATTACAGCAGTACCCCCAGCAGTGTAGAAAGCCTTATTCACTTTTTATTATGGAAAGAGTACTCAACTATGTTTATAATTTCTTTTGCATGATTTCTCATGTATATAAGAATAATGGCAGCAGCAACTGAGATAACTGTGATTAATTTTGCTAGCTCTTTGCTGGAATGAGGAAGCTGCAGAATTCCATATTTCTGTAAAAGTAAGTGTATGGTTTGTTAAAATATAAAAAAATCAACCAAAGCAAGATTACACGCTAATTCCACTTATAACAGAAAGTTTATGACAGACATCAACTATAAAGGCTTTAAATTTGATAGGAATATAAGTATTACCCTTATCAAAAGTACTAGCTAGCATGTTCCTCTTGGTCTTTTTTGGTTTTTGAGAAGTTTAAAGCATATTTTGCTTACTTATTAAAGCACTGAAATGGCTTTATTTTATGCTTTTTTGTTTGCCAGTCATAGGAAGACAAATATGTTCTCAAGATGTCTGAGGCAAATACAAGCATACCTACTCCTTTTTGTCTTCTGTCTCCTCCTCACTCCTAGTCTTCTAGAAGATTCAAGTCACTCTCAGCCTTACTGGTATCTCAGTTCAAGCTTTTTGTTTAACTTTACAGCTTCATGAGGTTCAGCTGTTGTCCAACTTAGCCCTGATTTTCATCTTACCTTCCTATATGCCCTCTGTTAGTTATTCTTGACTTAGAAAAAATACAGTTACCTTCAGGAGAAGTAATGTAGTCAAGGAATTTCCATGCAGATCAGAAGCTTATCCAAAAAGTCCTAATTTACTTTTTAAATTATTTAAGGTACTTTCAGATAATTAAGAACAGAGCTGGGCAAAAAGGATACATACTGCTATCTTTGTTTTATTCATTTCTGAAGAATTTAGCTAAGTTAAATAAACTGTGGTAGAACTCAATACTTTAATTTAGATTACTAATTTAGTATCAGCTTCACTGAAATTGTAAATGCCTGGTTCAGCAAAGTGAGTGTTACAATACAATAATAAATTAAGAGAGAGACACATTTGCTGGTAAAGATCTACAGAGGAAGCTGATGACATGGTATCACAGAATCACTAGGTTGGAAGGGACCTCTAAGATCATCAAGTCCAACCCATGTCCTACATCTCCACTAAACCATGTCATCAAGTTCTATATCCAGTCTCTTTTTAAACACATCCAGGGATGGTGACTCCACCACCTCTCTGGGAAGACTGTTTCAATATTTTATTATTCTTTCCATGTAAAACTTCTTCCTAATATCCAACCTGTACTTTCCTTGGCGCAGTTTGAGACTGTGTCCTCTCGTTCTGTCCGTTGCTGCCTGGTGAAAGAGACCAACCCCCACCTGTCTGCAGCCTCCTTTCAAGAAGTTGTAAAGAGTGATAAGGTCACCTCACTTTGGAGTATTGTGTGCAGTTCTGGTGTCCAATACCTATTGGGTCAGGTGTCCTGTCCCTGCTTCCTTCTGGCCTCCCCTCCTCCCTGGCAGAGCATGAGACTCACAAAGTCCTTGGTCAGAACAAAACATTCGAGCAATAACTAAAAACATTCCTGTTATCAGTTTTGTTCCCAGGTTGAGTCAAAACACAGCTGCACCAGCTACTAAGAAGGCAAAAAAATTGACTGCTATTGCTGAACCCAGGACAGGACCTTAGGATTATCTAGTTCCAACTCCACTGCCATGAGTAGGGACTGCAATGGCAGGGTTGCCCAACGGTCTCTCCAACTTGACCTTGAACACTGCCAGGGATGGAGCATTCACAGCTTCCCTGGGTAACCTATTCCAGCGCCTCACCACCCTAACAGGAAAGATTTTCTTCCTTATATCCAATCTAAACCTCCCCTGTTTAAGTTTTAACCCGTTACTCCTTGTCCTATCACTACAGTCCTTAATGAAGAGTCCCTCCCCAACATACTTATATAAGCTCCCCTTCAGATACTGGAAGGCTGCTAGGAGGTCTCCACACAGTCTTCTCTTTTCCAGGCTGAACAGCCCCAACTTTCTCAGCCTGTCTTTGTATGGGAGATGCTCCAGTCCCCTGATCATCCTCATGGCCCTCCTCTGGACTTGTTCCAACAGCTCCATGTCCTTTTTATGTTAGACACCAGAACTGCACACAATACCCCAAGGTGAGGTCTCACAAGAGCAGAGTAGAGGGGCAGGATCACCTCCTTCCACCTGCTGGTTATGCTCCTTTTGATGCAGCCCAGGATACGGTTGGCTTTCTGGGCTGTGAGCACACACTGAAGCCACCTCTTGTTCATTTTCTCATCGACCACCACCCCCAAGTCCTTCTCCACAGGGCTGCTCTCAGTCTCCAATTTGCCCAACCTGTAGCTGTGCCTGGGATTGCTCCGACCCAGCTGTAGGACCTTGCACTTGGCATGGTTGAACTTCATGAGGTTGGCATCAGCCCACCTCACAAGCGTGTCAAGGTCCCTCTGGATGGCATTCCATCCCTCCAGCGTATCCACCGAACAACACAGCTTGGTGTCATTGGCAAACTTGCCGAGTGTGCACTCAATCCCACTGTCCATGTCAGCGACAAAGATGTTGAACAAGACTGGTCCCAACACTGATCCCTGAGGGACACCACTTGTTACTGGCCTCCATCTGGACATTGAGCCTTTGACCACAACTTTTTGCATGCAGCCATCCAGTTCTTTTTCCACTGTTTCCAGTTCTTCATCCACCGAGTTGTCCACCTATCAAATTGATGTGTCTCCAATTTAGAGACAAGGATGTCGTGTGGGACAGTGTCGAACTCTTTGCACAAGTCCAGGTAGATGACATCAACTGCTCTACCCCTGTCCATCAGTTACATAGCACCATCATAGATGGCCACCAAATTGGTCAGGCAGGATTTCCCCTAGTGAAGCCATGCTGGCTGCCACCAAGCACCTTGTTGTTTTCCATGTGCCTTAGCATGCCTTCCAGGAGAATATGATCCAAAATTTTGCCAGGCACAGAGGTGAGACTGACTGGTCTGTAATTCCCCGGGTCATCCATTTTCCCCTTCTTGAAAATGGGGGTTATATTTCCCTTTTTCCATTCCTCAGAAACTTCACCTGCCTTCCACGATTTTTCAAATATGATGGACAGTGGCTTAGAAACTTCATTCTCCAGCTATTCTTTTTATTCTTTTGCACTTCCAAGTGCACAGTTCTTGTTGGCTGTTTAGAGTTTAAATAGGCTCTTTGAGGGGTAATTTTATTTTGAGGAATTCTATAAGTTGTCATCAGTTCAAAACTTTAAGAGAGTAAAGGCTGCAGACCAAGATGAGAGTAAACTATCACAGCTGTTACAATGCCCAGTGATGCTAACTTCTGCAACAGAGAGGCCAAAATATGAGGGAATTCATTAAATCAATAAAAAGGATACAAAAATTAAGTCAAATAAAATATGCAGAAACTTTGCATATACTCTTATCTTCCATTCGTTTCCCTGTGCAAAAGATTTTTTTTACCCAAATAGTGATCCACTCCTCCTTAATCTTCCTCAAGGCTCCCTTTGACACTTCAAGAAAACAGTTTTTAACATTACACAGTGAGTCCATAGCAGAGGTTGGAGCAGTAATCTGATATCCTATCACTTAGGTTACAGTGAAAAGCTACTACATCATGCAATTTAGAATCATAGAATCATAGAATAGTTAGGGTTCGAAAGTATCTTAAGATCATCTAGTTCCAACCCCCACTGGTGTTATTTTATTATATGTCTTCTCAGTAACAGAGCTGTGTAAAATATTGACATTAATTCATTTGCTGAGAAAAGGAAAGGGTTTTTCAGTTGTTTTTTTCTGGGAAGAGTTTCATTTTTTGGATAGCTGCATTTGATAATAGTAGCCCAGGTTTTTCAGAGAGACATTTTCAATAATTAAATATTATAGTTAAATTACAGCACTTTATTTAGTAGACAGTTGGGTCTTTACTTAAATAAATGTTTTTAATCAAAGTTACTACATTTCCAAGAAACTTTTTCCACATTACAAGGGTTATTTTATTATTAGCTTTGAATTTGATTTGCACAATTAAAAGTGGTAAAAAAAGTCTGCCTTTGGATCTGAAGAGGAAACATAAATGTGACTGTATGCAATGAGAAGTATGTGACAATCAGTTTCAGTGGCTCTAAACCTTAAATGCTGAAGCAATAGGGAATTTTTTTAGCAAGTTTTTTGTGCAGTAAAATTCCTTTCACTGCAAAAGCTTGCTCAGAATAAGACTATAATTTTCCATCATTAAATTTATTGAATATCTGTTTTCACTTACTTGTAATAGTGCAACTACAGTAATGGTGGGATTTTGGAAAAAAGGATAGTTTGGTTATTCCAATTATTTATAAAATAGCACAATGATCAGTATTTTTATTATTTATTATTTTCACAATTAAATCTGCTAAGCATGCCTTTGCTATCAAACTGGTTTTATGATGTAATTAAAAAGCTTAATATTTTGGCAACATGGGAGACAAGATAACTGAGTCTACAGCAATGAGTGTAACAAATATACATTAGAGATATATCCCTCATCAAGGCAAGGTCATTTTTATAGCAATGACTTTTCTTGGACTTCAGCAAAAAACAACACATAGTTACAGACTTTTTAAGAAAGTATTTAGGAAAGAGTAGTTTGGCCAGCCTGATAGGTGATCTTTACAAAGAGAAGCATAGTTTATAGGAGTTAGTCATTTGGATGTGGAAGATAGCTCATGCCCCCTTCTCTCAGCATTCAGTTCCATGTTTGAACATTTGAATTTAAAAGGGTGGAAGTTCAGGCAGGGACATATAAATTCAAAGGGGAATATTTTCACAGTAACTGATTTTAAAATAAAACTTTTTAATAAGAGCATTGTGCCAGTAGAAAATTGGATTGTTGTTCCCAGGCTTATAGTTTCACAAGATATATCTGACTTCTATGTTAGCTGTCTATACAAAAAGAACTTGGAAGAAAGAATCAAATCCATGAAATCACTACTGGTAAGTTCTTTTTTTAGACTGACACACTCTTTCAGTGCTAGGCAGTGAAGATAAACTTGCCTCTGATACTGTTTTTATTGCAGGTTTGGATTAAAGATTTATTTTCAATGACTTATCAAAATTAACAGGCTCCTTACTGTTCACAGTTTATCAGGATGCCCCAGAGCTACTTCAGCAATGAAGAAAGCAAAGCTGTCTGGTGAACAAATGCTAACAATAAAGCAGCGGGCCAGTAATGGTAAATTTTTAATCATTACCTTTATAAATATTACTTCTTTGTAAACTAGAGTTGTCTTTATTCTATTGGCTCTTTTTCCTACATGTGTAAATCTTCTTTGTATAAATAATGAATTCACTGCCAGTAAAAGTAGGCTGTGGATATCTGAGCCAGCAGAGGAATGGTGAGGCTGCTGTGTTATGTCTACATAAATCTAAAACACTAAAATATTTCCAAGTATAATATAACATTACAGTTTTCGGGTTCACATCTCATTCATTAAAGGTAGATAATTGGTCTTAATTGTTGCAGGGTTCAGAAGAGACAAAGGTTTTATTTCCAGAGAGGTCCTCATGAGGTCCCTTGAATTTATTTGGAGCTGTGACTCTGTAATGTATGATCTTGTGCCATTACATGTCCCATAATCTGCAATGCTTTCTGGGAACCCTGAGTTGCAAGGAAGCTGATAAAAGTATCTTGGATAAAAATCCAAAATCTAATAGTCACATGTCAATAGAAGCAAAATGTAGGTGCTTCATTTCAAATAAGTAATGCACAAAAGACTTGTCTGAGAGGTGCCTGAGTCCTGAGTTTTCTTGGAAAACTTGATGCAGGCACTTAGTCTGTGACTGTGCATTGCCTTCTTAATTTGTGGTGCTGACTTTGAGAACCACAAAGCATTTCAACAGAGTGCAGGAGGTGTTTCAGCCCACAGTGCCAGCACAGCTGAGGGAAGAATTGACTGTCTTCAGTAGCTGGTGACCAGGAAGGGGAAAGTCTGGATGTAATTTTCTCTGCAGCCTAGGAAGTATTGGAAACTGTATCTGCTGTGCCCAGGAGGAATGCGTTAAGGAGTGGTACATGTAAATTTTGGGTACTTCGAGGGATACAGGGCATCCTTCCTATTAGAGTTAGGGACTGTGGGGAAAGGAAGGCAAGATTACAACTAGAGTAAAAATAAGAGAGTGGGAACACCAATTTCTCTAGCTTTAGTGGTTCAGACTTTGACCTGGGAGAAAACAGGTCTCTCTTTTCCCAGGACTTTTTATTTTATGCTTTGTTATAGTAATTTAAAGGATAAATAAATAGAACCTTTACAGTTTATTCTTGCCTGGGTCCTTAAAAATGCAGGTACCTTTAAAATTCTGTTCTCTAAATGTCTGTGCCATAAAACCCCAGAAATCACTTAAATTTTGGAAATTATTCTCTAGATCATTACTTAATAATAATCTTCTCAACCATGAACTTACTAAAAGCAAAAGCGGAATCACAATATACCCCAGCACCTCAACAAGATTTCACTGTGCTGGAAAAAAAAAAAGTCTTCTGAATTAGTTACAAATTATTTTAATGGAGCTGTAATATTAAGAGACTAGCATGTCAAGATATTTTCTTTTCCTTAACAAGATCTGTAAGTGGACACAGTCTTTCAAATAAGCTATATATGACAGTGGAGCAGAAATTTTTGCTGCAGGTACATTTCTCATGATACAAAGTTAAATCAGTACATAGAAAGAAAAAGGTGTGTCTTATTGAGCCTGTAAGCATTTTCAACACTCTCACTGGAAAATTACTGCAATTTTCAAAAGAAAAGTAGTGGAAAATGAATTGGTTTAACTTCAAAAGAAAAGTTTGAAGAACATTTCCTTTTTCTTTTTACTTTAATACTTTTGCTTAAAACAAATTTGTTTTCAAATATGGAAATAATTAATTCACTGAATTATGATTTGAAGCTTAATTATTTTAACACCCCTTTTATTTTTATATCACACAGGTATAGAAAATGATGAAGAAATTAAGCAATTAGATGAAGAAATCAAAGAACTAAATGAATCCAACTCCCAGATGGAAGCTGATATGATTAAACTCAGAACTCAGGTAACAGTTTTATGAAGCCCTAAATTCACCTGCTTTTTCTACATGATTGATTAAAAGAAATATAGGAAATATATTGTTTCCTTTTATGTTTCTTACGTATTAAGATTTCTATCTGTGATTTGCCATTTATAAAGTCAGAAAACAATATCCATTTTGCAATTTCCACACAAGCATCGTGGTCAGCTTTGCATTTCCCCTTAATAAGGTTGTGCCTTTTTGATAGCAGTTAAAATATTGTGTGATATCATGAACATTAACATAAGCTACCAGGTGAAGGAGTCCAGATGCAGAACATGACTTTTCCCACTTCTGTCTTACTGAGTAAATTTAGGTAGGGAGGCGAATATCTGTTACATTTCACTTCATCATGTGCAACGCTAAGCAGCCCTTACAGTAGTGGTTCCACACAGATCCAGTTTAATTCCTTTTAGTTTCCACATAAAGGAAAGGCAAACCTAACAGCAGACTATTATTTAAAATCTCATTATACAACAGTCCTAAAACTGGATGGAAAAAGCAAACAAAGGACATGAATTTCATTCTTTCCCCGGCATTTTCCAGTGTTCAGCATAGCTTCTGGTGCTTTTTTCTTCACATGATTTGAGCATAGACACCAACAGGGAGATTGATCACAGTTCTTGCCATTTATCAACCTTTAGTCCCACGGTCATAATCATCCAATTGATCTTGATGGAAACAGGGTAAACCATTCTTGTTAATTCTTTCTCTGCTGCTTGTGGAGAAGAGTGCCATGTCTGTTATCCTCTTCCTCTTGTATACTCATAAACAGAAGGCAGGATCAGCCTCTTCAACTTGTTTTTTCTTTACTTCTTAACCTTGGCCAAATTGATACTGAAACCTCACTCCTATGTTATGCCTATATTCAGGGTTATTTTGTCACTATTCAGCCTTTATAGGATTTGACTTATGTTTTAGATAGTTTTCTGATGTGATCACATATAACTGTAGAGTAATAAGTACAAACTCTAAAAGAATGTAAAGCAAGAATAATAATCAGTGGCAGGAAAATTACATTTATTTACATTTGAAGAATTTGGTTCTAAGTTTTGAATCTGGCAGCTTCCAATCTGTTGTGGTTAAGCTCAGCTCCCTGCTCCCAGAGGGATGGAGAGGAGAATCAAAAGAATGTAACTCCCATGGGTTGAGATAAGAGCAGCCCAGTAACTAAGGTATAATACAAACCACTACTGCTTCCACCAATAATAATAATGACAAGGGAAATAACAAGAATACAACTGTTCACCACCCTCCGACCGTACCCAGCCCAACACAAGCAATGATCTAACCCTTCTGGGTAACTGCCCCCAGTTTATATAGCGGGCATGATGTGCTGTGATATGCAATACATCTTTGGCTAGTTTGGGTCAGGTGTCCTGTCTCTGCTTCCTCCCACCTTCCCCCCCTCCCTGGCAGACCATGAGACTCAGAAAGTCTTTGGTCAGAGTAAACATTACTGAGGAACAACTAAAAACATCGGTGTTATCATCACTGTTCCCAGGCTGAAAGTCAAAAACACAGCACTGCACCAGCTATGAAAACAGAGAAAAATGACTGCTGCTGCTGAACCTAGGACACAATCTGCCTCATGTTTTCTTTTGCTTAATACAATACTGTAGGTGTTTTTTCACATACAGACTGATTTAGCTGAGATTTTAAAAAATGTAAAGCAGTAGGGCCATTATGCGTGCATTAGATAAATGCTCCAGTAGTCAATAAATACCTGCATGTTTAATTTTGGTTTTGGGTAGATGTAAATATATAAATAAAGCCATGATAACACTATCACAGGCATAAAATCTGTATTTTATGAGTTCCCAAGATTTTACTAGGAATTTCAAATCAAGTTTTGATGTGTAATGAGTACAGAAGCCGTACTTCAGTGTCTCAGTTCTAGCTGGGATCTACACTACCTGGGATCACAGAATATTTGTGGTAAAAAAAGCCTCAGCTGATGATTTTGCCATCAAGTAGAAAGGATGCTTTTCACATCTTGGTGCAGGAGTTTTAGAAAAAGGGTAGAATGACTGGCAGCGACACATCCTGTCATTAAGATAATTAATAGGAATCTAGAAAAATAGCACTACAAGAGACCTTGACATGTTATTTTGTCCATCAGTCTCTCTTGCCTACTTCCCAGCTCTTCTTAAGCCACTCCTGACAGATGCTTGTCTGACCTGTTTTTTACTGACTACACCAGAGATTCCACAGTCCCTGGGCAGTCAGGTCTAATACGTACCTGTTCCTACCCAACTAGCTACTGACACCTAGCAGAAAATCCTAGCTGAGCCAAACTTAACAGGAACTCAGAGGCCTCAGATTTGAATTCATACACACTCCTGTAGATAAGCAATTTACATTTCCAACATGTAGAGTTACATCGTAGTCATTATCAATCTATCTAGAGGATCAAAGTCAACAGTCCACTATATTTGCAACAGTAAAATTATATTGAGCAAAACAAAATGTTTGCTGATAAACCTTTAGAAAATCATTGTGCAACCTAGATTTCATTAAGACTTCACAGACAGGGAATACATAATGGGAAGATGGTAGTTCTGTGAACACCAGAAGTAGCAACAGTCTTGCTTCATACGGATTTGCATCCCATATGATTGTAAGTGCCAGCAAAAGTTTTTCCTACAATAGGAACTTCCCCTCTGTATAGAATCTTTCATGTTTAAGTCATGCTGCAGTCTCTTCCTTAGCTGGAGCATTCATAATACTCTCATTTATTCAGCTGCCTGTTACCTTAAGAAAGTATTTTTCATGTAAGGCTTTCTAGTAAATTTGTTCAAAAGTATGAGAGGGGCAGAAACACATAAAGGTGAGTGGCAGAAAGAAGAATCTGCAGATAACTGTGTGTCTCATGCAAGCAACAGGTTATCCTGTTTTCAGAATAGATACAAGTGAACATTCATTAGTTTCAGGGTAAAACAGGAGGTAAATTTCAGCCTTTAAGCAAGTGAATACAATAATTAAGTATGCCAGTTATCTTAAGGTACTTACAGATGAGTACAAAATGCAACTGTGAGAAACAGAGATCAGCTGCCACAGTATTTGTATATAGGTACCATCTCACTTGAAAAAAAAATACAGAGAATAAAAGATCTATTCAAGTAGCAGTGTTCAGCTACCTCAAAAATCTACAAAATGGCAGCTCCTACTCATGGTAGTGAGGCAGCAGCACTATGCCGTGCTGAACTGGGCCTTCATCAACATCAGACTCTTCAATTTGGACTGTAATATAATAAACAGCTTTTTAGGGTAAAAATTGGAGCCTGACTGCCTCTAACAAGTATCTGTGAAAGATGTTTTCCATTTGCATGCCGCATTTGTCTCCAACATAAAAAAGCTGAAAGCAAAACAAGAGAGGAGGATGTGTTTCCCATTTCAAAGCTGAAGTATTTTGCCTGCTATTATATGTTGTGAAAATACCTCAGAATCAATTAATTTTGACAAAACCAAGCCCCTGCAATACTTACAGCTTGAATTAACTGCAATGCAAACACCTGTAGTTAAAGTAAGAGATACTTAAAGATCTTTTTATGTAGCCACATCACTTGTCAAAGTTACTTCTATCAAATGGGCTGTATTTCCATAAGCAACTGAAACTTTCATTTAACTAGAACAAAACTTAAGGTATCTAAGTACCTGATTGTGCCAACAATTTCCTAAAAATCTACTCATCCATAGTCAAGTTAATGTTCACTTAAGAACCTTTTCTCCTTCTGCCCGCTACTACCAGACAAACCTTCAACCTTCCCATCAGCATTTAAATTGCATCAGTTCTTCCCAGAGTTGCCAGTGCAGAAATGGATAAAACTCATTTTGAGAATTCAGAAACTTGTGTTCCTTGGCATTTTTTCCACTTCTCTGATTTTTTTATTTTTTTCCCTGTCATCAACGTGTACTTCAACCTACACACATAAAAGTACACTGTACACGTCTTTTTAGAGGTTAATGGCTGTCATACACTGTGGAAAGTAAGGACAGGTCTACAGAGGAAAGCATAGACAGATAAGAGTAAGCTCTGCATATCTTCTTGACCAGCCAGTGTTCATCTGAAGTCTTTATAGCTTCGTTAGCACAGTGCTCTGCACAAGCTGAGGTAAATTGCCTCTCATCAATGCTTTTTAGCTCAGGAAGGGCAGCTTACAAAGTCAGAGCTAACTTGAGTCTGGTCATCTGGGAACACCAGCAGAGCATACAGGCAGAGCATACTTCCATCTGTCTTCACCTGTACATGTAGTCATGCCCCAGAGATCCACCTTCCTAGCTATGGTGCAGATTTTCTTCAGTTCCTTCAGTTTTTCAAGTCACTGCATGTATTAGGAAACTCTCTGAATTTGTACGTACATTGCAATAACATGCAAGTGTTCAGCTTTCAAAAGCAGCCCTATGAACTTGCATAGATACAAATTATACTTAAAAAGAGCTAAACACTGGCAGCAAGGAGCTGTGCATGCTTAACTAACTTTATACATTTATACAGATACATATATATATATATGTCAATCAGAAAATATAAGAAATACATGACTTACTGCAGAATGTGCATAAGGTGGGCTCCTAGGAGTAGAAGTGT
>NDXB01012692.1:38012-40512 GCA_002631895.1 Agapornis roseicollis | reverse complement strand
CAGCCTGTCTTCATAAGGGAGGTGCTCCAGTCCCCTGATTATCCTCGTGGCCCTCCTCTGGACTTGTTCCAACAGTTCCATATCCTTCTTATGTTGAGGACACCAAAACTGAACACTGTACTCCAAGTGGGTTCTCCCCAGAGAACCCACTAGCAGAGTAGAGGGGCAGGATCATCTCCTTTGACCTGCTGGTCATGCTCCTTTTCACATGGCCCAGGATATGGTTGGCCCTGACCCAGGTGTAGGACCTTGCGCTTCTCATTGTTGAACTTCATAATGTTCAGCCCACCTCACAAGCGTGTCAAGGTCCCTCTGGATGGCATTCCTTCCCTCCTGCTTATCAACAGAACCACACAGCTTGGTGTCATTGGCAAACTTGCTGAGGATGCACTCAATCCCACTGTCCATGTCACTGACAAAGATGTTGAACAAGATCAGTCCCAACACTGACCCTTGAGGAACACCCTTGTTACCAGTCTCCAACTGGACCTTAAGCCATTGACCACAACTCTTTGCGTGTGGCCATCCAGCCAATTCTTTATCCGTTGTGTGATCCATCTATCAAATTGATGTCCCTCCAGTTTAGAGGCAAGGATGTTGTGTGGGACAGTGTCAAATGCTTTGCACAAGTCCAGGTAGATGATTCCAACTGCTCAACCCCTATCCATTAGTTCTGTAGCCTCACCATAGAAGGCCAACAAATGGATCAGGGATGATTTGCCCTTAGTGAAACCATGTTGGCTGTCACCAACCACCTCATTATTTTTAGACAAGACAGGTAACATTTCAGAAAATCTCATCTCCCTTTTGAGGATCACATGTAAAATTTTGTGGTTTGTTTTATTTTACCTATTTATTAGTAAAAATCTGGATTTTTCTTGCTCAAATGTTTTCAGTTATCGTGTCCTTCAGCTCTCATGAGAAAGTCTACAATATATTTTTGCATTACATATATGTATATAATTGATAATGTTATTTCTGATATTAGTTCCCAGTACCAGAATTTTGCTGCTAATGCATGACTAAATGTTCTTTTAGTATTAAAATACATTTGTATACAACCCAAAGATACAGTACAAAAGGATTAAATATGACAGTGTTCAATAAGCAGAAAAGTCACTTATATCAGATAAAAAGAATATATCTATATTATAAATGTAAGCCAATAATTTTGTCACCTCATGTCCAGTAAAATGGATCACTGTGACCAGGAAACAAGTGCATCCCACTAGACCTGGATCAGTACACCAGTAGGCTAGTACGACACAGATTAAAAAAGCATCACATTCTCTATGTTAGTAGTGAGCTGATCAGCAGTAGCTGAAGTAGTTAATGCTCATTCCCCGCTCCTGTTTTCTGCACACATTAGTATTTCTTCTGATAAATCCTTTTGCCAAAGGATATAAGCCAACTCCTCTGGCCTCATAAGACTATTTTTCCATTGTTGTGATCAACTGACCCTTCTCTGTGTCAGTGGATTTAACCCTTCTTGAACTTTCTTTGACTTAATGTTTCTTGAGCCTACTTTGCCCAGTATTCCAAACAATGCCTTCACAAATAACATTACATCTCTCTGTTGCTAATGACTAAAATACTTTGCATGTCTTTCATTATGTCCTCATATTACATTTTTCTTGCCCATTCACTGATGGTTCTTAGACCTGTGATCACCTGTTCCATTTTGATTAAGTTTTTAAATACAGCAATATTTAATCTAACCTTGCCTTTCTATTTATTCCATCACATCATCAGATCTATGCTGATCAATCTTCCCTTTTTATTCATTTATGTTTTTTTTATAAGATCAGTAATAAAATTATTTGCTTCATTAGTGCCAAAAAGAGAAAAATTATAGCAGAAAATGTATTCACAAATAACTTTGAGCTATCTTGTCACTTCAATATAGAGAAAAGTTTTACTTCCATCATAAAGGAAGGGATAATGTAGAATGGGTCATGTGCAATCAATTACTCATTTAACACCTTCTGTGGAGAAAACCAGATCTAAATCTAGAGCAAAAATTTTTATTGCAGTACTTTTTCAATGAGGGCATAGGCCTCTGAACAGAACATTTAGCCTTGGCAGCATTGACCTCTAACTAGAACATTTAGCCTTGGCAGCAGTAGATTGGTTTCCTTAACTATCTCTCATGAATAATTTGTGGATTCTCCAGGGTTTACTGACTGTACACTGAAAATCACTCCCCTTGCAAATCACTTCCAAAGAGCACGATCATCCAATTGTCTGTGGAAAGGATTGACATAGAAGAATAAAAAGCTGCAGAACAAGTACACCGAGTCAGTAAAAGGCAAAAGAAACAGGACAAAGTCAGGCCACCAAGCATGTAGGCATATAAAATGGAGAAAGTAACAAAAAAGGTAGGAACATTTGTGCTGAGATAACTATTCAAGAAGAAAAAGGCTGCACACTACAGCGGAGCTGGAGGATGCAGGCATGCACAGTGGAAGTTGCTCAGAAGCCTTTTTTTTTTTTTTTTTCC
>NDXB01012692.1:8652-27043 GCA_002631895.1 Agapornis roseicollis | reverse complement strand
TTTTCAAAATAAATTTTTTTTTTTTTTGTTTTTTTTTTTTTTTGTTTTTTTTTTTTTTTTTTTTTTTTTTTTTTTTTTTCAGTTAGCTTCTCAGCTACAGAAATTAAAAACAGGAGACAAATTTCTCATGGATATTTATAAGAAGGGTCAACAAAAATGACCCTACACATTTTGTAAAAATTCTTCTATGAAAACTGGCTAAGAATAGAAAGATATATCAAAACCATTTGGAAGCCTTATTTATCAAGAAGCCTTCCCTGTCACAAATTTAGAATAGCACACAATGGATATTAAAATCATAGAAACACAGAATCATAGCATCGTTTAGGTTGGAAAAAACCTTTAAGAGCATTGAGTTCAACCATAAACCCTGCACCTCATACTCCACTGGGTTTGAAAACAGTCTAACCTATTTGACTTATGAAGCATTAATAACATATTAACCAAGTGCCTGGAGTTTACATAAAAGTAAATGGCAAGAATGCTATATAGCATGTTAAGAGTAAATTGCCTAATTAGAATAAAAATAGCTATGTACTTTTAATCTCACTTGCAGAATTACGTATGTATAGCATAGATACTTCCAATGCGTAATGCAAAGTCTAGAAAAGCCCCAGATGTTAAAATCTTTTCAGAACAATTTTAATTTGCTATAGAAAACATAATCAAATTGACTATGTGTTTACTTTTGAAAGAGATCACCATAGAGGACCAAAATCCCATAAAATAATATTTTTTCTTAATAAATGCTACAAATATTCCAATTTAGTGATATCTCTGTATTACTGTGTTTAATTATCTAACCTCAGATGTTCTGCCACTTTTAGTATGGGCACTGCAGGATGACAGATTTACAACCACCAAGATGTTCCACTGTGAGTGGCATTATATCATAAAATCATATCATAGAATAGTTAGGGTTGCAAGGGACCTTAAGATCATTTAGTTCCAACCCCCCTGCCATAAGCAGGGACACCTCACACTAAACTATGTCACCCAAGGCTTCATCCAATCTGGCCTTGAACACTGCCAGGGATGGAGCACTCACAACCTCCCTGGCCAACCCATTCCAGCATCTCACCACCCTAACAGGAAAAGAATTTCTTGCTTATAACCAATCAAAACCTCTCCTGTTTAAGTTTGAACCCATTACCCTTTGTCCTGCCACTACAGTCCCTAATGAAGAGTCCCTTCCCAGCATCCCTATAGGCCCCCTTCAGATACTGGAAGGCTGCTATGAGGTCACCACGCAGTCTTCTCTTCCCCAGGCTGAACAGCCCCAACTCTCTCAGCCTGTCTTCGTATGGGAGATGCTCCAGTCCCCTGATCAACTTCGTGGCCCTCCTCTGGACTTGTTCCAACAGCTCCATGTCCTTTTTATGTTGAGGACACCAAAAGTATTGCACACAATACTGCAGGTGAGGTCTCATGAGAGTAGAGTAGAAGGGCAGGATCACCTCCTTTGACCTGCTGGTCACGCTCCTTTTGATGGAGCCCAGGACACAATTGGCTTTCTGGGCCTGTCCCCAGCCTGACACTAAGCCATTGACCACTACTCTTTGCGTGTGGCCATCCAATCTGTTCTTTATCCACTGAGTGGTCCACCTATCAAATTGATGTCTCTCCAATTTAGAGACAAGGATGCCGTGTGGGACAGTGTCAAATGCTTTGCACAAGTCCAGGTAGATGACATCAACTGCTCTACCCCTGTCCATCAGTTACGTAGCCCCATCATAGAAGGCCACCAAATTGGTCAGGCAGAATTTCCCCCTAGTGAAGCCATGCTGGTTGTCACCAAGCACCTTGTTGTTTTTCATGTGCCTTAGCATGCCTTCCAGGAGAATCTGCTCCAAGATTTTGCCAGGCACAGAGGTGAGACTGACTGGTCTGTAATTCCCCGGGTCATCCATTTTCCCCTTCTTGAAAATGGGGGTTATACAAAACTTACTTGTGCCAACACCTGCATGTTGTAGGTCAAAAGTGCTCAAGGTTTTTTCCTGGATCAGGAAACAAATTTTATTTTCAGATTAAGATATGCATATATCCCAAAATTGATTGCAAATGCAGAGGGGGTGATATCCATAGCAGCTGCTTGCTTAATTGACATTGAGGTGATGAACATTTTAACCTCCTTCTGTAAACTCTCTTCTACTTGAGACTGGTATCCTTCAGTGCCAAGCAGCTGGTATCCATGTATACGATCTCCTGAGCAACTTATATGTGTTGAAGTAGCACATTAAGTCCAGCTCTGAAACAGAATTTAGAAACGTACCTAACTTAGAAGGGTGTCTAAATGGTAAGAGTCTTATGAGAGTCTCTGACTGCCCTAGAAAATCAGTAGCTATGTTCCTGATACACATCAATAAGCCTCCCTTATCTCCAGCCACAGGTTGCACCCACAGGCTCCCACAGGCTCCCAGCTAGCCAGCCTCCAGCTCAGTTCAAAGTTGAAGGATGTTTTAAAGGATTCAGGACTTCTTAGAACAAGAAAAACACTTCTATGATTCCACTAGCTAACTCCTTTTTAAGATACAAGCAATTGTGTCTCACTGTAGAGAAGCACAGGAAGCACAAGGAAGAATGTAGTCAAATAGTACTTCAGAAAGACAGTTACAGATAATGACTCATGTAATCATACTTTGATTCTGAGCCCACCAATGATCTCCAGCACTTGTAGCATATTTCCAGGCTTTGACTTCCTACATGAGTTGTTTAACTTGGCATTAAAAATAGAAGTAGTTCCCCAGCTCATGCTAAAACCAAGTTTTCACAGTAAAAATTGGAGTAAGAACTGTTGGGTTTTTTTTCGAGAACGGCTTCTACATTGTTCCTTGAAGAAAAAGGTATGCAGGCAACCCTGCAGTAGCACCATGGCTTATTTCTGGGGTGGAAATGGGGATACTAACACCCATCATATATGATAATATGTTATTGTTATACTTCAAAGGCTAGTTGTGATCACTGTTATTGTCATTTCAAAACTGACATTCCAGTGTTTTCACCTGGGATAGCCAAAGCATGGAGAGGGTTGTAGATGTACTAAAGACCTGTACTATGTACTTAAGACCTGACATCATATAAGGACAACAGATTCAGAGCAATGTTAGAAATCTTGAAAGCTATGTAAGTTTGTGTTATCATGCAAGATTTAAGGAAGTGGTGAGATCATGGCAGAAAAGGCTGCAACCATTATTCTTATCAGTACAGCGACATTCTAGTGATCCTCTTCATGTCCTTGCTGGTGCATGCACCTACCCAAAACTGTCAGCTAAGTGTAACTGACGGCAAATCCGACAGATTTGCCTGGTTCAGTAGTGAAAGTTGCAGCATTAAGAGGGGTAGTCTGAGGGTTGTGTATGTCTCTTTCACACCACGGCAGAAAAGACTTGATGTGTTGAACTTGCTTCTTTCCATACGGGTTTCTCTTTCCCTTACTATTTTTATCTCTTCTAATTTCTTCGCTTTTTGTTCTCGTTTTCCCCTCCTTTCCCTCCTCCACTTCATTTTGCTTTCCCTCTCTCCCGTTTCGAGGCTCACGCACTCTCCCGCCTCAGCGGGTACCCTCACCCCTCCCTTTCCTGGGGATGAAGGCGAGGGCCAGGCAGAAGCGAACATCATCCCAGCCCCGCTGCGCTGCGCTGCCCCGCGGTGTTTGCGCAGGGCGGTGCGGAGCCCCCGCGGCGTGGCGGCCGCCCAGCCAGCAGCCGGCCTGGGCGGGTCTACCGCCGTCCCCTCCTCCAGCGTGCACGGGGGGACGTGATTGCTCTACCGCCGATCAGAGCGGCAGCCGCGGCCGGGGAGCGGAGTGGGTGCGACGCCGAGCTGCCGGAGCCCCTCTTTCCCTCTTCCTCCTCCTCCTGCCCCGCGCCCCGCAGCATGGCCCGGCGCGAAGCGGAGGCCGCTGCTGGCCTCTGCCTCTTGCTCCTGGTGCTGCTCGCTCCCCCCGCCGCCGCGCAGCCCCCTCCGCCGCCGCCGCAGCGCGGGAGCGTGTGGTGCCCCAGCCGCTGCCTCTGCTTCCGCACCACGGTGCGCTGCATGCATCTGATGCTGGAGAGCGTCCCCGCCGTGTCTCCGCAAACGACCATCCTGTGAGTAGCCGGGCGAGCAGGGACCGGGATGGAGCAAGGGTAGAGGAAGAGGGAATACCTGGGGTAGGAGGCAGTTTGGGTGGCGGTGGAACCTCAGCCCTTTGTCTGCGGTCAGGGGAGGGGGGTTACACCCGCGGCTGTGGCTCTGCCCTAGCGGCCCCTGGCGCCCCTCTGCCACTGGTGGGGCTCCTTGGTGTGGGGCGGCGGGGCTGCCCGGGGCTGGGCTGGACTCTTCGCCCTTCCCCCCCCGGCTGCCTGAGCGGCCCTGCGGCCAGTCCCGAGGTGGCGATAACCCGGCGCCTCCTGCGCGTCTTAGGCGGCGGGAAGTGAGGGTCTGGCCAGTGGCCCTGGTTTTCCATGAACGGTTAGAGGTGGATATTCTGGTTAACCTGCGGGCATTGTGTTTCCAGCTTAATCCTCCCGAGAAGGATTTTGCTGCTTCCTTAGTATCCTGCGTAAAAGCATGTTCAGTTGGCAGGAGAATCGACGGGGATAGATGTAGCACTTTCTGTTCAGTTCTGAGACGTGGTGGGCATGAATGAGCTAAACGGGACCCAAACCCTGGGCTTATTGGAAACTTACCTGGTTCAAGTCCCATCGGAGACTTGTGATCATTATTTGATGTTCTTCTAATCCATGCACTAATGTGTGAGTGTAAATGCCCGGTCGTTCTTCTGCAGGGTCTGGCCTGAGTGTGTAACAAAATTCAGTATTGGTAATGATTGTCATTTATTTAATTCACGATGTTACTGAAAGTTACTTTCCAGCCGTATTTGCCGGTTAGAAATGCAAAGTTCTAAACAAACACCACACACTATTTTGTTTCAATGGTTACTTGAGGAACGGATTTGTTCCACTAACCCATTTATATGTTATTTGGGCTCAGAAAACTCTTGGCACCGGCCCTGTCCTTCTCTTACACACACGCAGCCATGAAAGCTGAGCAGAATTTGGCCCTGGGAATTTTATGCGGGGCCTCTTGTAATAAATTGACTTGTGAGTTTGTCAAATATTTTCAAAAGTAATCTGTAAAGTCTTGGTTTGTTTCCGCTTCCAAGTATTATTTAATGTGAAGAGTAGTCATTTAACATTAACTGAGTCCCTCTTTGGCAAGAAATGCAGCCTTTTGGCAGAATAGGATTACTCCTTCAGTACTTGTAAACCTTTTTGGGAACAGTACAGGAAGTGGGTGGTTAATGTTTCTTGCATTTGAAACAAAGTACATTTACAGAACACCTTTTGCCTTGAGATTACAGGAAACTCTGTAAAGCTAGTTTTGTGAATCATCTTAAATGTAATAAATAAATAAAATTTTTAGAGTATGAAGTTAAGTCTTAACAGCTTGGTTTCATGTTATAGGTAGAACGGCCTGCAACAGCAGAAAGTGTTAGGTTAAACCTAGCCGGGGTGGAGCTCCCCTTATGGTGGGTATTTATAATTTTGCAGTGAGTCAGAGGAGTGTGAACAATGCAAGCATTATACTTGTCTAACCCCACTAATATATCAAATTGTCTAGTATCTCAAATCTGAATTATCATTCCAGTATAATGCAAGCTGCAATGTAACAGTAGTAATGCTAAAGAAGTTAAAAAATTTTTTGGCTTGAGCAGGGAGTCTCGAAATATGCGGGGGATGATCAGCATTCTTCAAAACAAAACTGTGGCCTTGCTTGGCATCTAGTAATGGATATTCTCCTTATTCACCAGTGCACTAGAGGACTGTTATAAATAAAATAAGCAATCTATATCTAAATTACATTTATAAATGCACAATTACTTCTTTTGCTACAGTTCTGCTACAGTTCTCCTATTCCTTCTGCTACACACTGTGAGTGAGGAGATGGGCCAGAAGATAGTCAATATGAATCTCTGGGACAAAGAACAATGTTACAGTTTGTTTAATAATAAGTAGTTTGAAGGTACCAATTATACATAAATAGTTTATCTATTGTGTATGAGTTGCCTACCCTTAGCTGTAGGAGGTACTTTCAGAATAATTATTACAGGTCTGAGTACTCACTGAATTACCACTGATTGTTTTTGTTCTTTTCTGCTATGTAAAAGTGCAGTTCTACACTTCTACACAGCAGTGTTACACTTCATGGAGGTAGCCCATCACCCACAGAGGGCTTTCTACACACAAGAATAGTTTCTTTTTTTCAGCATGAAAATAGGAAGCAGTTATTTCATCTCTGGTTTGACCTTGAGCGTTTGTTTCTCATGTGGAGCCTGTGTATTAGATGTGTTTAGCAGTGGTGTTGATTTGTCCAGCAAAATGTGTTGCTGATGGGCTAAGCCCATTTTTACTGGCATTGGTAAATTCCACATTCTTGTTTAGTCTGTTTCATCCTTAGGGCACAGATTGACCCTGCAAAGTAATTTTTTTTGGGGGGGGGGAAATTCACCATAAATTTTTCCTCATTTTTAAGTATATAGTTGTATTGATTTTTGCTGAGCACTGGTTCTGAAAACTGTCCCATTTTGGCAGCTGAGTTGACTTTGCTCTACTTCACATATAATTTGTTACATGGATTAAAACAGCATGAGGCCCAGACCAGCAATGCAAGTCAGATGTTTTTCCCCACATATCAAAAATGTCTACTCCTAATGTCAGTCTCTGTTTTGAGAAAACTGTTCATAACATTACTAGTTTCTGACCTTGCCAGTGCTACTTCTGGCTGTACATTTTCTCACTCTCTCCTGCTTCCCCTACTTTCTGGCACTTTCTTCTTCCCTGCTGCAGGCAAGGATCCACAGCATACATTTCTTCTGCACAGTGAATTCTGCCAGCATTGAAAGTGCTTATGGAGCCTTGTGTGGGCATGTGATTTCACCCAAGATGAGATGATTGCTCAGGCTCTTTGTAAGAGTAGGGCTGGTATCCCAGCCCACAGGTCCTCGCTGACTTCCCTTAAGAATGGAGGCCCATCTCCAAAGCAGTTTGCAAAACCACTTCATGACTTAAGTACCGTTGGGGAAGTTTCCTTTCATCTCTGACTAAATACAGAGTGTTCATGTATTCATGGAAATTGCTGAAACATATTTATATTAGACCATTTAAATGGTTGAGGAATGTAAAATTCTGGACACAGTACTATTGCTGTCCTGTCTTCGCAGAATTGTATTCCATCTTACGTTTATTTGGGGGATTTCTGTGTTTTTACAGCAATTTCTGGTTCATGGTCTTTGTAATTCTGACTGGGGTCCTTTGAGCATTGATACAATATGTTACTATTTGTATCTTGCTTAAGCATAACCAAAATCCAAACCTGTTTACAAGGCTAGGTACACATACTCACTCAGACCAATACTACAATTTGTTCACAGTTTTTCTTGGCAGCACCTGGATGCTCTGGGGTTTTGCTAGCTGTACAAGCATAATTGCATACACTGCAGTTGGATCTCACAGACTGAGCAAGAATAGAAACTAATGTTCTCTTAAAAGCAGAAAAGGTAAAAACTGACTAAATAATAATAAATAAACTGACTAAAAATATTGTCAAAAGAAATATTGACAAATACTGACAAAGAAAGTGGACTTGATTTGCACTAAGACTAGTATGCAAGTAATTGAGGAGAAAATTTTATTTTGAAATGAGTTACTCATAATAGTATTTGCTATGGGTAATTGTTACTTTAGTTATCCTGTGTTTCTGTTGTGAGTAAAGCACCTTTTAAATGAGTGTAATATTATTAAGTGATTACACCCAGCAGGACTTTTGAAATTGCAGTCATTGCTGGTGAGTAGTTTTTGAAAGTAGTCACTGAAATTAAATTGAAGGCAACAGTCTTAGTGCTGCTTGTTACTGCTTTTGTTTACATGATTGCAACATCTTCTGAAAATTTGATAGTTTACAGTGCACACCTTTTTACTTATCTATTTTAATTTCTGATTTGTAGTGTAAATGTCAAGGATCCATCCAAAGGGAAAGGGGAGACCATTAGTTTTTTAATTCCGTACTGAGTTTTTGGATAGCTGCATTAGAAGTACTTAACATTTGTTTCATAGCTCCATGAGAATTTTTGTGGAATCTAATGTACACTCACAATGCCAGTGAAAAGCATTGCTGATGCTTTTCAAAGTCATCTATCTTAATACAATTAAAAAAAATCTCCAACAAAACAGCTGAATTACACAAATCATGCATTTGTTTGGAGTATACATGAATTACTGAAGAGATAGGGGTAATGGAAATTTAATGACACTTTGCATTTCACTGTTGATTAGTGATAACTTTATGCCTCTAAACAGGCATTTAGGGAAAATAAATGGGTGTATGTATGAATTGTGTCAGTGCAGTAGTCTCTTGGCTATTGTAGCAAAAGGATGCATGAATTTGCAGATCTACAATTTGCAAATGATACATTATCAGTCAGCAAACCACCATCCCATTCTCATCTGAAAGTGCAGGGTTGTTGCTTCCTTTCAGATCTTTGAAACCCTTTTAGAAATATTCCAGTAGATTAAACAATAAGAACAGCAAATAAATACATCTCAACAGTGTAAAAGTCTAAGGATTATACCCTCAAATCTAGACTATGAGTAAGCTTGATCACTGCTGGGCATCAATTTACATATAGGAGGTAGTCGAGAGATATGACATTGGTGTAAGGTTTTAAGTAAGACAGAGATTTATACCTTCTAAGTGCTCAAGAAAGAAGGGAAAGATGCTGAAGGTTTCTTTGAAGTGTTTGAGAATAACTGAATACCAACCCAGATCTTGACAGACTCTTGACTGGGCAGCAAACTGCATTAGGCACCAGTGATGATTTACTTGAATTACAAAAAACAGGGGGGAAACATAAGATTATTTCAATTAGAAATACTCTTACTTCATGATTTTCCTTCATGGAAATTTTGCGTTGAAGTACAGAATTCAATCTGAGATTAAAAACTAAATCAAAGTGCCTACAATATATCCCTATGTATAGTTATGTAGGTCTACATACTGGAGTCTACAGCCATGTTTGGTGTCTGAGCTTCCCTTTTTGTGAGTGGCAACGTAGTCAATACAGTCCATAGTCCTGGAGCAAGACCCAGATGATCCAAAAGGGGACACTTTCATTTAGAATCAGTCACAGAATAATGAGGGTTGGAAAGGATCAACCAATACTCCATCCAGCCTGGCCTTGAACACTGCCAGAGATGGAATATTTTTTCTGCAACCTGTTCCAGTGCCTCACCACCCTTACAGTAAAGAACTTCTTTGTTATTTCTAACCTTAACTTCCCCTGTTTGTTTAAACCCATTAGCCCTTGTCCTATCACTACAATCCCGAATGAATTGTCCCTCCCCAGCATCCTTATAGGCCTCCTTCAGATACTGGAAGGCTGCCATGAGGTCTTCATGAAGCCTTCTCTTCTCCAGGCTGAACAGCCCCAGCTTTCTCAGCTTGACTTCAGATGGGAGGTGCTCGAGCTTCCTTATCATCAATTATCATTTAGTAGCTATATTATCTAGCATTATTTGAATTTTCATGAGAAAATTATTTCTAGTCTTGCTGCCTCTCTAAAAAGGACACAGATATCCATCAGTCATATCTGCTTGCTCACAACAGATGTTCCAGCCTAGGACATTTAAACCAACAGCAGGCGTCACTGTTTGGACAACTGAATTAAGCTGCCTGCTGTCTGAGGAATCTAGGAATTTATTCATGCATTCTCCAGCATGAAAGTGTTGACTAGTTTTCTGTTAACAATAGGAGTTTAAACATCTGTATGTAGATGTTGATATTTTTGGTCAAAAGCTAAAAATATTTTTCAGGAGAGAATGTTTGCATAATATTTTCATCAGAAAGAAGCTGCTTGCAAAAACCATGATTCATACACAATACAAAAAGTAACTTATTTTAAAGTATGTTAATTGTTTTTAAGAGGAGATTATTGTCCCTCACTAAGCCTTATTCTCTGAGGACCAGCAAATCAAACAGATACCACAAAAAATACCAAACCTCCGCAGCAAAACAGCTTGGGAGGGTGTGTAGGATGGGAACCCTCTAAAGCCATTCCTAGGCAACCTATTTGTACTGCTGATGGAACAAGCCAGGGCTAAGGCATGAGTGTGTTAAGGAGACATTTGCAGAGCTTGTAGGATGTGCTTGGTCATTAGCAGGGACAGAAGGGCACAGAGTGTTTGGCATTTGCTGGGACACATTAGGCAAAGCTGCTGAAGGATGCAGCAGAAGGCCCAAAACAGTCTTCATTTACAGAACATATCTGCATATCACTAGATTCATTAGTAGGAAAGTATTTTTATTACCTCAGATTCTTTGCTGAAGAATGGGAAAACATGTGGAGCAAAATCATACCCATTGTTTCCTGCAAGTATCCTACTGTATATTTAACACACTGTCATCAGAGGAATATGTTGTATTATGTTACAGTTAGTAAATATAATTTCTGATTTTCATCTGTTTCTACTAAGATATATTTTTGACAAGTAAATACTGAACATTTGAGTGTCAAAATGCTAAATATGTATTTATTTACATTAAAATATCTGTAATGAGTAAAGCCAAAGATCCATTTGACCTACTGTGTGTTCTTTGAGGGTGACTGAAAGTGCAGCTTATAAACAAGTAGACAGAATTGAGCACCATGTACTGATTAATCTCTGTAATTTGCAGTTTCAGGATTTTCTGAGCAAAAGACCATTTCCCCATTATATGTAAATCTTGATGGATTTCTCCTCCACAAATCTTTTTTCTACTAGTTTAGCTGCTACTTGCACTCATAACTTTCAGTGAGAAGGAGTACTATACAAACTGCATAGTCTAAGTTGCTCTCATCTTTTGTTGAAACATGCAAGTTGCCAGCTTCACTTGGTGTCCCCCATTTCTTCTATTAGAAGAGGCAATGCATAATCAATCCCTCTCTGTCATTTCAATGCCAGCCATGATTTTAAGGCCTTTGAATCTAAGCTTCTCCATTCTTTTTAAAGTTGAGAAGTCTTCTCACTGAAAGATTTGTGTTCTTAGCATCTGAACTGCTCCTTTTCTCTCTGCTGTGTTTTGAGGTGAGAAAATTATAACTTTCTTCAGTGTCTGGGTGGACTGGTCTGGTATATGGTCTAACTAGGGGTTTATAGAGCAGCATTAGAGCAGATTGTTCAGCCTTGAGAAGGGAAGACTCAAGGGAGACTTCAATACCTAAAGGGTGCCTACAAGATATCTGAAAGGGACAAGATATCTGACTGGACAAGGGGGAATGACTTTAAGATGACAGAGGGTAGATTTAGATTTGATATTAAGAAGAAATTATTTGCTACGAGGGTGGTGAGATGCTGGAACATGTTGTCCAGAGAAGCTGTGGATACATACCATCCCTGGAAGTGTTCAAGGCCAGGTTGGATGGGCCTTTGAGGAACTTGGTCTAGTGGAAGGCGTTTCTACCTGTGGCAGGGGAATTGGAACTAGATGATCTTTAAGGTCCCTTCCAACCTTAACCATTCTATAGTTAGGATTGGCTCTGTTTTTATTTTCTGTTCCTTTCCCAACATACTTCTATCTCTTGAACTGTTGTTTTCATGGAATTATCAAGGGTAGCTTAAGATCTTGTCTGTAAGTTGTAACAATCAGTTCTAGGCCCACCATTTTATTTGTAAGGTTTGGTTTTCTCTGTGTACATTACTTTGTATTATTAATGTGCATTAGGTCTGCATTTCAATGGCCATGCATGGAATGTTGATGTGCCCTTCTGCTGTTCTTCCTAGTCTGACTTTGTTAAAATAGAAGTATAATCAAAACTTTGTGCTCACTGTTCATTCCTTTTCCACTTATGAATAAGTTGAACTCAGCAAAGCTCCCTATGAGACTCTACTGGTTACCTTCCAGCACTGTGAGAATTTGCCACTTACTACCAATGTCTCTTTATGCTCAGCTGGATTGTCTAGAATATTCAATTTCTAGCTGTTTCAGGAGTGCTTTCTAATTCCCAAAGCTTTGGGAGGTTGGACTGGGGCTAGAACAAGATTTTTTTACTTGGAAACATTTTGGAAAGCCATGAAGCTTACGTAGATGTTTGTATGAAGATTATGAAGATTGTTTGGTATTATTGTCTAGGTTTCCAGTTGAAAATCACAGTTTTAAATATTTTTCTGTCTTTCTGATTCTGCTAATAGATGGCTTTAGTGTCTTTACTGTTTCTCAGTCTTTCCAAACAGCAGCAAAATTGAAAGTGATGATTTACATCAATTTTCATCATTACTTTGGGGAGTTTAGGGGCATGAGTGACATCAAATAGTAAATTGGTGAGCAGCAGAGACAAACATGGGATTACTCACTGGAAAGAGTAAGAAATGGGTGGTTGCACATGGGTAAAAATATACTCTTTCTTCTAATTCCCAAAGAAGGCTGGTGGAAAAATAACAGAAAGATGCCTATTCCTTGCATCATCCAGAAGGTCTGGATCTGAGATACAAGGGGAGGAGTGTCTCATCTAATGCTGTGTAAACATATGCCTAAGAGAAAAATATTACTAATAAATATTCCCACCTCCTCCCTTTTTCTGAGTAGCTCTTACTGACTTCTCCTCCAGGTGAGGTCAGTGCTCATTAAGAGATGAGGTGGCAATGTCATTAGTCAACAGAAAAATTGGGGATGTAGATATTAAATAAAAATTAGGCTGTCCACACATGCTTATGGATTGGCTTGTGAGTAAACTAAGTTTAAATTAAAAGATTAAAAGTCTAGCAGAGGTAGAAAATATAGTCAGTAAAGAAGAGAACAGAGCTCAGGGTAAGATAGAAGGAAGCTGCAAAAGGAAACCAACACAATAGAAAAAAATGCTATTATGACATGAAAAAGTATCAGTTTTTCAGAACACAATAAAAAAAAAGCTAAATAGTGCATGATGTGTAGAATTGCATCATTTTTATTTTTTTTTAATTACAAAATGTCCTTTTACAATTTTATTGCNACCAACACAATAGAAAAAAATGCTATTATGACATGAAAAAGTATCAGTTTTTCAGAACACAATAAAAAAAAAAGCTAAATAGTGCATGATGTGTAGAATTGCATCATTTTTATTTTTTTTTAATTACAAAATGTCCTTTTACAGAAATATTTTATTGCTCATAATGGGTAGAATAAAACGTTATATTGTTTTCAGCCCCTTGTTCTTTTTTTATTGATTGAAAAACACTGTAAATTTTGCCTGTTTTGATTCATCTCTCAAGATAGTATTTTTCAATTACTTCTTTTTGAAGTTAAGTTTTGAGGCTTTCAAAGATTATTGTATTTGTTTACAGTATTTTTTTTCCCACTTCATATATTATTTTGTGATCAAATATTTAATATTTTGTACACTTTGGATCTCACAAATGTGAACTTATGCTTACCTTTGTAGACATGAATAATCCTCAGGCTTCTGATTCTTCCTGGTCTTGAAACATTAGCTGAGTCTCTTTCCAGGGAGCCTTACAGGCTAAGACTTCACTTATAGAAAATCTCCACTTCTGTGACATTTAAAATCTATTGTCACACAAGCTAAATATTTACAGTTGCTTGTATTTCTGGAGAGGTTTACACATAAAAATAAGTTAGTATTTTAAGTACTTGTGTGTGTGCCTGTATTTATATACACACATGCTATATGTGCTGTGCCTCTGCATATGTGTATATATCTGTATACAGTAATATAGAAACAACTAAGTTAAATCCTATAGTTCTTTCTATTTATCAACAACAATTTTATAATTTTTTCCATTTGGATTTGATGAAAAAAACCAACATTACAAAAATAGTTTTACAGGCTTCATTATTCTAAACATGGGCAAAGTTTCAAGACAATCCAAAGAGATGGTGCAATGAGAGCTGGCTGAGCTGGAATGGAATGACTCAAGTATTTCCTTTTCCTTCCTTTGCTTATCAGGCTGCCAAATTTGATTTCTTTTTGGTGTGGAATTATTACAGTTGCTAACGAGAATCAAGTGGTTCTTTTAAAAAGAAAATGTATGTTTAATTTATTGCAAAAAATCAAAGATTCTCAAACTTCCAGAGAAACATGAGAGACCGATGTGGAGTGTCAGATTTATCTGCTTTATGTATTTTTGTTTACAAAGATTAGTAAGGATTAAGACCTTGAAGAGTTTGTGCAGTGCCTGGCATGGCTTCCTGAACATTGTGAAAGTTGTCAGAATGAAAACTGTGAAGTTTGCAATGTAGTGTTCTCTCTTTTGTTTGTTTGTTTGTGTTTGTTTTGTTTTTCCTGAGTTGTTTTACTAAGCAAGACAATGAGCATACCTTTTTAAATCCAAAGGGCTGTGACATTGCACCCTTTTTTTTTGTTGTGATCCATTGTTGTTCAGATTTTCAGATCTTTTATTTTTTTTCCAGTTGCCACTCCTGAATCTTTCGGAAACATTTTCTTTCAGCATTCTTTCCCCCTAAATCACTGTTACAACAGTCTGCTCCTTGCCTGGCTGGTTTAAAAAAGGAAAAGAATATTACTTTGTACACAGCATTAGCTAATGACTGTTTTTGGTGAGCAGGATGATGACTGCTATTTGCGTTTAGTTAGCCAGACTGATGGATTTATTGTCCATTTATTGGCCATGTGGCTGCTGGTTCCCTTCATAGGAGAAAAACTACAGAATTAACGAGTCCATGCTTGCTTTGACTTACATCCAGGCAGTGTGAGCATCATAGCTGGCGCAGCATGAAATTCAGTTCAAGACATCTCAAATAAGTTAAATTCAGAGGCTTACAGCCTCTGTCCAATGCCCACTATGCTCTAGAGAAGATAAATATTTTGGTTTTATATGGTTTTATTAAGCCACTTCAATATAAAATCTTCCTCTTTGATAGCTTGTGGTTATTTAATACATGATTATCATGATAACAAGACAAATTTCATTATAATCAGATGCCATCTGTTGTCAACATTCAGTTCTTTAAAAAGTGCCTGAATTGATGTCTTATAACGTTTTGAATTTTAATTAATGTTTTAATTTCAAAAATATTTTGGAAAAAGTGCGAGGCAGTGTCTGTTCTGGTGCACAGATAACTAGTGAGCCATTCAAAACTCAAAATAAACACAAATACATGCCATATTACATTGTCTGCTAAGATAATGTGAGAAGCTGGAACAGTAGTGTGATGGTGTGGCATATGTATATAAAAAACCCCACAGTAATTGATTTGCTGCTGCAAAGTTGCCTATCAAACCAGGGCTCCTTTTAAGGATATTTTGTTACTCTTTTGGATAACTACTTTGGGTTCAAGAAAATAGTTTTTGTTTGATGGCATTTTGATAATCTCCCTGAAAATTTGAGAGATCGGAGTATTTTAAGGTAATTTTTTGTTTGTTTTGGTTTTGTTAAAGACAAAAACTGAATCATAAAAGTCAGATCTTTGACTAAGGTAACATTCTCAACATCTAATTACAAAGTGGTTTTAAGTGCCAAAAAGAGGGTAAACTTCCACTGAGCAAGAACTGCAGAGCTGCGACAGGACTGCAAGAATGTGGGGTTTGCTCTGGACAGATTCAAGTCATTAGCTTTCTGATTTAATTTTATTGGCCTGCACAAAGCTGAAGTAAGTGTAACAGCACCCATGTAGGGGGTAGAATCAATTAAAATAAATCAATTAAAATGATTGCTAATTAGACTTTATGTATAGATAAGCAGGTTTTACTTGAAGATTGAGGACATAGTTGTCAGGTGTGTAAATAATTGCTACTAGGCAATTATTAAAGGTTTCCAAAGACCTTTCTCAGCATAGAAACTTTTCCTATACTGTATTTAATGCAACTTTTAAAACTTAGGAAATTCTTTTTCCTGATTATTCTATCAGCGAGCTAAATTACTTGAAATTTCTAAAATTTTGATACGTGTTGACACGTTTCTTGATTCAGTAAACAACAGTTTTGAAAACTTAGAGATCCCTGTAATTCTTACATTAAGTATTTTCTGAGATGTTTTATACTGTGTCAACTTTGTGTTCTTATTGGAGTAGATGTTTTCTTTTTGATGTCTTCTATGTTCTGTAAAGATGGACCTTTTGGAGGGAGTCTGGAGAAGGGCCATGAAGATGTTCAGAGGGCTGGAGCACTTCTCTGATAGAGACAGGCTGAGAGAGTTGGGCTTGTTCAGCCTGGAGAGAAGAAGAACCTGGGGTGACATTAGAGCAGCCTTCTAGTAACTAAAGGGGACCCACAAAAAAGCTGGAAAGGACCATTTTACAAATGCCTGTAGCAATAGGGCAAGAGAGAATGGCTTTAAGCTGACAAAGGGGACATTTAGATTAGATATTAGAAAGAAATTTTTCACTATGAGGCTGGTGAGGCACTGAACAGGCTGCCCAAGGAGTCTGTGGTAGTCCCATCCCTGGAAGTGTTCAGTACCAGGTTGGATGGGCCTTTGAGCAACCTGGTCTAGTGGAAGTAGTCCATGCTCATGGCAGGGGGGATGAAACTGAATTATCTTTAAGGTCTCTTCTAACCCAAACTATTCTGTGATTCTATGATTTCTGGATACATCTTGCATGTGAAGAATTGCATAAAAGAAGTGGAAATTTAAGAAATATTGTCTAAAATTTAAAAGTAGTCTGAGACGCAGTGTTTATTGGTGGTTTCCAGTTGAACAGTTTAGCACATTAATAAAGTCGCAGCAAGCAAGGTTTATAATAAAATAAGAACACCCCCTGGTATTCAATGTCAATCTTTATACCAGTCATATCTGTATAGAAGATATCTAACAATTGATGTAAAATATAATTGTCTTTTGAAGAATTTTGTGGGTATACCAAACACATTAGATAGTACAGGTTAAGTTTTCCATTTTTTATGAACTTGCAACATGAACAGCACTTAGAGAACAGGTATAAGAGGTAGGCAAATAACTTCTGTACAACGCATACACTCATGTACTCAAGTATATTATGTAGGTCAGTTTTTAACTCCGTGGAATGTGTTCGTAATCCCTTATTCATCAAAGGAAGAACTAATTCTCATTTGGCATTCACGATTCAACAATATCAAGTTCAATTAAAACTATTTTTCAGTATTAAAAAAATGTTCGTCAGATGTTTAAATCTCATCATTAGCCTATAATAATAAATGCATCTTAGTCTGTTATCTGAAGTAGAATTTGCATTTATAGGATCCTTAAATATTAAAATATCTTTATTTACTTGCTGGCTTTTGTAGGTTGACTTTATTTTGAAAATATCCTTATATATCTAAAGGGATATTTCACTTTTTCAAGAGCCAATCTTCTGAACAGTAGAAACAAAACAATCATTTTAAAACAAGCAAGTGATTAGGGTGGAATTAATTTATTTTATTTTTTAACTTTGAAATTTGGGGATAATTGGTGCACATAAAAAATTCTTTGAAAGATCTGGACCCAGATGTAAGAAATTTCTGATTGTGTCAGGATTTGAAAGAATTCTTGAATGCATTTGTGGATTTAAAATTTGCTTTTTATTTCTCTCTTGGTTGGTGTCTCTTTCAGTCCATAAATCTGTCATTTTTAACTGCATAGTGACAAAGCTTCAAAGAGGGTGTGAAGTAAAATGTCCATTCAGCTCAGCCTTATCTTTAACCCTGTGGTTTGGACATGGGAAGTATTTGTCCCTTCAGAGACCAGAGCAAGTACAAAATCTCAGGCAAGATTTCAGCCATGACTCTGGTATCAGATCTGATGCCTGAGGAAACTTCACCAGTAGAAATTCCTTGGTTTAAGAGGTTAAACTGCTGGGTCTGTGGCTTGCACTCTTCAGCTTCTTAAATTCTACTTAAGGTATCTTAAGTATTTGTGGAAATCCCAGCCATAAATTGGCATTTGTATGCCTCTGGATCAGAGGGTATATTTGTATGACTAACCGGTCTTACAACAATGATGGTTTAGCTGGGGGTCTAGAGGATTCTTCAGGTGAATTTAGTGAATAATATCTGTGGGAAAGGATCTTTTCATTGGCTTTTAAGCAGTCCTCTTAGTCAAGCAGAATACTAATAATTTATATGTTTCCAAGATATGTAAATATATGTTTTTGAGTAGTAAGAATATTCTAATAATCTATTATTCAAAGATGAGAAGTAGTTAGTAGATATATCTGCTTATAAAACTAAGATTTTTTTTCATTTTTGGCTGCAAATAATACTCAAACAACTTCTTTTAGAGGTGGCTTAAAAGAAAAGGTGTATAAAAGAAACTAAAAGGTGTATATTAAAAGAAAATAGTCTAATGTATTTAAGTAGCTGGTCTACTTAGTATCTCAGTGCGAGTATGTACCTACTTGTTTTGTTCCAGTTTTCTGTTGCTAAATAGGGATTGTATCTCTTGGCAGTTAAAAAAAAAAA
>NDXB01012691.1:0-30831 GCA_002631895.1 Agapornis roseicollis | reverse complement strand
ATAAAAAAAAAAAAAAAAAAAAAAAAGGCAGAAAAACTGGTTGCACATATGCTTCAGCATAAAAGTATTTATCTGATATCCAGCCAAAACCACTTTATCTCTGTAAGCAATCCTTAAACACTTCAGAATGCATTCACTGCTTTCATTACCAAATTACTTTTTAAGAGTTCAGCAGGTAATTGAAGTTCTAAATGTCTTAAACTGGTTTGGCAACAATGAGATTCCTTAATGGGCTTGCTATCCAAGAACTTCAGGGGGAAAGAATCAGCTGGATACTAAATATATACCCTAAAATAAGATGGATTCAAATTACACTCAGAAGCTGGCTTTTAAAGAGGGAGAACATTTTAAATGAAGAGTAAGGCTCTGCTCAGAGGAGGTTCCATGATGTGGAAGCTTCAGCTCACACTCAAAGCCACAGGACAAAAAGTTCTGTGAATTTTTCAAAGACACTGTGTTGGCCTAAATCTGTTCCTACTGAACATAAGGGCTGTTAATTTCAACAGAAAACTAATTAGGACAATGATGTCCCATATTCTTTGTACTATTAATGTATGCTTGTTAATAACTGAGGGCTCTAAACCCTCTTTCCTAGATAAAAACCATTTTGTTTATTACTTTTCCAATTCACTCAACAGGAACAGTGACAGGAATGAGCCTAAATCGGTTCTCCACATCACAGTCCTCTGCATTTAACCAGTGCTGTGGTACACAAAGCCAGGGGCAGGATGGTGATGAGCAGCTAGAAGCCTGCAGGCTGGTCAGGCAGCTGCCAGCTCCAGAGGTCTAATGAGGACTCTTGCCCCAACTACATCAATAGCTTTTGGCAAACAATTTTCTGCCTCAGTTCCTCACATATATAAAGTGGAGATGATGACAGCATTCTGTGTTAGTAACTGTTATATGCACTGCTTTAAGTGTTATTATTTTATAGGTCTTCATTCGTAGCCAATTACCCAATTCTTATGGGGAAACTGAGGTACAAAGCAACGCTAATTGCTTAACATCATTCATTAGGCCACAGCAGTAGGACCTGCATCTCCAGAATTTTACAATGTCCACTAAACTTATCTACAACTTTGATACTACAAGGTGAAAATCCACTTGCTGTTTGTCCAGCACTGTCAAAAAATGGGGTATCTGCTTACTTGTGCTAATATTGTTATTTGCAGCCTATCTTGTTCTTGCTCTTGCTCCTGCAGAGAAAGCACAATATTAGATTTGTAGAATCACACTGTATGGGAAGACACTGTGACGGTAAACACAGGATTACAGACTCATTGCAGGCTCCAGCAGCAGCGAAAGCTGGTGATGATGTGGGCTGCTTACAGTCCTACATGAGAAGCTGTAATGATGACAAGAGGAGCACATAACAAGACTAAGCGCTTTGCTTTTCACAGCAGCAACCTTCTCTCTTAGGATTACTCCAATGCAAAAAAAACAACCAAACCACACCACATCACCAAATCTTTGCTGTGCCCTGGGTCAGTTTTCACAGCAATGGGATAATTGGTATTTAAGATGAACAGAAATAACTAAGGAACCTTCTGATCTGATACAGAGCAGAAAAGATGAGAGGCATAAAATTAAAAGCTGGGTAAAAGTTACTGTATTAGCACAGTCTGTGGCTTTCTTAGTCAAGGTTGTTCAAGTTTATTTGCTGTAGCCAAGAGGTGTGGGTATTTTTAACTCCAGTGTTTTAACATCTTTCATAGCACCTATATCTGTAACTCTGCAGCAAAGCTAAGAATGAAACTAATGCCGACTCCTGCTTAAAGTCACTGGTCATGGAGAATTTTAACATAATTTTTTACAGATAGTCAAAGTACGTGTGTAATAGTGTTTCACAGAAGATGACAGCCCCAAATCCAGATTCTCACCACTTGAAGGGAAACAGGACACTCAAGAAATTGCAGTATGAGAAGCATAGCTTTGTTTTCCCCAGCAAAAGACCTGCAACTCTCCACTATCAACACACTGGACAAGAAGGATTGAGGATGGAGAGAATAATACGTTGCTGTCTGATACAGACTAGGACTGCAATGGCAAAACAGCAAACAGTGATACTCCTGTAAGTTCAGACTGCACCAATGCAACACATGGGTGCCCGAGACCAGTTCAAATCAGGTTATAACATCCAATTCATGAAAATAACCTTTTAAAAATAGATTGCTATAGTTGGCTTCCTCTGAACTGCTTCAGGCTGCTGCTTCAGCTGCAGTCTGCAAGGTGTCCATACACCAAAAGGAAAAATAATGACTAGGGAGGTTTTAATTCAGTTCCTGGAACAGCTCTCCAAGAAAGTACATACATAGATCGAAAGAGCAAAGACTGAGCCAGGAGAGGCGATCCCTTCAGAAGTCATTAGCTGCAGCTGTTAATGTAGCTGCATGTCTGATGAAGAAAAAAACAATAAAGGAAAAAAAACCGGGGAGATGGGAGCTTAGTCCCGATTTGTTTGTCCATGCATTTTGCATGCCTGTTAGGCACCCTGAAGTCTGCCCTCTGCACCCTCCTATTCGTTTCAGAATTTTCACTTTAATTTGCATAAATTATCTGTCTTATCCATTTGACATTCAGTTTTTTTGGCATGCAGACAGAGGTCATTGCACACCCCAGGAGCAGGACAAGAGGAAAAGGAGCCACAGGCTCCCCGCACAGAACTCCCTTGCTCACTTCAACAAGACAGAGGCCTGTTTGGATTGGGGACATGTGGATAACAGAGCCAGGGAGCAGGTTTGCTCCTCCATAAATCTTACGGGTATACATGAGCCAAAGGAAGCCATTGCTCGGAAGCTGTAGCCAGCAAAAAAGGGCTGTGCACTGGACTGGGATGCAATGATGGAACAGTGACATTGTATTGAGTATGGCTGAGATGGAGCCAACCTTTCCTATAGCAGCTTGCACAGCATCAAGGCTGTCTCTCCAACATTCCCCCTCACCAGTAGGCTGGGGGTTGGCAAGATCCTGGGGGGAGACACAGCCAGGACAGCTGACCCAAACTGACCAAAGGGATATTCCATACCATGTGGCATCTGCTCAGCAATAAATCCTAAGAAAAAGAAGGAGGAAGGGGGTGCATTCATTATTTATGACATTTGTCTTGCAAAGCAACAGCTACGTAAACTGAAGCCCTGCTTCACGGGAAGTGGCTGGACATCACCTGCTGATGGGAAGTAGAGAATAAAATCCTTTGTCTTCCTTTCTTCTGTACATGACCTTTGCTTTATCTTGACCAACAAGGGGTTTTTTCCATCTTATTTTCTGCCTCCCTCCAGACCCTCTCCTCAAACCCACTGAGGAGGGGTGCAATAGAGCAGCCTGGTGGATACTTCATGTCTAGCCAAGATCAACCCACCATAGGCATTTACAGGGGGAGAGGGTTCCCATACCCATCTCTGCAATGTACAGACCAGTGACCACTGCCTGTGATACACCTCTCACAGGTGCTGTCTTCAAAGACAAGAAACAACAAAGACAGCTTCCAAAGAGGAAACTTTCCTTTGTCTATATATTCTCACAGGTAGATGCAACAGAATTTCTATTTCTTGTCAGTGTGAGTATTACTCTTTGGAGGAGCACTTAATTACAACTCTCTGCAGTTCTCAAATTTACAGGATACATGGGGAATGTTACTGGTAAATAGAGGTGGTATGTGCAATCAATTCAGTGCTCTTCAGAAGGCCATGGGTATTTATTCTACCCTGGACAAAGACGCATTAAGCAAACAGATGAATTTGAAGAAGTGACACACAGATTTTATAGTTGCTAGATACATTTCCAAGAGGAAAAATGTATAAGGAAAAATGAAACCAAGAAAAGGAAATCGTATACTACAGTTATAGCTCTGTTAAAATCTGCTGTATGGAACCAGTCAGGAGGTTTCTTCTCATGTCCAAGTAACTAACATGCCCACGGGAGACATCCACAGCACAAACTTTGTGGCAGTAGTTGGCTTTGCCATGAATGGGAATCTGGCACTTGCAAAAGACAACAAAAGCAGGATGAGAGCTGTAAATGGCTCCTGACAGCATTCTTTTCATGAGGAGCTCTCTGTGAAATATGGAATATATTAGGAAACCTGGGCTGGAAAGCAAAGCATTTTTAGGTAGGTGGAACTTTTTAATAGCATGTCATTAAATGTCTCTTACATTTAATGTTTAATAGATATAACTTCCACAGCAGCACGCTCATTACAAAAAGGCACAGGGGACCAGACCAAATAGTGAGCATAACAGACTCAGAGCCCAAGTGCCTCGTTCTGTCAGCATTCAGGTACCACAGTGACGAGCAAAATTATCTGGATGTCTTAACACATTAAATTAGAAGTATCTTTATTCTGCTACCAGTCCTCTTTGGCCACATCCCCACACAAGTCTGTCAGCTGAACAGAGGCCAAAATTTCTGCCTGTGTAACTTACTGTCGCTCCTCTGCTGTCACTGGCATTAGGCCATTTTTCATACTAGATGTGCCTCTGACATACGTATATTTAAAAATAGGGTCAGTGTAATAAAAATCTTAAAACCGTTTGACTGGTTGGTGTGGACATAGGCAAGGTGTGTTAATCCCATTTCCAGGGCTAAGGCCAAGACATACAACCTGTCTGAAGTAGGTCACCTGCATCCATATATAGACACACCTATCAAGTGGTTTAAGAAGTGCCAAGTGTTTGCACATCTCTCTGATTTCACCTGTCACCTCAGCTGTGACTTTTGACAATCCTACAGTAAAAAAGGATTGGTGTGCTTTTCCTGGCCCATGCATGCCCTGCTGACAAAAGGTAAAGCCATGCAGCACTTTGCCAGGGTTTGCTCGTCAACTGTGACATGGGTTTTTGAAGAACATATACACAAAGTCCATAAGACCT
Organism: Agapornis roseicollis; assembly: GCA_002631895.1. NCBI lineage: Eukaryota > Metazoa > Chordata > Aves > Psittaciformes > Psittacidae > Agapornis > Agapornis roseicollis. The sequence continues at coordinate 25,963 of NDXB01012691.1, read as the reverse complement.
CAAGAAAACTACTTACTACAGCTTTGTGCCTGATTATCTCCCTTTTTTTATAGATGGGCTCAATGAGACTTCCCTATTCTACACAAAGACTGTGACTATTTTAAGTGTTCTGAAATGCTGTACCAATTCTGTGTATTCTTTCTAATTACTATTATCTCCATTACTACTGCACACCAAGGATGCAGATGGCTGAGCCAGGCAAAGCAACTATCATTCATTCTGCACATATTGAGCACTGCTTGACTTCAGAGGAGGATGTTGTAGAAACCTGTCCTTTGACTACCCAAGTAAAAACCTAACAGCTATTGATTTTGAGCTATTGCACATAAGCATCATAAGGATCCTAAGCACAAACATCATGACAGCTGAAGCTGTCTCAAGCACTGCAATCAAGCTTTCTCACAGCAAACAGGCCCAAGCTGCCAGTTACACCTTGTCACACAACTTGATGAAGACAAGCGGCTCTTTAAATAATAAATAAATAAATACATAAATAAATAAATAAAATAAATAAAATCTTTCCCCATGATAAGGGCTTACTTACATGCTGGGACATGTAATTTTTACAAATTCCCATGACAACACAGATCAGTTTTAATTGATCTGAACTCATCTAACCAACAAGGTTAGATGAGTTCAGTTTTATCAGCAGAGGTGCTTTAAGCCAATCCAGTGTTAACAACTTTCCCCTGGCCTCAAAGAGTTCAAGACCATCTCATTAGGAATTTGATAAATAACCGGAAGCAGCAGACAGATTACAGACTAACATGATTCTGTAATAGATAGCTGACCTATTTAACACTCCAGCTAACTTTTGAGCAGGATTAAGTTGAATAGGAGGAAGCTGCTAACGGGAGATTCGCACACTGTAGATGTAAGTCCTTGAAGCCCACAAGATCATTACTATTTACCCGGTAGGCCTGACTTGCTCCTTCAGACTAAATTTATCTGAATGCTTCAGACTGACTCTATTAGCACCATTCCTGAACTCTCTACCTTAGTACAAGAAAAGCAGAGCAAGGAAAGTTAAATTGCTGCAAACACAGTGACAATCAGATCCGAGGAAGCTGGTTCTTCATGACATATTTCTGTGAACAAGAGGCATTAAATGTGAAGCAGAACACCCAACAGTTTTAGCTCTGTGTCTTCACTTCATAGAGAGATGCCTTCTTTCCACAGCATCAAAGCAAGACAGGCATTTGGTACAGTCACCATTAAAAGAATGCAGTGTGATAATAATGGTCTTGGATGGTAAGGAGCATTTCCTATAGAAGAGTAAACCCTGCTATTTTTCCTGTGCTTCACAGTACCTCCTATGGCTGCCTTCCACTTTCTGAGCACAGTATACGTGCATAGGCTTTGCCTGTTCTCTCCTTTCACTATGTACCCAGCCAAAGTCTGCCAGTTTTTTTCTTTCACATGTCAGAAAACCTACCTTTGGGTTTCCATCCCAACTCTAATCAAACCTCTTTTTGTCTCATTTCTGTGATTTCATTTGGCTTCTGGCCTTCCCCACACTGACATCACCCATTTCCCTTCCACAGAGGATGCAGGCATGCAGGCTGCAATCCCTTTCTCAGCCAACCCCCCTCCAGCACTAAAGTGCTCTGCTAGATAACTTTGTTCCATGGGGTGTTTTTTTTTAGGTTTCCCTACAGTTTTCTCATTTCTTCCTTATTCTTCTGCTTGTACCTTATTCTCAGACATAGCCTCTACTCCAAATCCAGTGCTACACTGTAACTCCTCTGGCTTGTCCTTCAGAGCAATCAAACCAAAGGAGAAAACAAGCCTTTGGTTAAGTAAATTCACAATCCACTTGATGGTTGTTACCATAAGCACTTGATGGCAGAGAATCATCTTTTTGTTCAGTGTTCATGCAGCATCTGCTTCAGAAGGAACTAATCAGTGACTGAGACAGTAATGCAAATAATAAGGTCTGGTAGAGAACCACTGTAACATAAATAGAATATTGCAGGCCCTGTAGGAATATAGCCCTGCTGGAAGTTTTACTGCATCTCCTCACAGTCCCTGGAATGGCCTCCTGCACCTATAGCTTTAAAAGCTACACAGAATGACAGGTACAGCACTTGAAGGGCCTGCTGAAACCAAAGGCAATCCGCTGAAACTTTTCAGCTGGAGTTTCCACTAAACTTGTCCCATGGGAAAAGACAGTAGTAAACAGTGGAAGAGAAACATAGTCCAGGCATTTCCACAGAAAGTAAATCTGCTTCTACAGAGTACTGCATATTTCTTGCTAGCTATTATTTTTAACCTCTTGCAGATTCATTTTTGCTACAATTTAAACGTATCTGTTATATGCCATAACATTATTATTATGAGAGACACTAAAATAGGGAATTAAAACTAGAGATGACTGCAGATCACTGCAGCAGCCACTAATACATAACCCCCTCTCAGCTTACTCCTTATACGTCCTATGTGAACAGAGGGACGATGAACAAAAATTGTGTAATTACTCAATTTCACAAATGGGGGGCCAGGGTTGGGATTAAAATGCATCCAATGCAACAAACTTCTGCCTGCTGGTACCAGCAGCTGCACAGCCTTGGGCCCACATCCTGCAGTCACCAAAGTCCCCAGCTAAGCCTGCATATCTCATACTGAAAACTACCCAAGGTTGACACATACCTTAGAATCATATAATTATCTGGGTTGAAAAGGACCTTTCAACCCCATGCAGGGCCATCTTCAAATAGAATAAGTTCTCAGAGCCCCGTCCACCCTGACCTTGAATGCTTCCAGGTATGGGGCATACACCACCTCTCTGGGCAACCTGTTCCAGCATTTCAGCACCCTCATTGTAAAAAGTTTCTTCCTTATCTTTAGCTGAATCTAACCTCTTTTAGTTTAAAACCATTACCCCTTGTCCTATTGCTTCAGACCCAACTGAACTTTCCTATAATCCCCCTTTAAGTACTGAAAGGCCACAGTAAGTTTTCCTTCTCTTCTCCAGGCTGAACAACCCCAAGTCTCTCAGCCTTTCCTCATAGGAAAGGTGTTCATTCCATCCCTCTGATTACTTTTGTGATCCTAAACTTGAAGCTCTCATTCCATTTTTCACTAACCTGTTTTAAATAAGCAAGAGTTTGCACAAGGGTTTCAGCTTCATAATGTATACTCTATGAAGTCTAATAAAATACATTTAAATAAATAAATTCTTTGTCAATCAGCTTAGCTTTTTAGTGCTCCGACACCTATGAATGTCTATCTGTAACAAACTATGGCAGAGTGCAACTTTCCACTCCTGAAAATCACGCTCCAAAGCTCTTTGTTTTCAGCTTGGATGCTCTTCAGCACAACAGTTTGACATTCACTCACAAGACTCGTGAAAAAAATGCACTGCTAATTTTCCTAAGTGCCATGTCAGCATCTCTGGGGGCCATGCATTCACCTACCTTCCCATACAGTAATATGATTTGCTATCAGCTAATGAAATGGACTTCAGATCATCTAAGTATTTAGTCAGGGTGTCCCCTTTCTTTGTTATTAAATAATATATTCGTGGCAAAGAACTAAAGTTGACAACATCTTTAAAATACTATTTTTTTCCCCACCCCCTAACATGGGGGATACAAGCTGATAATCCCTGCAGATCTTTTTCTCCCCCATTGCCCCCGTGGTTTATCATGTCCAATTAGCCATCTGCCATGCCTGCACTGCCATACAAAGGAAGCCCCCTCTCCTCCACCACAGCCCATCAGCAGGGCTATTGTCCCAGCTGACAAACAAGAATCAGACACTATTGTTTACAGCTGATGATGCTGCTCCCAATGTAGGCTGCCAGTTGCCATTAAAACAGCGGGAGCATGAGGGTACACTCCGGGAGTCAGGAACCATGCCAACAGTGCCAGTATTACCAGGGAGGCTACATAAAGCTCTTTTCACTATATATAATCTAATTTCAAGTAATTAACCAACCAACTACCACTGTTGATAACCTGGCTGCATTGCAGCATGCCTGACCTATGCCTTTACTGTACTTTACCAAGCACTCACCTTGCAAAGGAAGGCTCACAATCCCCAGGAGTCAAATCTTTCCTTGTAATGATTTTTTGTTATTATTTAAAGACAAGGCATGTCTTCTGCCATTTCAGCACAGCTTACTCCACACACATGCCAAAACAGTTTAAAAAAACCTGTCAACTCCACTAAGTCTATATGGATACCAGTTATGCAACAAGGTAAATTTAATTTCTATTACAAACAACACACACTTTTTCCCAAGGCCACTTCACTAAGAGAAATGACCACAGCAGCTGGTCTGCCAGTCACCAGGATGTTAAATTGAGGATCATTTCCTCTTATTATTCTCAGCAAAGCATGATGTGACCTAACGCTAAAAACTACAGTCTGCCTAATTATGGTAGTTTTGTTTCATCAGTGAAGCTGAAACGCTGGTTCATGCAATTAAGGTTACAAAAAAAAGGAATTTCATTTTTAGTTTTAAAGGCAATTTGTTGCCTTGAAGTGGGAGTGTGACAAATTAGGCCTACATACCTGAATGTTCCCAGTCATTATATTGTGTAATTTAGATGAAACAGAAAACAATCCTAGATTTTAGTAAAAAAGCCACACATGTTGATAAGAGAGAAAGAACCCTGATAAACCACAATCTGTTCTAGGCACTAGTTAATAAAAATGAGCAAAAAAGAAATAAAAAGAATATTTATAGGTTAAAGTCAAAACAGAATTATCTCCTAAGCCCTTGATTAGGATACAGTAATTACTTAAACTTCAGTAAATGTTTTACATGGTACTTCACACTCCAGCACTGAGCATACATAATTTTAATATACCACTTTGAATCTTCACTGAATAGTTCAAAACAAAGTACATAAAAGGCAACTGAAACTGATGTTATTCCACAGTAACCCCATACGTAACAACTTTCACGACATACAATAAAGTCTGCAATAGATTCAAACAGTGGACTCATTCTGAACCAAATCTGAATTACAACTTGAAAACTTAAATGTTTTGCGGAAATATTACTCTATTCTTAGCACAAAATGCTATAAATCCCATTTCAACACACTGCAGTCCTCGTATCACACAGGTGGCTAGGTTTATGATTGCCATTGCAGTGCCTGGGCCAAGGTCTATTTTCAGTTACATCCATGAAAACTCTCAGACAATTCCTCTGAAGTGCTCTGGATCTGCATGACAGTAACACAATCTGTCCCAGAACTGACTGAAAAAAATGCAAAATATTGTGACTTTTCTTTTACAGCACTCCACACTTCAGGGTTCTCTATCCAGACAATCATATTTGACTTCTTTTTCAGATCCAGCTGTCTTTTGCAACACATATACTGTAATATTCATTGTTATTCTTGCTAGACTCACTGGGCAAAATTCCTCAAGTGGCAAAGTTCTTTCTGTTAAACACAGGGTGCATGTGCCATGCAAGGCTGTAAAATGGGAGTTGTTTATCCAAAGAAATATTAAAAGCAGGACACCAGTCCAAATCAAACAAAAGCACAAATACCTCTAAGTTTTTTCATGGTTCACTGTAAGTTTCAGCCATAAAATGCACAGCGCTATGGGTTTATAAGGCCTAATACTCCGTAAGTATTTTCTTTGATATAACTATGAAGTACTTAAAATACCACTGGGTACTGTATGGTACATGTCACCATGGAGCAGTAAAGTTGCTATACATCCATAATCAACCTTCCTAGGGACCATAAGGTCACAGCAGCTGAAACAACAGAATACTTCATCCCCCAGCCTTCAAGAGGCCCAGAGCACCTGTCCAGCCAGAAGACTCCCTAGTGGGCTCTTAACATGAGGGTGTTCTTGAAAATAAAAGCCAGAAAGAAACCCCCACCAAACCCATCAAAGTTGATCCCATTTTTAAACCCTATTTTTTTTCCCAGCAGGTTATTATTATGGGACTTGATAAACTACACTATTAGAGGCAGGTAGTAGGAAACAGCAATAGTTACATTTGCCTAGCCAAGTTGGATGCTCTCTTGTATCCATGCAGCTCATAATCCCAAGACACACACACAGCCACCTAAGACCACATGCAAAATGGTCTATAGAGGTGCTAAGAGCATTATACAGGACTCCTCTTTGATGACTTTGGAATAACACTTTCTTCTTTCAGAGTTTCAACCCCAAAATGCAGTGTAGGCTACACGTTTCCGCCCAATAACTTCTGTAGGTGCCATATAAAGCTTACTGTATTGCATGTACAGTTTACTAATGTCTGTGCTATAAGCTTAAACATACTATACCTGATTGCACCCTGTATTGGGCATCAAGCATTGTGAACTTCAGTACATACAAGCTCTAAACATAAGCTAGGTGTGAAGGGCCACTTTCTCTGGAGGTAATTCTGTTCAATATAAATTAATATCAAATAGAATAAATGTCTTCCTACTGGCCTATAACACAATGCAATCTCACCCAGAAGAAAGACATTGTAGATGACTATCAGATGTCACCTCTGTTGCCCTGTATGTACTTCTGAGTGCGAAGGAAGAGGTACAGGAAAGAAATGCTTTTCTAAACATAAATCACCAATTAAAATTGCTTCCTTCCAGAAACAGACAGAAAGCGATCCTTCCCTTTAGTCACATACCCATCAAGACCTCTCAATCACCTATATGTCCTTTGCTATGTCTACATGCCAATTTCCAGACTAGCAAAGCTTCCTCCAAGAGTCCTGAGGAGGAGGCAGAGATGGGACAACAGCAGGGCAGAGCCATGCAGCCTTCCCTATGTACTGGGGCACCCAGTGACAGAGGCTTGGGACGAGCTGGGTCTCCACATGTGGTGACGTAACTGTCCTTCTCCCCATGTCAATCATATGAAAAACACCAACATTAGACAATAAGTAAAGAAAGGAACAGGACGCATATTCCTGACAGGGCCAGAGGTCAAATCCTCCAGAAAGCAGTACAGGTTTTAGTTAGCAGCATCGCTTTAAAGAACACAGGAGCTTTCCAAGCGGTAGGCACAACCTGACAGTCTTTTCTACAACAGTCTCCTTTACAGGACATATTACTTGACTAGGCCTTATAAATTATAAAGCCTCAAGGTAAGGAAGCCAGGAGTCATGCGAATACCTCACCCCCAGTAACAACTCAACTGAATCAATTTATGTGCTTTAGAAGACACTTGATTCCATCAACCTCAAGGAGCACTTCTCTGCAGACATCATTTCAAGCATATCCATTGATCAAACAGCCTGGCCACTGCCAATCATTGTGGAGTTATTTAATAGCGGAACTGCCAGTCACTCATGCACAAATGAACACTGGAATTGTAACCAGCTAGTGAAAAGCAGAAAGCAAACAGAATAATTCATCACAGTCAAAGGAGATGGAACAATATCAATTTTCAACTCACAGGAAGTATTGATGACAAAGTCAGCATTTTCGTATCAGATATAATCAATGTTAACTTAAGTGCCAGAAAAATAAATTAGAAAATAAAACTGTGCCTTCTAGTGGATATTTCTTATTGATGATTACCCTTGCCAGTAATTGGTAGTTTGCTAAATTGTTCTGTCACTGACCTCTATAAATATTTTTCTGTAAAGGACTTCCTTGTATGTTTCATCTCTGCTTCCAAAACACACTACAGAAGTTCCTGCAGCTTAGGCATGAAGGTAAAGTTTTTCTTCTGTATCTGTATCCAAAGGAATCTGTCATTTGTATGCTTTATAAAGTGACTTACTTTATATTTGAAACAACAAGTAGTTGGATTCAGTTCCATGCAATGTACAAGTCTCAGTACACATTTAATGCAAACTGAGAGTTCCAGAGAACTTGCTCATATTTTATCTGTCACCAAAATAAATGTTAGAAACTTAATAAGGCATACCTAGGCATAGATTTGGTTTCTTACTCAAATATAAGTTCAAACAGAAGTGATAGACATTGTGCAGAAATTACTGCCTCAATTCAGCAGCCACTGTTATCCCAGAAATCAGAACTGGAGACTGCAACAGTCATTTCTGCCCTTAAGGTCCCTCTGCCTGTTAATTTTTAGCCCACCTGCATGGGAGTGATTCTCTAGAAGACTGAATTACTCCCTGCATATATCTGATGATGAAAAACAGAATAGTCCCAGCCGTGCCCTTCTCCAGGCAGGTTTGACTGATTGCCAGCATCAACCACACAGGTGTTAAATCCTAGTTTTCATCAGAGTAAGCACCAGAACAGACCCTCCTTTATTACCTTGTTTTAATTCCTTCAGTTTAACTTTCCAGATCTAGATCAGAGAGCTACTATCTCAGTTGTCCTGGCTGATAAGGGACTACTACCCCCAAGTGTTCGGGTACACTCTGCACATGGCACCATTCACAGCATCAGGCTCCTCTGCTGATACCAGGGAGCAGCCTAGGCATCCTCCCAGCACAGTGCAAAAGTGCAGCCAGTTGCTAAAAGCCTCAGAGGAAGATACTAGTTGTTCAATTTCTTTTTTTTTTTTCCCCGAGATTAACAAGTTTGTGCTTTTCCATGTAGCTGTGAATTTGGGGAGAGTTTAGGCAGTTTAGTGTACAATTGTGCTATTGGAGCAGCTAATAAACCAGATAGATAAATTGATTTTTTTTATTTAATGTGAATATATGAGGGCTTTTAAGCCACAATGGTTATACTTTACAAATTCAGAATACAAGTCAGGACAGAAAGAATAGTAAAAAAAAAGCTAACATCAAGGGGAAAATGATGCTAAGTCAATGCAGGCCTCTGCAGCTACTTATAAATCAGATCCTATCTCACAGTCCTTACCCAGGTAAGATTATCATTGACAGACAAAAACAGGAATGGAAGAATCAGTTGTGTTCTACCTGCAGTTGTTTCCCTAAATCCTACACCAGCTGTTCTCTCTGCCACCTGTAAAAACCAACTTCAGTCAGGCACATCAGCAGTACACACCCCAAAACTGAACAGTGCACAAACAAGCAGGAAACCAGCAACTTCATGTGAATCATGGCTGCTCTCAAGCTTTTCCCCATTTCTCAGTGATGTTGCCTGACCAGTGTGACAGCTGACAACCAAAATTAATTACTAATAGGGTTAGGTTGGGGTTTTTCTTCATGTCATCTTTTTGGACACAAGATGCTCCGTAACAACACAGAAAGAAGAATTTTGGCATCTCCTTCCATGAAGCTTGAAGTAGATGAGACAACCTTCAGTGATGGCCTATGCACACATGCTTCAGTGCCAGGCCATGGCCTAGGCACTTCCTCCAAGCCTGGGTTCCTGTGAATTTGTTTCCTCCAGATTCAGAGATTTTAAAAGACTTCCAGAGAACTCTAGGTGACAAATCTATTCATGGACCTACAGGTGAAATTTCAGGTGAAGGAGGCAGACTGGGAGAAATGTCCAGTCACATGGTTCCTATGCTTTTTGCCTCATTTAAGAATACTTTTTTCATATAAGCTAGACAGACTTCACTGTCCAAATTCAATTCTGCTAGCGTGCTTATGTTGAGGAGGCAGTGTTACAGAGAAATGATTCAGCTTCGGGTGAAGGAGGGGAGAGAGGGAGAAAGAGAAAAATGGAGAGGACGTTAATTAACTGGTTCCTTTCAAAAGGAAAATTGGTGAGTTAGTATTTTTCCTTGGGTTTTGGTTTGTTGGGGTTTGGGGGTTTTTTTGTGGTTTTGTTTGGGTTTGGGTGTTTGTTTTTTTNAAGCTGAGCTGTCTGAGCTGAGCTCATTTTAGTCTTTCTTACCCTACCACTTTCTTTCCCTATCACTGAGAGCTAGACCCAGAAGGGAGACTGGCTGTTTTCACAGCACAAATGTTGGACACAGTTGAAATTTTTTGTTTTGTTTTGGTTTGGTTGTTTTTTTTTTTTTTTTTTTTTAGTTTTTAAACACCTCTGTCATTGTTGAGAGTTTGGAAAATAGCTTGTAACCAGGTAGGCTATCAATAAGCAAATATCCTATGGCTTAATGGCTTGTGGATCACAAGATACACACAGCCAGACCTTATTACAGTTATCCTCTAGATCAAAGGGTTTTCACATAAGTGGGGTGCAGTCTACCATAGCAGGGAGCTGCTGCAGGCCATCAGGATTTTACTTCTTTAAAGTTTTGGTGATTACATAATTGGTTTCTTGCAGCTGGAGCTCAAAGCACTGTGTGTAGCTAATGAGCAGGTAGAAGGAGGAAAACAGCTGAAAAGCAAAGTGTTGACAAGCAGCTGTGGCAATAAGTGTCAGTCTAGCCTAAAAGGGTCAATCCCCTTATGAAATAAGCATTTAATCCTTTACATTTTTAAATTAAAAATCTACCAAGAAACCTATAGTACTTCCTTAAGATCTTGTCGGGGGAGGAGAGGGAGAAGAAACAACGACGACACATGGACACAACACACACCACGAGTTGCTTCAGTTGAGATGCTGATATGGTGCAAAGCCACATTTCAGAACTGTGGGCTCTCACACAAACAAGTAGTGCAGTGGGGACATCAGCACGTACCCACTGCCCAGAGAATTTAATTAACCACTATATCATTAGTGAAGGCCCCCCACCACGCTCTGCTGTAGCCCAGCTACACTTCTGCTCCACCTCAGCATCCTACGAAACAGAAGAGCGAAACACAGGGCTCTCCTCATGCAACCCTGAAACACTCTGCTAGCCCGTCCCCGCGAGGTGGGCGTCCCCAGCCGGCAACAGGGCTGCAGGCAGCCGATGCCTAGAGTGCCCCCGCCCTCGCTACCCACCCGAGGGCGGCAGCAGTAGCGCCCAGCGCTTCGCCGACTGCGCTTCCAAATAACCGGCCGGTGCCAGGGCGGCCGCCGCCGCTGCCCGGGGCGGGGGCCCGGGAGGGCCCAGCCGGTGCAGCCTCCCGCGGGAGCGGCAACGCAGCTGCTTTCCCGGAGCATCCCCTCGAGGCTTTTGTGCGTGCTCGGGGCGACTCCCCTCCCGAGGAGGTCGGCGGCGGGAGCGTAACCCCGCGGTATCATCCTCCCGGCGACGGGAGGGGGGAGCGGGGCATGGACGTGCGAAGGGTCTGCGGCGGACAAAGCCAGGAGGAGGGCTAGGGACCCATCCTTTCCATGCCCTTTTCCTCTTCCCTTCCCGCAGTTCCACTGCCGGCGGTGCTCGCGTCGCCGCAAGCCCCGCATCCCACGGTGGAGGTAGGGCCCGGCGCTGCCCCGACCCCTTCCCCTGCGGCTCCCCTACCTGTTCGAAAGAAAGCATCCACCTCGGAGTCGGGGACAGCGCCTTCTTCTGCCGCTCCTTCGGCGGGATTCATGGCTGGGGGAGAGGCAGCGGCGAGCCCGGCGGCTGGCAATATATCCAGTGAGTTAGGGAGGAGGAAAGCCGAGAGAGAGAAAAAGAGGGAGGGAGAAGAGGAGGAGAGGGAGGGATGGAGGCGCGTTTAGCGGCGAGCCCAACAGAGCGCCGCCCGGATCATCCCTTCCGCGGTGCCTGCGGGGCGGCTGCCCCGGGGCTGGGCTGCGCTGCGCTGACCCTGGGCTGCACTGGACTGCGCTGAGGCGGCACGGTCTGGGGCGGGGTGCCGGTGCCGAGCCCAGCCGCCGCCAGCCCCCTCCCCTCCACCCGCTATTGTTCCGACCTGCTCCGCTCCCCGCCCGCCGCCGCTGCCCCTTGCCGCGCTGACAGCCCAACCCTAGTCCAGTCCGGCCCGGCCCGGCCCCCACCGCCTCCCTACCAGCACTTCCTGAGGCGGGCCGGGCTGAGCCGGCTGCGCGCCCCCCGCCACTGGGGCAGGCGCTCGGCGGGGCGAGGTCCAGGGCCAGGTCCAGCGCTGCCGGCGGGGCGGGCCGGGCACGGCACAGGTGCGAGCACGGGCGCCCCGGCCCGGGAGGCGTTATTTCCTACCCCTGGGCGGTCCGCAGCCGTATTGCTGTGCATCACCAGTCTGCACCGCTGCCATGTCTCCCCTCTGATGAACACCCGCGGGGGCTCGGCGCAGCGCTCCAAATTGAACGCTGGTGTGTTACACGGGAAAAAAATAAATCTTTGCTTTGTTCCGGGGTTTGGTCATGGGTTCAGGCTCTGGGGGGCTGTTTTGGGGATTGGTTTGGTTTATTCATGGGTTGTGGGGCAGGACTGTTTTGGAAACCATCAGTGAAACTGCATGTTGTTGCAGGTATGCCTTCATGTTTTATTCTTTACAGTCCTAGGCGACTGGAAAGCCAAAAAGGAGTTTGAAAAGCCAAGACACTGGTCCCAGCTCAGTCGCTGATTCAACTAACTCAGTGATTTTGATTTCTTTGCTGTAGCTCCAATATTTGTATTTTGGGACAATAATTGGTGTCTCTAAAGGAGTCCTGTGAGGAATACTTGTAGTTTTTTAGCAGCTTAGTCAAATACTACTCTCTGAGCCCAGCTCTCAGGATTTCAAGTACAGACAGGCAAAGATAGGCAGAAAGGCAGGTGTTTGCCATTTGGGCACTTTCTTTTCTTCTGTTCACCTATTTGAAGTCTTACCAGCTCCTCATTCTTCTATAATCGCGTAACAGCTCTAAAACTAGCAGCCTCCTTAAGGAGAAATGTTGCTGTTCCACCTATTCAAAACACCGCTGTAAAACAGGAGTGTTACTCTCACACCTCTCAGTTGCTCGTCCTTGCTACCTTTACTATAAGAAATTAAAAACAGCTGTTGGAATTATCATCCCTCTGACTGTATTACCAGTCAGTTGGATAACACTGGCTGGTTGGATAGCAAAGTTGGATAATCCATCCTTGCTTCAAAATCATATCTCTCACTTTCAAGAAGAAAAGTCTTTCAGCCACCTTGTTCCTGTGCCATCAGTGTCATTACCATGTAGGGGTAATGCCCAATCTCCAGTCCTTAGCCACTGAAAAACTATGATACTTAAGGGACTGTATAGATGGACAGGAGGAAATCAGCTATAGAAGATGAGGGCAAAACATCTCTGGCAACCTGGTCACCACAGAGGAACTGGAACACTTTGTAACAGCTAAGTATTAGTCCAGTAGCGCATCTCCAGAAAGAAAATACTCTGAATAGCAGGAATCTAAGAGCCAACTGGTCGTAAGTGACGCTGTTTGGATCAGATCTCAATCTGTCTGGTAGGTTAGCATCTGAGGCTGGCAGAACCTTTCCTGTTTCAGCCTCAAATGCTTTAGACAACAGAAGAACATGGATTTCCTCCATCTGATCTCTTCTCAAGAGTGCATAGAGGAAGTCTGGATTTGGATGTGTGCTCACTGACTAGATATATTGCACTTGATAAAAAGGCTGAATATTTCCCTGCAGAAACTTAACTGTCAAATTGGCATTGACCAGACAGGATGAGCACAGAGATCCCAGTCACATCTTCTCTGACCTTGCTATTTGCTACTGGAATTGAAACAGATTTGAGAAGCAAATAGTATGTCATGCCTGGGGACTGTAGAAATAAGGGCAAATATGTGATCGAGCTCTATCTACCAATTGGTTCCCTCTGATGGCCTCATTCCTTCTCTTCTGATCTCCGATCTAATGCCCATTTCCTAAGCCTGATGCCAGCTTTAACTGAAGCCATTTAGCTTGTTATGTTTATGGGTGAAAAGGGTCATTTCACAACTGTCTGCAGAAAATACCAACACCAAAGCCATGCGCAGGCTGCTGAAGCTCATTGCAGACCTCTGTGTTGCCTCTGAGCCTAGCTCCTTAGGACAACCAGGATGCTAGGATCACCGCAGGAAAGACTGACAACAGTCTTTCAAGCACCAGACTTTCTTCAGTGACCATTCACCCCTTCTTCCACATCACACCATGATGTAGAAAACCTTCCATCTTACAGACTTAAGCAAGCTGCAACATTTCAAATTCTGTCTCAAGATCATCTCTGAATACACACTACCCACAATCCACATTCCCTCCTTAACCCTTATTAACCCCAGACTGTTACACACAGGTTGATTTGTGAGTGTGGGCTAAAATCTTGGTAGATGGGGAGAACGTGGCTTCCTCATGAAGCACTTTGAATTCACTCAGGAGTTGGTATAATCTGGTGGTTCTTAAAGTCAAAGAATTCCTCCTTCAGGAGCATCCTTACAAGCCAGACAGGAGTTACCCGTAAGCAGGAAAGGTTTAGTATAATCCAAAGGAAATAAGTGTTGTCAGTGACAGATAAATTTATATTCCCCTTTCACTATGAACAGTGCTGGCATGGCCTACAGCAGCACTTGTGGAAATCATACAGGCTACAGAAAACATTTTTGTCTGTAAAACACGTGATCAAACATGTTAGAAAATGCTAAGGGAAAGACATCCATTTAGCTGACCTGCAGTCCTGATACCTACATGGAATCCTGGTTAATGATTAAACCAGTTAAGACATTTATATTTAACCATATAAAATACTGATATCTTCTCAAAACAAAGTGGGGGGGAGGAGGGAGACGACACTGATTTTTCATGGGGTTTTCTTGTTTGTTGGGGTGGGTTGTTTTTATTTTTGTGTTTTGTTTTTGTTTGTTTGTTCTTGTTTGTTTGGTTTGTTTTGGTTTTTTTAGAGCATCTTCATTAGAACAAGAATGGTCCCAGATCTCTCAGACTTGGAAACAAATGGGAACTTCCACTTTTTTAAGTGTTTGGAGTTTTTTAATCCAGTTTCATCAAAGTGTATCAAGACTTAGCCACGCATTTCTGTTGCCCATCTCTGCTGTACAAGGCACAGAAGGTTTGTTCTTCTGTGCTTGCAGCTCCACTGGCCAGGGAAGCCCTGCACAATAAATTCACTGTTTGCATGACATTATCATTGCAGTAACAGTCTTGCTATTACATTTTACACACACCTCTCATATGCATACACCATGGCAATGAAGAATGGGGAGTAGCACATTCAGATATCAGTAAATTTTAGTGCAACCTCAGATGTTAAGTGAGCTACTATTTTTATTAACATTGTAAGCAGAACAGGGCTGTCACTGTAAAATATCAGTAACGACTAGGAACCACCATGACTTCAGTTCAAGTATCAGCAACAAGTTTACATTTTCTGTTGTTCAAAGAAGAACTGTTAAATTTAGAATGAAATGCTTTCTGCAATGTATAATTCACTTTTTAGATAAAATGCTGAAGGCACCTACTGTTTCCTTGAAAAACAAAACACAAAAAACCCCCGTAGAATTACATAAGCCAAAATACACTAGTTTCACTGACAGACACTGCTTTAATCTTTTGTATGACTCTATTTGACAAATGCCTCAATCCACACCAAGCAACTTGGTTTAACTAGGTACAAAAATTTTTCTTTGTGACAGCTCCTAAAGTTGCTCAAAGATCAGAAACTGTCACACAGGCTTTTGATTTAAGGCTTCTGCTACAGTCAGGTTTTCCAGTGGGATGGAATAGGTGGCATCTGAGATTAAATGTTTTCTAGCTAACTCTCACAAGCTTCAAACTATAGGATGGGAGGAGTGAGAAGAATTTGAACAAGAAATCAGTAAAATTCATCTTTCCAAGACAGGAGAAATGTATTTGAAAGCCGTAGGATAGTTGCAGTGCTGGAAACAGTATAGCCCTCCAAGAAAGCATATGCAATGTGAGTGTCCTGCACAAAGGAGCAGGAGTCAAGTGCTACAAAAGACAGAAAGGGGTGGTGAGAAAACCATCCTGCCAGGCTCAGCAAGGTGCTGCAGGGACCATTATTTGTGCAGAAAGTCCTTATCAATGTCACAGCAATGTCTAAATACAGAGAGTTAATAGGTAGGATCAAAGAGAAAACCTGAAAAGCAGAGCAGAAAAACATAAGTCTTAAAACACCTAAGGCCACCTTGTTAATAAGTTATTTGCCGCTACATTCTGGTGTATGTGAGAAGAGACTTGTTCAGCCCTATGTCTAGGTATTAGAGTTGAAATTTCTGTTTTTAAAAGGGACTAGGCACAGGGGGTAGAAGTTTCCATCCAAATGTTAGAAAATGGGGATTGCTGTGAGGGAAAATCTGTACATTCTCAAAAACACTATGTGCAGAGAAGCCTCTAGGGAAGGATGGAAAGCCAGAAGGCATGTTTCATATGCTTAGACACAAATGCTCACATATATGCCAAAGATGACTCCTGCGCACTTTAGACAACACATGCATATCAAGGTTGGCTTTGCAGCACCCACATAAATGTTCACACACATATGTTAGCTCTACCCTTTGCTCAGATGTGGAACAGCTGCATGGGTAGGCATAGAGCAAGTTCTAATCCCATGCCAAAGTCCTTGTCCCAGCATCACCCCTGCTATTGTTATTCTCCCCATCTGGATCAAAGCTGAAGTGGGAATGTCTACTCAGCTGCCATCTAGTCACTCATTTCCACACTTTACATTAGTTCAAATTTCCCCAAACTTGGACAGGAAGCTGAGCAATAATCACTCCTCTCCAGAAACACCACCCCATGCAGAAGAAAGTGATATCAATTAGCAAGATAATTGAAAAAATCTAGAGTAATTTCATCACTATGGCAATGCATAGGTTTGCCAGCATCAGCAAACAGACAAATGTGCCTCTTCCATAAGATACAGAACAGCATTGCCACTCTGGCCACAGAAGCTTAAACTGAATTAGCAGCAAGCAGACCAGCTGATGCATCCAAGAAGAAGATACAGGTCTTTCACTAAGTTCACAGATACGAATCTGAAATGTCAATAGTGACTGAAAACCCTTTTCTCTCAAGTAACTATTTGGATACATGTTTTAAAGAAGTCGCTAGTGCTAATGAATCACAGATCCTGTTAACTAATGAAAATAAAAAATAAAAAAATCTAATCACAGAGGTGGTATCCCTCAGCCAGGCTCTGTTTGCTACAGCAGGGTAGAAAACAGAAGCTTGTGCTGGCCAAGTCTATGCTGTGCTTTTACAAACATTTAATCCTGATTCTGCAATTTTGCCAGATTCTTAGCAATACTGAGCAGTACTTATTTACCACAAGCTCCTAAACTACGTGCAACCTCTCAGGCGAGTTCTGCCCAGAACTAGACCAGAAAAAAGGACGTATTGAATATGGAAGTGTTTTTGTTAAGAATGCAGATGTGCATAGTAGCTATTCAGAAAACCAATTTTAAGATGAAGCATGCATTAAAATTAAACAGTGACTACTACTTTATTACCACAAGCATTCGTTTCAGTGCACTTGTAGGATACTAATTTCACACACAGTTAGACATAAATGCTAACCTGTTTTCCATTTAACCAGTATGAATTAGTAAGAAGTGTTTCACCAATACGAATTAGAAAGAAGTTTATTCCTGGGATAAAAGAAAAGTAGCAATGTTGTATGCAAAACCAAGACCAATGTGAGCTCAGGTGGTTTAATAGGGTTTGTCTGGTTGGTTGGTTGGTTTTTTGTTTAATAAAATTTGTTAAAATATTTTTTGGATTCTCCTAATCTCAGTAAACCTAAAATTAATCAGGTAACGCATTAAAAGAATACTTAGGACATCAAATGATTATTGTATTCTGATTAAATCAGGTGGTGTCGTCTTTGACAACCATTCAAAATCCCCTAGACCTCCTTACTACTCTATACAGTTCTCATAAATCCTGCCAGCAATCTTTAGAGACCCTGTACCTGGCAGCTGTTACCCTGCTTAGTGCTTTACAATATCTGTAACACTGAAAATGTACATTGTGATGTTCACACCAGACTCCACCCAGTAACTGGAATGCTTTCCCAAATTACCCAGATGAATAAGGTTGAACAAATAAATTTTGTTTTGTTTTTAAGCAAACATCACAGTATCACTTATGTAAGAAATTTGGATAAGCCTATCTGCAGAGCCTCACATGAGGAACTGGCACAAGATGCCTCTCAGTTGTGTTTTTGTGGCATTCAGATCTTGTACTTTTTTGAAGACAGAATTACTACTACTGAAGGCAGCAATCAGTAAACTCCTGAGGCAAAAGCTGGTGCACCAGAGTCATTCAGTGACTTTGAGTTTTCACTTGCACTCCTGCAACCACACACAGCTGTTCTTTCCACTAGATCTTAGGGGCAGTCATAACTCTTCCTGACACCAGGAAGCAGGAGTGGGTCAGTCAGCATCTCCCTGCTTTCCTGTAACTACTTCTCTCCAGAGGGCTTTTTTTGCTGAGCAGATACAGTCTTCTGCCACCTTCCCCAGATATCTTTTCAGCCTGGCTTATAGCTATGGCTGGAGAGTTTCCAGAGATTCTTCTTCATTTATTGTCCTTTTGGCTTCCTCTTTTCCATCTAATAGCAGGTTCACAAGTACAGGGAGTATCTGCCAGTATTGCTTGCTAAAGGCAAGTGTGAAGCAGTGAAGGTACTGGGATACTGAGAGTATAAGAGAAGCACATGTGACTGCAACCAAATGCTAGTAACTAGACAAGGAGGAAGATGTGTTCAGCCAGGCACATCCTTGTGTTTCCTGTCCCCCCAGACTGAAGGGCAGCCCACCACCCCACTCCACAACAATTACAAGCCTAGTGCTTAAGCTGCCTGCAGTGGTACTTTATAGCACAGCTCAAAGCCCAGCTTAGCTCTGAACTTTAAAAGTAAGTCTCTACTGCCACCACACCTTGCTCTAAGTATCCTACACTTTCCATGCATTAAAAGGTCAGGGATGGATCCCACAGTCCACAAGGAGACTTGAACAGACAGATAGGGATGATAATGTGCATATGATATATTGGAGGTTTGTGCCAGCTCTGATGACTGCAGATATGAGTGGTTTTGATTCTGCCAGAGATGCTTCAGTGGCAGAACATTGAAGGAAGAACCTCAGTACCACAGAGAGGCCCAAAAGCCTCTGTATAATTTTGGTTTTCAGTAAAAATTGCTACTTTGATATTTGTATTTTTAGTTTCAGTGCTGATGGGACTAAGATCGATGCAGATGTGCAGATCTGATGTGTCAGAACTTAGAAAGAGAGATAATTAGGAACCAGATGGGATGTTACTGTTCTGCAGAAGGGGAAAAACAGTGTCTGAAGGTACTATTTTCAAAACAATATTGTTCCAGTGTGATACTAGCTCTGAGATGGAGGTTATTTATATGAGAGCAGGTAAGGCTGACATACTTGATGCAGTAGAAGGGCTGTCTTCAAGGTAGATACTTCTACAGCCCCATCTGTCAGTCTGGTAGAGGCTGATGTCAAAATTGCCATTCAGAGAAGTTGTGCTATAAATTCTTAAGGACCACACATGATTCTGAGTATCTTTGAAAACATAATGCCTCACAGCTGCTGGAGCTCCCTTGCTTCAAAGCGTGAACCTTCAGTGGTCATCTGGATCTATTTAGAAACACTGATATCTGCTAAAAGCAAGCTCTCTGTATCCTTATGTCTGATACAATAATCTAGAAACTGTACAGAAGTACCAACCATCTTCCTTTCTCTGACTATGTCAGAGCCATCCTCTCTCAGCCATCCTCTGTACTCTGGTGAACATCTGGAAGAGACCAAAATCCATGCTCTGTTATGTTAGCACACTTTATTTCATAGAGAGCACTATGCAGCTCTTGCTCCAGAGCTGTGAGAAGTCTGAGCCACAGGTTCTGGTTACCAAGATCCAGCATCTTTAGACCAAGCCTCTTTGGTCCTGCTAGAACAGGAGGATTTACCAGCAGCCCTGTGTATAACACAGACAGAAGTCTACAAAGGCATTCATACAGTAGTTAGTAATTAGAGAAAGCATAACTCATTTCATCAGTACTTCATTTCTTGAGTACAGCTCTTTGAGGCAGCAACAGGGAACTCAGGATACCAAACAAATACCCAGAAAAAGAAGGCTAGGCAACTTTTAGTGCAAGGCAGAGTTGGGATAATAATCAGTTTTTAACAGCTAATAAATTTTCTGTAACACATAGCTTTGGTAAAACTGACTGAAACAATTCTGCTAAAAATAGCAAGAAAGAATTCAGAATGTTTTTCTTTCAAAATTTGACATCTTGACTCTCAGATTCTGAAAATGTTTGGGGTTTTTTGTTTCAAAGACTTTTGTTTAAAATGAGTGGTGGTTAAAGAGAAGCCAAGTATCCTGAAAGTGTCAGTGCACCTTCAAGCAGTTACGGCTACTGGAAAAACTCTGAAGCTGTGTATATGTAGTGCATGCTCAGCAATACTCAGTGTGGTAAGTAGCCAAAATAAAAATACTTTTATTCCAGAACAACAAATATATATTAGGTGGAAACAAATATTGGGAGTAAGGATTCTTAGATTTAAATCCAATGTTTCTTAGTTCTGTGAACTGTGACATTCCAGAGAATGATTATCCTTCTAAATAATAATTAACCTATCTGCAACAGGACTATAGTGTATTCTTATCTTAAGGGAAAGGCTAAATTCATTGTGGTTCAGTGAAATATTCATAGATCTACAGCTGAATGACACACTACTTCAGGGTGAATTTTACGCCTATGAGAAGTCTTGGTGGATATTCTGCACAGAGATGAATTCCACATTCCCCTTTACAGTGGGTGATATAGAGCTACAGCAGGATATTCTGGTACCTAAAAGGCACTCATTCCCCTCCCAGCTTCCGTTTACTTCTCCCAGCCAGCACTGCAGGCACAGTCTGGGCCAGGACCACGTTGGTCCCCATTTGCTCACAGGAGTGACACCCAAAACACACCCACCCCCACTCCAAGTCCAATGTTCTGCAAGCACTAAATAATATCTGACTGGAAATTCTGCCAGGGGAAGCTTTTATCTCAAAGATAAGTCTCTTGACCAGTTATAAAATGGAACAGCACAACATGACAAATGAATTTAAGATTCAAATGTCAATATTGTAAACATATGCAGCTTTCCTAGGCAACAGAAATAAACACTGCCATCAATATTATCATTCACGAAGTCAAATATAATTTGAAATCCATTAATTCATATTTGTTTATACGTAATGGCATTTTATTAATTTAATTTTAATCTCTTGCCAAGGCCATCTTTCCTGCTCCCTTTATATACATGTTACATATGTTATAGAAGATGTATATTTGGGTCTATTCTCACCCACAAATGATAAAGAGTTTCACACACATTTCTTTTTATATGTATATATATTTTAAAGAAGTGTGGGGAACCAGTTAAAAACCAATTTTGCAATGAAGATGAAAATTTTCTGCTAAATGTTTTTCTTTATTTACCAGTGGCTATTTAACTTTTTAGACTATAAAGTTTTTCCATGCCTTGTACATGCAACACTGGCACAACAGCATTTAGTTTTAGTCAGTAGTGTATATAAAAGTTGTAAGTCTGCTATCAACTTCAACTATGGAACTGGAGTAAAATCTCAGGCCCATTGAAATGAAAAGCAAAAGTCTCTCTAACTTCAAGGAGACCAGATTTCACCTAATTGCTTTTCAGTCTGATCAGCATAAGATGTTTGTATTGCTGAAAATCTCAGGTTCAAATACCACTATCAACACAGCTCATTATCCATTTAGATGGTGAATTAGTCAGGAGCAATTTTTCTTATTTGAATTAAATTCAACATTTGTTTCATTCTCTATGTTTTCAGTAAATGATATTGTTCAGAAAATTATCCTTCCACCCTTTACTAATGTGCTTCAGGATCTCCCCCACTACTTTCTTCTGCATCAGTTATCAGACCCTGCACTAGCCACAATAATACCAAATTCTTTCACTTGAGAGGTTGCAGCTAATTCAGAATTCATCAATGCACATGAGCACTTAAATTATTTTCCTCAGTGCATTATCATGTGTTTATCTTCACTGAATTTCATTTGCTACCATATTGCCCAATCATCCAGTTTTATTAAATCCTTCTGGGTGTCCTCCCAGTACTCCATACTTTCTTGTTTAGTTTCACCACCTCATTATTCAATTAATTTTCTAGATCATTATGAATTGTATTCAAAAGTATATTTGTAACACTACAAAGTGATTATTCTTAAGACTGAATTGGATTTTGTTGTGATACATTTAGCAATGCAAGAAACACAACCATGAAACATTAGAAAAATACTCCAACATATGTCTCAAAAAAAAATGAAAGCGAGATGTAATTCCCATCCTCACCAGGGGTGCAGTGGTTTGTTATTCCAGTCCAAATAATATTTCATGTGGTTTATAGCACACTAACAAACAGCATGCACTTAAAATAGAGCTTGATGCTTCCAAACCCTCCCATGCAAAGTAGTTGAGTATCACTGCTGCATCAGTGGTGCCTGCATTTGCTTTAGTCTTCCTTTTACCTGGGAAGAGCACTGTAAGGACACTGCTTGCTGACATGTTCTCCTTCCTCCAAGGAGCTCTTGCCACCTTTCTTCTGCAGACCCAGGTGGGGAGGGAGATAAGTGAGAAGGAAAAGAGGAGGGAAGGAAAGCATCACCACCATAGGATTATGCCAAGAGCCTGGCAGACTTAGGCACTCCACTCCCACTACAGTTATGTAGAAGTTAAGTGCCAAAGACCATGAAAATCATTCTAAAAACCCCTAGAGAAATGACTGTATCTGCCACACTTTGCCAAGGCGTGGAGCTGCCTTCTTGCTATGTTATAGTTTTGTCCATAACAGTGTGGGTGGACATTTTTAGACACTAACATCAGGCAGAGGAGCTACTGACTCAGAATCTGCTGTGAATTTCCAACTAACAGGAGTCAACTCCAAAGTCTCCCTCTGGAAAAGAGTTTTCCATGGCCTCTGAGAAATTGATCAATGAAAATGTTTCAGAAACCTCCAGTTGAACCTACACAACAAACCTCAGCTTCTGTCCACCCCCTAACCAGACTTCTCCAGAGCCCAGTATAATTTTCACAGAAGTCAACAGAAAGACAGTTCAAGCTCCAGGGCTGTCACTTCCTTATTAATTTTGGAAATATTCTCAGTTAAAACAAAATTGTCATTGGCCTTCTTACAGAATTCAAACAGAGAAGAACTGCAGGGTTTGATTGTTATTTGTAGTTTCTGATTCGTTAGGCCAAAGCTTTCTCTTTCTCTGCAACCAGCAGTTTTCTATGTATGTTTTTAGAGATGTTATTTTCCTGTTTTCTTTTCTACTATCTTAGTGATAGACAAAGTATCTAAACAAAAAATAGAATTGGGGTTATCAGTAAAACTCAACTGTGCACTTTCTCTGCCTTCCAGTTACACTGACCAAAGAGGAGAAACAAAGTAGGTGTGTGCAGGAGGAGCCCACTGAACATGAGCGCAAGGATTTCGACTTTTATTTATTTATTTATTTATTTATTTATTTATTTATTTATTTTGCCTTAAAGGTATTCTGCTATTTATAAGATTTAAAATGCTACCATATTTACCCACATAAGGCCTCTGAGAGACTGCATGTGTGTGCACACATACACACATGTTTTTGTACACGCACAGGAATCTGCATCTTGTAACAATCCTGCTATGGATTTGCAAAATGACCTCAAGCAATTCACAGTTCTGTGCCTCTCTTTTATACTTCTGTGAAATGACTATAGTGATACTTACTTGCCTAACTGGAGTGGCAAGGAGCACACATTTCAGTTTATAGCGTTCTGAGATGCTCAAGGAGTGCTAAAGAAAAGTGGAGAGTTAATTGGTTCATAAATTGTCAACCTTGCGGTCATCCTCTAGGGTAAAAATAGCTTTAATAAGTCATTTCTTTTTGAGTTAACACAGACAAAGGCAATTACTTTTGACAAGGTAGGAAGGTTTTTGTTGGTGGTTTGGGTTTTTTGCTTTGGTTTGGTTTATTTTATTTTCAGAAAAATACCCGAACACTAATTAGTGTGTAAATATTTATTACAAAATACCACTCTTTAGAGGCCTGCAAACAAACTTCATACAATCCTAACAAATGCTACAGCACAGACTACTATGTACGCATCATGTATACTTTTTGTAACATTTTATTGTAATACTAATTGCTTCAAGACATTATGATGTAATTATAACACAGTTATGGAGACTAAACAACGTTACCATGGTTCTAACAGGATGATGTTATGATACCAGAATGAAACAATGTCAGTATGCACATATGGAGGCAATGTTGGATTGTCAAAGTGAAATGAAAAGACAATGCTGTAAATCATTGATAAGCAAATTTTAACAAGAAAATGGAAGGCCCAACAACACAATTCTGCAAAGATGGCATGATGTCCAAGTTCAAAAATATCAGAGACATTCCATTTAATCCATGTTATCAATGAAAGCCATTTATGCATTTGTGATTTGACTTTTTCAATGAGTTACAATAAGGGATGGTACGGCCCAGCACAAGCAATCCAGGAGGTTCCTTGATTGTGTGGAAGACAACTTCCTTCTGCAAGTAATAGAGGAGCCAACAAGCAGAGGTGCCAGGCTTGACCTTGTGCTCACCAACAGGGAAGGGCTGGTTGGAAATGTGACTCTCCAGGGCAGAATTGGTTGCAGCGATCATGAGATGGTAGAATTCGAGATCCTCAGGGCAGTGAGAAGAACGTGCAGTGAACTCACTGCCCTGGACTGCAGGAGAGCAGACTCTGGCCTCTTCAGAAACCTGCTTAGTAAGGGTCCATGGGATATAGACCTAGAGGGCAGGAGGGCCCAAGACTTCTGGATGATATTCAAGGATCACCTGCTACAAGCTCAGGAGAGTTGCGTCCTGACTAGAAGGAAGTGCAGCAGGAGGGCCAGGAGACCTTGGATGGATAAGGAGCTGCTGAGAAAACTTCAAAGGAAAAAAGAGGCTTATAAAAGGTGGGAGCAAGGACAGGAGCTCTGGGATGAATACAGGGATGTTGTTCAGGAAGATAGGAACAAGGTGAGGAAAGCGAGGGCCCAATTAGAATTAAACTTGGCTAGGGATGTGAAATAGAACAGGAAGGGATTCTATAGGCACATTGTGAATGAAAGACAGATTAGGGACAATATGGGACCTCTTCGGAAGCTATCAGGAGAACTGGCTACACAGGATTTGGAGAAGGCTGAGGTTTTAATGACTTCTTTGCATCAGTCTTCAATGGTAAAGGCTCTCACTGCACAACCCAAGTCTTGGAAGTCAGACGCAGGGACTGTGAGAATGAAGACCTTCGGCCCACTGTAGGAGAGGATCTGGGTCGAGACCATCTTAAGAACCTGAATGTGCACAAGTCCATGGGACCTGATGAAATCCATCTGCAGGTCCTGAAGGAGCTGGCGAGTGAAGTTGCTCAGCCACTGGCCATCATATTTGAAAAATCATGGCAGTCAGGTGAAGTTCCTGAAGACTGGAAAAAGGGAAATATAACCCCCATTTTCAAGAAGGGGAAAATGGATGACCCGGGGAATTACAGACCAGTCAGTCTCACCTCTGTGCCTGGCAAAATCTTGGAGCAGATTCTCCTGGAAGGCATGCTGAGGCACATGAAAAACAACGAGGTGCTTGGTGGCAGCCAGCATGGCTTCACTAAGGGGAAATCCTGCCTGACCAAGTTCGTGGCCTTCTACGCTGGGGCTACGGAACTGATGGAGAGGGGTAGAGCAGTTGACGTCATCTACCTGGACTTGTGCAAAGCGTTCAACACTGTCCCACACGACATCCTTGTCTCTAAATAGGAGAGACATCAATTTGATAGGTGGGGCACTCGGTGGATAAAGAACTGGCTGGATGGCCACACGCAAAGGGTTGTGGTCAATGACTCAGTGTCTGGCTGGAGGCCAGTGACTAGTGGTGTCCCTCATGGATCGGTGTTGGGACTGGTCTTGTTCAACATCTTTGTCGCTGACATGGACAGTGGGATTGAGTGCACCCTCAGCAAGTTTGCTGATGACACCAAGCTGTGTGGTTCAGTGGATACGCTGGAGGGAAGGAATGCCATCCAGAGGGACCTTGACAGAGGGTCAGAGCAATGCCAGGCACAGCTACAGGTTGGGCAGAGAAGAGATTCAGAGCAGCCCTGTGGAGAAGGACTTGGGGGTGGTGGTCAATGAGAAAATGAACATGAGCCGACTTCAGGGTGCGCTTGCAGCCCAAAAAGCCAACTGTATGCTGGGCTGCACCAAAAGGAGCGTGACCAGCAGGTTGAAAGAGGTGATCCTGCCCCTCTACTCTGCTCTCATGAG
>NDXB01012690.1:108935-180043 GCA_002631895.1 Agapornis roseicollis | reverse complement strand
AGGGGAGGGCAAGCCAGGGGGGTTGAGTGAGTGAACGAGCTGCATGGGTTTAAACCACGACACATACTCATTTCTTTCTAAAATGACATGAACTCCTTGGACTCAATACCTTCCAGTAATGGTGACTCCACTGTTGACATACACATTGTAAGAATAGGACTTCTATTATTGATTCTGTAGTTTCCAATTTCAGATTTTAATATCTTCTTGTTCTCAGAGAACAGAAATTTCTATTCAGTGTCTGAATGTTGTTTGTTTCTATGCCTTTGTCACAGTACCTCCAATTTTTTTAGGACTAAAACCACAGCTGTGTAAATCTACATTAAACTACTTTTAAAACCAACATTACATATGGAAGCATTTTCCTTTATTTGCCTCTTTCTTATTGTCAGGTATTTGCCTGTAAAGTTGTCAGGCATGTGTCTGACAATGAATGTGTCTCTAAGAGGTCACTCGGACAGTGGTGGAAGGATCCTGCTTCCTTCCAGGGCAAATGGGGAATTCATTCTGCCACTGTATGATTTATCTGGAAATTTATGGGATGATCTAAACCATGTTGGCATTCAAAGGATAATACCATCATTCATTAGACTGAATTTTAAGGGTGTTGTTTGAGGGTAGTATCCCAGTAACTGTCTATGAGCCATCATTTCTTAGGGAATTTGAAAAAATATGCTAATTAAAAAATCTGCTATGATAGAATAATAGGTCACTAAAATATATAAGGTGAGGAAGAATTTGCACTGTCTATTAGAAAGGAAAGCTAGACAATATACTCTATTTCTTTATTAATGTACGGGGTACAGCTTGCAGGAGTTCATCTCAGCAATGTCTGCTGGGATGATGTAAATAAGAGTATTCTGTTTTGAATTCTCTCCTGTTTATTTCTCACAGATACTTAGAAACTATTTTAGATTTATGGATTATAAGTGTCTGGGAACCTTTTCCCAATGCATTTTGTTTCCCAACCTTTATATGTGATTTGTTTTTTTTTTTTTCTCTGCTTCCATAAATAATCCTTATTTAATGTGGTTGTAGCATTTTCCTTTTCATGGAAATACCTGCCATCGCATTTTCTTTGGATGTCTTTTCTCAGGATTTTATTTTCTGGATTCCATATCTTTCTCACTGTCAATTTGATTTTTCTTTAAACATTTAGTAGTATAGTTTTAATTCGGCAACCTACCAGAGGACATGGGCTTAACACGACTACTTATGTGCTCAAAATCAGGAATATTTAATTCAAGTACTGCAGTGAGTCAGTCCTTTAGCCGGTTATTCTCCATAGATAGAGTCCAGCGCAGAGCCACAAAGATGATGAAGGGAGTGGAACATCTCCCTTATGAGGAGAGGCTGAGGGAGCTGGGTCTCTTTAGCTTGGAGGAAACTGAGGGGTGACCTGATCCATGTTTACAAATATGTAAAGGGTGAGTGTCAGGACGATGGAGCTAGGTTCTTTGCGGTGATGTCCAGTGACAGGACAAGGGGCAATGGGTGTAAACTGGAGCATAGGAGGTTCCATGTGAACATCAGGAGAAACTTCTTTACTGTGAGAGTGACAGAGCACTGGAACAGGTTGCCCAGGGGGGTTGTGGAGTCTCCTATGTTGGAGATATTCAAGGCCTGCCTGGACAAGTTCCTGTGTGATGTACTCCAGGTTACCCTGCTCTTGCAGGGGGGTTGGACTAGATGATCTTTTGAGGTCCCTTCCAACCCTTAGGATTCTGTGATTCTGTGATTCAGAATCAAGTTCAGTCAGGGGAGGGTGTGAGTTATTGCTTCCCCACAATGAAACAGAGTCACAAGAATTTAATCTGATGTAGGGAAATGACCCTATACCAGTTATAACTTTGAGCTTTTGTGATTTTAAATGTGATTTAAAATACCATTTTAAATCTATCTGTATACTGGAGGCAGAACAAAATGAATGTTTTCTCTGCTATTACACCTCTGGTTACCAGGTGGCAGCATTGTTGTAATAGTAAAGTTTGTTCTAGCATTTTCTACATATAATTTATTTATTTAGTTAGACCCTTTTAATAACAAAACTGCTATGCAAATTAAATATATAATAGTGAGGGCTACACTGGCCCAAAATAGATGTGTAGTGGATTGTGACACCTGCTTACCAATGCAGCACAACACTACACAACTGTATAGAAAGTGTATGAACTTTCATCCTATATTCAAATGGAACTGATACACAAAGCAGAGTGAAACAACATGTAATAAATCTCTCTGCAGCATTGCTAAAGAAGTGAATGAGAGGGGAAAGGTGTCCTTCCCTGTCAAAGGAATTATCTTGCAAGTCTTAAATTGTTTTGTGCCTCATACAGTGGCTTTCATAATGAAGTTCAAAGTCAGGTTCAAAAATAACAGTAATAGGTGCCCTGCAGTGACAGGCATGTCATCTGTCTTCCTGATTGTGGATAGCTGCTGCATGATTTATGCAGAAAACCCTGAGGATTTATTATTTATGGACAAACTTAACAACACCTCCTTCTGATATAACTCTCTGACTTCTATTAAAAGACTATATTTTTAGGTGGTTACGACTTTGCCCAAATGTAGCTATCCAGGTCGAAAATCTATATATATTACTTTTCTACTTTGTGCTGGTTTTGCTTTTAGTTTCTGTTGTGCCATTTGATTTCTTGTCTCTGTTTATTTGTGTCTCTGCCTCTTAGTTT
This sequence comes from Agapornis roseicollis, assembly GCA_002631895.1. Classification (NCBI taxonomy): domain Eukaryota; kingdom Metazoa; phylum Chordata; class Aves; order Psittaciformes; family Psittacidae; genus Agapornis; species Agapornis roseicollis. The sequence goes on along the minus strand of NDXB01012690.1, from coordinate 177,353 downwards.
TGTTTTGTGAAAGTATCACCTCTACAGTTCTGCAGTTTCTGAGGACAAGGCAGTATAATTCAGTCTCAGTTCCATGGGCTGCAAGTTTGCTGGTATGAAGGTGGGGTAACTGAGCTGGCTCAGTGCAGAGCATGGGCCCAGCAGGAGTCATTCACTGAAGTGCTGCACACCATGAAACCCCACAGACTGTTTCATTTGTGCTTTTGGAACACAATGCTCAGACCGTACTGTGCAAAGGCACTTGGCCTCATTGGCAGAACTTGAATTTTCAAGGGCTTATGAGATTTGGGTAACACTGATCCTGCTTATTTGAGCTTCTCTTTGCACAGACATTTTATACCCCTACACTTTACACCCCATATTTGAGATCTTTCTGGACATTTGACAGTCAACTTGCTTTACTTTTAACTGGCTTCAGGATACCCAGCCTGAGTTGCCCCATATTCTAGACTACAGGGAAAAGTGCAGTCTACATATGCTCAATGAGAACATTCTAGATTTTATCCTCTGAGGAAGTTTTCACTGTGTCAATTGAGTCTGTTGTAGGGGTCAGCAAAATTTTCTCAGCATTTATCTTTAGGCTACTGTGGGGTTTGGGCTGAATTCATACACTTGAACAAAGAGTAAACAAGGTGTATGTTCTGTGCTCATAGCATCTTCTTCAGGTTCTTACAAATTGGAGGGGAGAGCTGTTGGAGGCAAAGAATTGGACCTTCAGAGAGAGAAGGGAACACACCAAGTAGCATGGGACAAGGATATAAAATCATGTGGTTCAAAGGTACAGTGGGGAGAAGAATATTGTGGGTAGAGTTTGTGAGAGGGGATAGAAATAGATCATCAAAGGACAAGAATGGGGAGCGCTGGTTGAAATGGGAGGGACAGAAGAGAACTGGGAGTCAATTGGTGATAAGTCTGAAACTGTAAGAGGATGTGGGATGGGAAAACTATAAATGGCTGAACAAATATATTGGAACTGAGAATCTTAGGCATAAAGAGAAGCTCACTTGAGGCACATGTAAGAAAAATTGGTCTGAGAGGAAGAAATAAGACCAGCCAGGAAAATATTGAAAGCTGACATGGAGAATAAAGCAACTGGGATCTACTAAATATGGAGGCAACTGGTGGCTGAGTCTAGAGGTGAACAGCTGAACAAAGAACTTGAAGTGGATAACTGGGGCTGACTGAGAAAGGAACAGAATGTTAGTGTGTTGGAAAACATGGAAGAGGGAATGTCTAAAGAAGAATTCTAGTATTAGGTTTCTAAAAGCAAACACTCAAACCTTAGAAAATGAGTTATATCTAAAAGAAACCCAAACTGATTTGCTTACGCAAATGCCCAGCTCAACACCCAAACATTGTTCACTTTGCATAAGTCAGAGGCATCAGAGCATTCTGCACAAAGGTGTTAGTGGTCAAAAGGCTTCTCATATGAAGAGCAGTGCTGCTCTGCTGCTGGGGAGTTAAAACAAAAGCTCAGGGGGAGCTCTTAAAGCACAGAAACTGCATTCCTTCCTACCACAAAGCCGCTTCCCCAATCCTTTGCATAAACTTGGTCTCCCCAGCATCTCCTCCCACCCTTCCTTCTCCTCCACCACCTCCTGCTAAACCTTATCTGCTCTACCACATCCTCATTCCCCTCTTGCTCATAGACTACTCTGCTTATTCTCACGTACTGCTTTGGCTCCTCAGTAGTAGAAAGCAACACTGTGGAGAACTGAAGGCATGAAGAAGGGGGATGTGGCTGTATGAGTGGAGAGAATGGAAAGAAACAGAGAATGGAAGGAAACCTTGTCCTGAGAAACATGATCTAATTGGCCTGAGAAATACCTGCAGCCTACTGCTGTTTTCATGTTCTTTGGAAAAAGTTCACATTCTCCAGCTCTTGGGATAGGGCTCTGGTGCTTTGGGACCTCCCTCATACCACAGGTTCAACTGGGCCAACTGAACTGCAACATCTAAATTTGTTAGGTGAAACTTGATGAAGTTTTAGCTACATTACAGTTGTTTCAAAGAGAAAAGCTGTTTGTCTACTTGACTGTAGGATGAGTTTAGTGGGTTCCTTTCAGTAGCTTTGTTTATTAAAAGCTTTGCATTTTTATTGTTTTAGGTATATGATTATGTGAAATTATGTATATTTGGTTTGAGTGTCTTAGAATAAAGAAAGGCAAAGACATAGCAAGTTAGCACACAAAGTAAGTTAGAAATAAATGCAAACTCTTGGAATTGGTACCCAGAGTGTGCTGTAGCCTGTGTCATATCATAGTCTTTTCTAACAGAAATACACACATTTTAAATACACAAGAGTGGGATTCCCATGGAGAAGATATTGTTCTGGGCTTTCTCAAAGAAAAAACACTTATTGTATTATCATCAGTGATAAAGGCTCTGCTATGAATTTACAGTGTGCAGATAGAATATAAACAAAATTAGAGTGACATTAAAACTGAACAGTCACATGATGTACCAGTTCTGAAGTTGTCAGTATATTGTGAATTAAGCTTGATGATTATGAAGTGACTTTTGTTGTGCAGAGATTTGAATTAGGGAGAAAAAAATAGAGACAAATTAAGAAAGAGAAAGAGATTAAGGGATACAAACAGAAAAGGTAAACTGAGGCAGGTTTACTGGGGCAAAAACAAAACTAGCAAAGCACAGAGTATAAGCCCTGCTGTATTCAAAAATGAAGACACAGACTATGAGACTGACAGTGTGTGGATCACAAAATGAGGCTATGGACATAAAATTAAATGAAGACAGAAACAAAAAAACCCACCAGTAAATCTATTAGAATGCATATATGTATTTTCCAGGATGTTTGGGGGATATTATAAAGGCAGATAGTCAGGCAAAACCAAATGATAGCACCTTTAACTGTAGATCAGTCTGATGTAGGTGAGTAGCCGCTCAGATCTAACAATGTCTAAAACTCTCTTTGATGGGGCAGAATTAAAAAATATGTGTGATCTCTGCAAATTATTACAGCAGATTCTGCCTCTGTACAGCCAGGGCAATTTTTTAACCTTCTATACCTGTGATGTATGGCTGGGGATCTAAAATGCTGTAGGAAGTTCAGTATTTTAGGTTTAGCTCCATAGTTTTTTGAATAATACCTTTCCAAAAAGTTATTCAGGAACTAGTCAGCAGCTAATAAAGGTGCTTGGTTTTCTTTTTTAAAGCAGGCTGCAAAGGTCATACGTAAGTTCAATATCTGGCTGTAGCATGAATGTTTGCTTTGAAAGAGGTTTGAGGATCTCTAACAGCAATTGGACACAAAATGTTTCAATAAACTTGTGTTACTAATGGGTTGTTTCTTCAGCTAATGCCCTGACTTACCTTTTCCAGCATGTCTCCCTGTTTGGTACTTGACCATTTTCAGATAGAATGGAATGTTTCCTTCTCCGTAATTTTCCTGAACCAGTGATTTTGTCACATGAAATTTGGCGTTTTTCTCTAAAACAGCCAAAAAGCTTTTGTTTGCATGTGAAACTTGATGGCAATAATTCAGCTTGATTAAGCAGCCTGTTATCCTGACCAGTTTGATTGAATGGGATACAAAGGGTACTGTGGCAGAGAAGCATCATCGTTTGGCCTCTTTCACAGCTGCAACACATGATTATTCAGATTCTTTATGCCACAGATGAAAAACCTAACCAGAAACAGATGGGGAGTGTATATTTTTAGAAACAGTATTTCAAAGCATTAACAAGAGGAAGAGAAAAAGAATTCAACTTTGGAGATAAAGAAAACTTTAATCCTGCTCATTAAATTATATTCAATAGTATATCTAGAAACATTTCAATTATAAATAATACCATCTCCAGAAATAGTTTTCCTCAGGTTCTTCTCTTTCCATTTCCATGTGACTTGTGGCCAAACCAGTGTAAAATGCAAATTCTTCAAGTGCAAGTAGCTGCTTTATAATAACATTTCATAGAAATGCACACTGCTCAAATCATGTAAAGGTTTTTTATTGTTTCTGTTTCTTTATTTTAATTTAGTATTATTTTTCTATCATTTAATTGTTTTCTATATAAGCAAATGGAAAACTAGGTCTCTGAGATGTAATAAGGCTTTTTGACAAGCTTGAAATGGCTTTTGTGTTATCCTAAACATCTCCACAGGTAGCTCACCAGTCATTGTAGCTTTCCTGTAAGAGGAAATGATTCTTCTCCTCCAAATTATAGTGAGAATGATCAGTTCTGCTTTTCAAGCTGTGTTTATGATAAAGACATTTTTATGAAAGGAGAAATTAATCCTCTAGTTTTCTTGAATATCAACTCTTTAAGTCTTACCCAGAGAGGTGGTGGGTGGGCCATCCCTGTAGACATTCAAGGCCAAGCTGGATGTGGTTCTGGACAACCTGAGCTGGTAGAAGGTGTCCCAGCTCATTGCAGGGGGATTGGACTCGATGACCTTTGAAAGTCCCTTCCAACGCAAATTATTCTATGGTTCTATGATTCTGTGAAGGCAAATGTCTCTTTCTAGTAGCAAGTCAGTGGTAGAGAGTCATCATCAGTACCAAGCAGAAGAGTCCTGAGTTTCTAGCTCAGCTTTGAGGAAACGCTAATGATGTCAGTATTGAGTGTTGTCTAGGCTTCAGAGAGCTAACTTCAGTATCTTCAGTTTCCATCCTACAATTGCAGCATGAATGCTGATGTCATTTATGCAAGTTTACTTTAGTGAGTATGACATTGTATCCTATAGCAAGTTCTTACATTATGATTTTAGGAACAAAATGTTTTCTTAAATTGTTTTATAGCTTTGGCATATCTTATCCTTAACTGAATAAAACATTTGACTTGGAAAGTGTACATGGTCCTCAAAGAACACTGAAGAAAAGTTAGGTTGCAGGATTTTTTATGAGACTGAAAGATCATTTTTATTTCTTATTCTTGTGTTGGATAGAGAAAGTTCTGACGCCTTCACCTGCTTTTAACCTTCAGTTGATTTCTGGTATTGATTTATGTATTTAAGGTGTTCATGAACTGAGAAGTACATTGTGATTTTTAATGTTTGCTCCGGCAGATATTGTAGCTCAGTGATGTCACCAGCCATTTCACTTCCACAGTGATTGTTATGTAGACAAAACTGACTGCATTTAGATGTCATTTCAAGAACTCATGTCTGTAAGAAGCTCATCACTTTCAACTATTTCTGATTTCAGTGAGGAGCAAGCTCTGAAAAGCTTTAAGTTAGTTACATTACTGAGCTGAGACATCCAAATTGTTATATTTGACGTGTTCTTCCTAATTTCAGTATTGTTAAAGAAGACCCTTCTCTTCATTCTAGACCTATCTCATCGCACCTCCTCTATTTTGGAAGAATCATGATGATATTTCCTGATCTCTGAGTGCTTGAACACAATTGAGATGTATTAAATACTGTTAAAAATTAAAATGCTAATTTTCTCAGTATTGGTTGACTTTTCTGTGTTTAGGTATACTGGGAAACTTTACTGTGGTAGTTCAGATGTTGCATGTTCTTTTATTTTGCATATTACATGTAATCTATGCAATGGAATTATTATTAGTTGCTATTGTTTTACAGTAGGAATGAAAATTCAGAGTTAAAAGCTTGACAACCTTTTGTGCTAGAATTCTGCAAAGACATGATTAAATACAACTTATTTCCAAGAAAGGCTCATAAGTAAACTCAAGATACCACTGTGGAGGTAAGCAAGGAAAAAGAAAGAACAGGAGCAGGAAAAGAAACCACAGAAGAATATGGTTAATTGTTATGTTCTGAACCGGATAGAGCCATAAATGCCATTCTTGGTATAAGTGAAGAGATATTATTCAACTGGCAGGACTTATTTGCACAGGAAAAAATACTGATGATATATGTATTTTAAAATGGACTTCCTCATTGCAGTCTCTTTCATAGTAATGTATCTCACCTCTTTGTTAATTAGTTTGACAACATTGAAGGTGTTTCTAAGTAAATGAAGTAGTAAGAGATGGATAAAACCTTATAACCCAGTGTGCTTTTCATTCAGGTACCATGTATAAACTGTATCTACATAACTGAATGCACGTGACATCTATTTGTGAAGCAATCATTTATTATGCAAACATCACAACTTCATTATATCAAATTTTATTAAATATGTACATGTTATTACTATTTAAAAGAACGAGTATCATTCCAAGATCTGCAAACTTCTCTCTAGCTGTGAGAGCTGCGGCAGAGCCTGTATTAATGCTAGTTTGAAAGCTGTAAGCTAATGCAGTGTCACTGTGAATGACACAGCACCACCTTTGAAGGCAAAACTTCATCAGCTGTATTCTTTAGTTACAATACAATCAAACAACAACAACAAAAAATCCTGACAATAATATATTTGTACATGGTTTAAATTTCCCGACTCTGTCCAACTTGTAGGATGGAAGCAAAGAATTCTGTCACGTTTAGGATTCTCAGATGCCGAAGAAGGAAATTCGTACCAGAAACATCTGATGGTAAAGGCCATTTAAAGGCAGAGAAGGAGGCACAGGAAGCAAAGAGAAAGATGCGTCCATCTCCTCTGCTGGTATCCAGCCAGGAGGTCTTAATATGTTTCTTGCTTAGGTTCCTGTGGCCTCAGTGAGGATAATGCTTCCTATCAGTGACCCCCCTTCCCATCACCTCTCCACTAAACTGGTAGGTCAGCTTCTTCTTGACCTTCTTCACCTCCCCTGTCTTGCCGTAGTTTCTCAAAGCCCGTGCCATCTTCTGGTAGGTCATTTTCTTGCGGTTGCCTTTCTGGATGCCCCAGCGATGTGCCAATGCTTCTTTGTGTTTGGAGGAGAACTGGAAGGTACCTTTTTCCTTGTCCACCCACCAGATGCTGTCCTTCATGTCTCCACTGCGAAGAAGGTCCAAAAGGAACTGATACAGACGTATCTTCTTCTTGCTGCCTGTGTGAGAGTCAAAGAGGAAAGGCAGTGGAGCATCAGGATTAGCAGGTAGTTCCTGCTGAAACAGCAGAAAGCATGTAATTCATATAACTGTTCTGGATAGCTAGCTTTAACTTTTAGCTAGCTAGTCATGTAACTGCTTCAGCTTGCAATGTTTATAACAATAGACAGTGTTATAGTTGTGAGAACATAATGTAGCTTGATGTACCAGGCAAAACAGAGAAGAATTAGGAATTCAAAAGGCCAAGCCTTTGTTCTGAAATTTATTTGCTAATTTGAAGCCAACTGAAAAGCATTCCTAATTTGAAACCATCTGAAGCTAATTTGGGCAGGTTATACAGAACCTGTCTTTCAGGAAGTGAGCAAACAGAGCTAAATGTTTTTAAAGATCAGTTCCTTGACCTTCTTGCCTTGGATTTCCCATCTGTTAATGGAAATTGCAGTATAAATGGCAAAAGCCATTATCTATTCCAGAAGCCTGAATAGGCAAGGCAGAAGAAGGAAGTGAGAGTACGTGAATAAATGGGATTTGAGATATAGACACAGTTATGGTCATAAAAGGTTTTCAGGACTGCAGAGTGCAAGGAATCAGAGAACATGAAGTTTTGGCTGTGGGATAAAATACTATTACAGCAGTTCTACAGCTTTATTCGCTATCATCGAGGTAACATAACAGCTACTCAGCACATAGCTTGATGAAATCCCTCTGTCTTCACTGACCTGTTTCTCCATGCATAATTCCAGGTCCAGGGTCCACACCATCAGTCTCCCCATCTGATACTTCCAGTGGGGGACTCTGCCTCTCTATGTCCTCCTCATCAGAACTGGGCTGCAGTGGAGAGGAGTACTGTAGGCACATCCGAGGCAAATAGGACATCTTTGGGAGAAAAGAGCAGTAGGGGCAGGAGGTAGTGACAGAGTGGCGCATGGAAAAAGTTACAGAGAAAAGGGAGGAGAAAGTAAGAAATACATGAGATTGCTTAGGTTAATACTGAGTGATGTAGTTGTTGTCATTTGTAATGAATACTATGCAATAAGAAACTCTTCCACCGAACAGTCAATACTTATCCATGTACAAAGATGCATCTTTACATGAGGGAAGAAGGAATAAAGTTTTGAAAGTCAGAACTTTCCCCTACATTATATCCTATGTAAGTGATATTGCTCCTTTTCCTCTAAACCTCCCCAAAGCTGGCATTTTTCCTAATGAGTATCTGATCCCTGTTGCCCATCCTCACTGTAAAACTGCTTTTGACAACATCTTTTTTCCTTACACAGGCCTTATGGAGCTGCTCTTTTAAATTTGAAAGAGCTGAATAGTTCTGCCCTTGCATGGCTGCTTTGACTGGTTTTGGCTCTGTTGTCCTCTCCATTTCTCAGGCATAGTACCTTCCAACAACACTGAATCCCCACAGGACTGCATCCAGCTCTGGAGATGCGATTACATGGGGCTGTCAGCTTCCTGTCCTGAATTTCCCCTGTGAGGAGGTGAATAGCCTTAGCACTAGGGTAAAGGATACATCACATTGGCTCACATTCTCTTTTCTGAAATGGCTATCTGAAAGTACCCTGTTAATGGGGATTTCTCATCTGCAAAGCTAACAAACAAGGTTTTGTGCTAAATTGTCTTGCCCTTTTACAGAGATCTTGTCAGGACAGTGTGGAATATACCTCTGCTCTGTAAATTCTCAGTTCTAGTCTGGTTCGTTAAGGATTGTGACCAGTTCGAATCATAGAATCAGCCAGGTTGGAAAAGACCTTAAAGGTCATCAAGTTCAACTGTTCCCCAGCACAGCCAAGGCCACCACTAACCCATGTCACTAAGGGCCTCATCAACACTCCAGGGACGATGATTCCACCACTACCTTGGGCTGCCTGTTCCGATGCCTGAGCACCTTTTGGGGAAGAATTTGTTCCTAACATCTGGTCTAAACCTCCCCTGGTGCAGCTTGAGGCCATTTCCTCTTGTCCTGGGAGAAGAGACTGACCCCCACCTCACTACAACCTCCTGTCAGACAGTTGTAGAAAACAATAAGGTCCCCTCTGAGCCTTCTCTTCTTCAGACCAAACAACCCCAGCTCCCTCAGCCACTCCTCATAAAACTTACTCTCCAGACCCTTTACCGGCTCCACTGCCATGCAGCTTCTTATTTAGGAATGAGAAACAGATCACTCTGAGGGACAGGGAGCAAGAACCCAATTCTACATTAAAAGAAAACCAAACAACACCCCTGAAACCCAGTGGCATATAGAATCATAGAATAGTTAGGGTTGGAAGGGACCTTAAGGTCATCCAGTTCCAACCCCCATGCCATAAGCAGGGTCACNAACCCAATTCTACATTAAAAGAAAACCAAACAACACCCCTGAAACCCAGTGGCATATAGAATCATAGAATAGTTAGGGTTGGAAGGGACCTTAAGGTCATCCAGTTCCAACCCCCATGCCATAAGCAGGGACACCTCACACTAAACCATGTCACCCAATACTTCATCCAATCTGGCCTTGAACACTGCCAGGGATGGAGCACTCATTACATGGGCCAATAGCCCTGGAAGGTGAGTTCTTTTTGAACCACTCTTCCTCCCCTCAACCAAGAAAGGATGTCTTGAAGCTGCCTCCCTTCCCAGGGGACCTTATGCACTGAAGCGGGAAGTAGGTGCCCATGAGTCACACCACCCACCCCACGTCTGGCCTTGCAGAATGGTGCTCTTCAGATGAGTTTTGCACCAGCTTGAAATGTCCCAATAAGGAGTGTGGGCCACGGGCTGGTTTTGGGGTGCAGTGGCTGGCGGTTAATGAGTTGGCACATTGGCTGGAGGCGATCTGGCAGGAAGGCCAGGATTGGGTAAGAGTGTATGCAAGCTTCCTGTCAGATCCCCAAGAGCGAAACTTCAGCCCTCACCGCAGAGTCACCTTTAGCTTTTTACAGTTAAGAAAGCTGCAGCCCCAGGGGTAGGAAGGGAGGGAGAGACAGTGCCATGAGGGAAGGAGAATGAGAAGGTGGGATAATGTCTTACAGTGAGTTCAGTGCGCCTGCATAGAAAATGGCTGTGGACACCTAGAGCGCATCAGGGGTGCTGTTGAGAGTAAGGAAACCACTTGTCTGGGGCTGGAACGGGACAGTGGCAGAGTGCTGTGCAGGAAGGAGGGGGAATGGTGTCTCACCAGCAAAGGGAGTTGCAGAGGCCAAGCTGGGGAGTTGTGTAAGCTTCCCCCACATTGTGCCCACTTTCTTTGCCTGTATTTTGCTTACACTTGCTTTGTGCCTAAAACTCGGCACAGGTCAATATATACAGTGTCACGCAGCTATGCAACGGAGGACCTGATAGTGAGTTTGAAAGAGCCAGGTTACTAATGCAGCTCTGGATAGAGAAAGATTAAAGAAACTGCTAGTTATTTTGTCTTAGGGTCTTGTGTCTTAGGGTGTTGTCTTAGGGTCTGTGGCATCCATTTGTGATTTTCCTCTTTCTAAAGCTCTTTACAGTTTTCCACCTTTTCTTTCATTCTTCCTTCAGACTGATTATTCCTTTCTCAATTTATTATGTGTGAGATCACCTGCTGACAGTCTAATGCAAAGAAATCTTGTCCAAGAACAGCTCGAGCCTCAAATTTGATTTCACAAAATAATGTGTTATCAACAGATAATTAGAGAAATATCATTTCAAGTTCTTCCTTTATTCACTGTGACTCTGATATTGCATGATAAGATGGGGGCAGTTAGTAACTGGCAAATTCAGCAGAGGATTAGAGCTTGCTTCCTGCTTCTGCTTCTTTGAAAATGCCTTGACTAATAGTATCTGTTGCCTAGGACTGTGGCTGAGACTAGGCCTGAACCTCAAAGCATGCCAAATACCACTTGTATGTAAGTTAAAGTAAAAGGCCAAAGATCCCCAGCTGGTAAAGACAAGGAGCGTAGTGGTGAATTTTACCTACTATTATCTTCTGCAGTTCAGTACTGGTTGAGGCAGGGAAAGCATAATGTTCTTTATTGAAAGTGGCAATAACAGAAATTGTCTGCCTTTTGTCCTGAAATGAAGGGTGATAACTGAGTAGAATGAAGTGGGATAAGCCAAAGCATGCTCTAGCTTTCTGGTGGTACTTCCAAAGACATCCATAAAGGGCTCGTTTTTATTCTTTGCCTTTGGTTGGAGGTAACGGTCAGTCACTATGTGTAAGCAGTTGCAGTGAGCAACTGAAACAACTTGAAGCTTCCCACAGACTGCTGTTCCATGAAGCATTTTTTATATTTGTAACTTTCTGTTCCTAATTCTGTGTTTGTATCTACATCTTCTGTTCTATTCCTGATATTTTTCTGAGTAATAGGTGGCAAGTTTGATGGCTTGCAGTCAGTCAGCTTCCTGTTGACAGTGTTAACTTATTCGCTCAATTTTTTCTTTGTTTTTGATTACTAGATTATTTGTACCCAATTTCAGTTTGTTTTGAGCATAAAAAGCTCAAAATGGCAAGTCCATACATGCAGTTTCCCTCACAAAACTTCAGCAATGGCACCATTATATGCATCACTGTAACCAGCAAACACTTTTCTCTCTGGTCTCAGTCCTGTCTTGTATTCACCACACTGTATATAGCTGCCTGCCTTGGGGTACCCCTTAGCACATCACCTCACTTCCTTATCGATCCTGGTAATGACTTTGGGCATATTCTTGCAGGATCAAGTTAAAAAGTGATCTCCACACCCACTTCACTTAGCATCTTTGCAGAATTGATGGAAACCCTCATAATCTGGGGAAGAGAAGGCTGCATGGACACCTCATAGCAGCCTTCCAGTATCTGAAGGGGGCCTATAGGGATGCTGGGAAGGGACTCTTCATTAGGGACTGTAGTGACAGGACAAGGGGTAATGGGTTCAAACTTAAACAGGGGAGGTTTAGATTGGATATAAGGAAGAAATTCTTTCCTGTTAGGGTGGTGAGATGCTGGAATGGGTTGCCCAGGGAGGTTGTGAGTGCTCCATCCCTGGCAGTGTTCAAGGCCAGATTGGGTGAAGCATTGGGTGACATGGTTTAGTGTGAGGTGTCCCTGCTTATGTCAGGGGGATTGGAACTAGATGATCTTAAGGTCCCTTCCAACCCTAACTATTCTATGATTCTAATTTCAGCTTTATATGAGGATTCATTGGCACTCTGGTGACTACCTTTACTGCACAATGGAGTATCTTTTTTTTACAGGGAAATGCCTGGCTTCATGTAAAATCTCAGCAAGACAGCGTGGTTTGGCTTGTGACTTACTTATTTTCAGGCAAAACAGAAGCAGATTGTCCTTAGTTTTTTTTCACTGTGGTAAAATTACCAGTGACCTATCTGTGTTAGCATTTCTTGTACAGGTCATGTAAAATTGTAGGAGTTGCTTGGAAATACTTAAAACTTCCCTACTACTTTGAGGCTCAGAATCCTTCCTAGTAGATATGGATACCCTTGCTATGATAATGCTTCTCAGGTCCAGGTCTTCTTCAGAATTTCAGAACAATTGATTTTAATTCTAAATGAAATAAAACTTTGACATTTCAAAAACCTTCAGAGGATGCAATGATCTTTTTAGGCACAGTTTGAGGAACTTGACTCCTTCTTGTCCAGATAAAAGGAGTGCTTAAGCCACATTTGTCCTGAGAATGAAGAGTTTTATACCAAGTGTTTGTGTGGTAAGAACTTATGTAATTGATTTCAGCAATTGTAGAATCATAGAATAGTTACGGTTGGAAAGGACCTAAAGATCATCTAGTTCCAGCCCCCCTGCCATGAGCAGGGACACCTCACACTAAACCATGTCACCCAAGGCTCTGTTCAACCTGGCCTTGAACACCACCAGGGATGGAGCATGGGCAAACCCATTTCAGTGCCTCACCACTCTTACAGTAAACAACTTCTTCCTTAGATCCAGTCTAAACTTCCCCTGTTTAAGTTTGAACCCGTTACCCCTTCTCCTGTCACTACAGTCCCTAATGAAGAGTCCCTCCCCAGCATCCCTATAGGCCCCCTTCATATCCTGGAAGGCTTCTATGAGGTCTCTACACAGCCTTCTCTTCTCCAAACTGAACAGCCCCAACTTTCTCAGCCTGTCTTCATATGGGAGGTGCTCCAGTCCCTGATCATCCTTGTGGCCCTCCTCTGGACTTGTTCCAACAGCTCCATGTCCTTTTTATGTTGAGGACAAAATCTGTTTCACATAAGAGTATGCATTCCCTTATGCGTTATTTTCTTGACCTTTAACAACCATCCAAAATTCTGAGGAAGGGCTGATAACCATACCTGGTGGTTGAGTCCGATGTGTGTAGTTGGGATTGTAGAATCCAAGACATGCATTTGTTCGATTTCCATGTGCCTGTACAGCTGCTGCAGTTGGGGAGGCTGTACACTCTGCAGTTCCGTGAAGTGATTGTCTCCAAAGGTCTCAAACTCACTGTGGATGTGGTGTGGATGGTATTCCCAGTAATGATCTGAAGAAATAACAATAAATGGCCTACATTACAAGATTAAGAATCATGGCATTTACCTCTCTGGTATCAGTTCCTTCTCCTGTGGCTGTGCTTTGCACCCTCTCCATACCATTCTTGCTGACTTGTCTGTCTCTAGTGACAATCTGTATAGATCCCTTCTTTTCCTAATCTCATAAATGCTTGTGGCTGGCAATTTTAACAAGTAGAATACTTCTAGATGGAGAGGTGGATTTCAATGATAATTTAGGATAAAATGTGAAAGATATTAATGCTGGCATTTTTCCCAAGAAGAGACCATAGCAGACTTACATTTTCCTTCTTGAGGCCACAAATTCTACTGGTTTACATACTGCCATAGTTTCATTACACTCTTTCTCATGGTATGGAAATGAGGAGATGCAGCAAATGTACAGACTTCTCTGCAATTATCTTCAGTCCTTATTTTACTTGGCTAGAAAAAATGTAGGAATGCTGCAGTAGAGACACAGTACTTTGTGAGATAGTTCCTCTAAGCAAGTGTTGGAATTTCACACGTTTTTCAGTACTAATACAAGAGAATAAAAGAATAAACTGTTGCAGCAGTCTGGTGTACACTGCTTACAGTGAGGTTAAATTCTGACACAGACTCTTTCTCTACCTTTTTTATCTCTTCAGTATTTAGGAAATGTCTGTGATAATTTTTTTCAAAAACAAAAGAATATTCATTTAATGACTTTCCTGTTTCCTGATTTATTTATGTTCAAATTTAAATTCCCTATCATCTTCAGGTTTATATTTCTGGTTTTTTAAGTTCAATAATGAGCCTCCAACAGTTTTAGAATTTCATATTTGCTGCTCAAAATTTAAAATTTGCTGGAGGAAATGCGAAGCATTGCAAATTCTGTTTCTCCCTTGCAGCAGCTGCATGCATCATTACGTACATATTTGTGTGCCCTCTGTTTTGTTAAATCAAGGTCGACCTCATATCTTCTGCTCTGACCGTGTTAGAAATTAATCTTTCACAGTTTAATTTTAATGCCTCATGTTATGTATGGCCAAAATATGATATTCAGTGTAACAGTTCTAATTTGCATCTTAATATTCCAAGTTGTCTTTCCTTGTATTACTAGAAATCATTTCTGTTATACCCTTCAAATATTTTCAGCTTGTTATCATTTCATCTTACAATCTACTCCTAATTATCACTTCATCCTGCTGCACGTACTTAGCTCTCAGTAGCTCAATATAAATCAGTATATTCAGCCCCCAATCATACTTGTTCTCTTCTCCAAACTCCCAGCCGCTGCCATCCTTCTGATAATGTGATGGAAAGAACTGGACATGTTGTACCAAGTGTTCAGCCTGGAGAAGAGAAGGCTGTGTGGAGATCTCATAGCAGCCTTCCAGTATCTGAAGGGGGGCTATAGGGATGCTGGGGAGGGACTCTTCATTAGGGACTGTAGTGACAGGACAAGGGGTAACGGGTTCAAACTTAAACAGGGGAAATTTAGATTGGATATAAGGAAGAAATTCTTTCCTGTAAGGGTGGTCAGGCACTGGAATGGGTTGCCCAGGGAGGTTGTGAGTGCTCCATCCCTGGTGGTGTTCAAGGCCAGGCTGTACAGAGCCTTGGGTGACACAGTTTAGTGTGAGGTGTCCCTGCTTATGGCAGGGGGGTTGGAACTGGATTATCTTTAGGTCCTTTCCAGCCCTAACTATTCTATGATCCTATGATTCTAAGTGTAGTTGTACTGAATTTATAGAGGAACCAATTGTCCAATTCTGCAATATGGTGTTATTGTGTATGGCATTATCTGGATACTAATGCCCTGTGAACATTTTTTCTTAAATACCAGCTTCATTCTTTCTCTCAGATTCAGTCTCCTCATCCTTTCCAACTTATGTTTCAAACAATTAGGTCTAATCCCATTGAGGATTTGAAATCTGGGATAGTGACTTTGAATGTGGCTTGCTTTAGAGAAAACTCAGTAATATGGTTATACCAAACATAGCTGGTAAGTGATTGGTACCTTTTAGCTGGCTTTAGGGCTCAGGCCTGTAGAAGCTTATTTGGAGGCTCTATCAGACCATTTGCCACAGTGCTTACTTTTTTGTCCTTCCTGCTTTTCTGATTCATGGATAAGTCATGTCACTGCATGTGAAAAGGATGGAAAGGTACTTAAAAAAGCACATAGGGAGCTGCTGCATTACTTTGTCATTTCTTTGCTTTGTTCTATAGTGCTTTTTGTGGCTATGTATGGATTTTATAGCCCAAAATTATAACTGCAGTGCATTTCTTCATGTTGTAGTACTAGACAAAAATTTTGTTTTCTCTGGTAAACCAGTAGGGTTTATGGGTGCAAAGTACCCAGGTACTTTTACATTCACATCTGCTCCAATCCAGGAAATGGCAGAGTGTGTATGTTTGAATCCATAGTCATCTAAAGCTGTGTGCTGTAGGAGGACTGCAGCACTTTCAGTCTGAAACTGTTTTGTTTAGGTGGAAGACTGAGCCACACTAACTTGTTTTTTTCTGAGCTAAATTACTGCAGATTTCTTCAAGCAGAGCCAACCACTGAGGCCCCGTATACTATGGACAGCCTTGTGTAATAAATTGTTGAGAATATATTGCAGAGCTCTTGTTCTGGCTCTGCTCCTTCTGCAGAGAGTCCTCTGTCAGATGGCAATGAGTATTTCAAAAGACCCTTTGCCTTTCATAATCTGCTACAGTCAAAGAGATCAATGCACAACTGTGAGGATGACAAAGCCCAGGCAAAAGTCTCTGAGGCTGTCAGTGGCAGGTCTTCAGCTGTGGAATGTCTTACTGGCAATAACTATGTGGTCAAGAAAGAACCCACTACCTTTCCCACATGCATAGCCATGAGTATTTGTGTGTGCGCTAAGTGTCTACTTCTGTTTCTTCTGAAGTATCTTTTTATTAATACTCATGAATGGGGTTTTGAGCAACCTGCTCCAGTGGAAGGTGTTCCAGCCCATGGCAGGGGGGTTGGAACTGGATGATCTTTAAGGTCTCCTCCAACCTAAACCATTCTATGATTGTATGATTCTATGTTTTTATACTTCAATTTTTGAAGCCTATGGCAAGGTTCCTGCTGCCTGCCAAAGTGTTGTTTTAAACTCTTTCTTGGCAAACAAAACTTATGAAATACTATTTATGCATATTCATGTTAATTACTGTGTGCTGTTTAGCCTAGTTGTTACCAAATTCCCTTTTCATGGAATTAGGTGCAGCTGTTAAAATACTACAATAACATAGTAATAGCACAGCATTTAGGAACTTAACAGCAATCACATAATACTAATGCATTACAAAATAATTCTATATCAGCAATTACTTCAACACACACTTATACTCAAATATTCAAGCTGTGACAGGAGTTAAAGCCCTTATTTCTTTCTAAGTTGCATGTAATTTTACAGTGATGCTTAGGAAAAGCAATATTGGTTTAGTTACATTTAAAGAGAAAATTCTGTCTTCACAAGCCCCTCTGTAGTTAACCAGCCTGTCTAAATTATTGCTCATGAAAACATAAAACCCCACTAAATATCTGTGACTGCAGTTATTAAAGTTAGCAGCAGCTACTTATTCTATGTTCTTTGTTATGTCAGCAGCACAATAGCCATTCTGTTCTCTCAAAAATGTTCAGGTGAAAGGAAGGAAAAAGAAAGGAGAGAATTCTAGAAATGGAAAGTGTCTATTCTTTGGATAAAGGCAAATGTCATTAAAAGCCAGGCTATAGCTACACAATGGAGTCATTATGAGAAATTTCATGTGAAGTGAAAGAGGATGTGAAATAGATTCTCTCTTATAGAGACATGGAGATAGTGTTTGTTTTGGTCTTGTATGTAGTGAAAGGTTAGAGGAAGGACAATCATGAACTCTGAGCTCCCTCCCATAGCAGGGAGGATGTTAGCCTGTTGGGAAGCAACAGTGGACCTAAAGGCATTGTGTTAGTATTTACCACAGAGGTAGATTTTCATTCTACATGTGAGAAAACATGACTGAACTTTCTCAGTCATCTTTTGATCAATGTGAACTGTTTTGCTCCTGTTTTAGAACCAGCAATTAGAATGTGAAACAGGCTCAAGGAAGGTATTTATCATGAAAGTGGAGTAATAGGCTAGATCTGCACAACACAGCACAAAACTATGCAGAAATCCATGAGCCAGCTCTTGAACCGGAAAGATGACAGCTCTGTCAGCACGGCACTCTGCCCAGACCAAGGGGACAACTTGTTGACATGGCTGTACTTGTGAGGTCTGAGCTAATATCTCCGAGTGGCTCTGCTCTGGCTGTAGAGATTTTCCAACACATTAGAACTAGGAAAGGGTTTCTTACACAGTGCCCCATTGTGCAGCTTTGATGTTCTCACTGTTTTTCACTCATCTGAGAAAAGCTGGGAAAATTGAAGGACACTGGAAAATTAATGTCTAGATTCCCTACAGATTATTTTATGTTAAGTGAAATGCTGTGCTTCTAGGTAGTGCAGCAGTCTTGTTTGTAATGACAGTAGGCTTTCATTACTTCTCACTTCACAAATGTCATGATTTTAATAATGCCAAAACATTCAAAATCTGTGAGTCAGCAAAGCATGAGAATGGCTTTGAAGTGAGGGGATTTTTAAATGAAGTTTGGAGTTCTTTCTATTTTCCATATAGCATTTGAGACGTAGGTTCACATGTTTGGACTTTCCTCCACTTCTATGTAGGCTAAAATCCTAAAAAAGTCAAAGCTGGGATTCTTAAATGATCATATTACTGTGGTGGGATGAAAATAAAATCCCAGATCATGAAATCTAGTAAGTTCCATGAGGCCAGCAACAAAGTGAACAAGCATCAGCATTCAGCTTCATACAAAAAGTGATTTTTACTAAACCCATGAAGTTTAGTAATAACTTAGAGACAAAGCTGCCGTGAAATTTTGTAATTACTAAGATTGCGTTAGTGTTACAAAACAGGCTGTATTACATTTACAGACTTACTAGCATGCAGGCTTAGGGTGGGTTGATGGACTAATACCTTGTCCCTTGGCTGTGTTTCTGTGTTATTTACAAAATGGTTAAATTATAGCATACAAAATAAATACAACTAATGCATGTTGTGATGAACATGTGGATATGTTTATGAAGTGGTTTTGCTTGTTAAATTCACTGTTCACTTATTTGCAATTATCTACATATTAAATTAGTATGTGACATGCTATTGTGTGACTAAATAGTGACATGCTATTGTGTGTACTTCACTGCCTACTCAGGTAAACATGGAGTTAGGGGTGCTTTCAGCATTGTGTTCTAGAAAAGTGGCAGTAATGCATATAGCACACATCTTTGAATATTGCCATCTTCCTGTCACAAAATTAACTTGCTGGCAGTGAGAGAGAGGTAGTCTGACACTTGAGCAAGACCTTCTATTCCATTAGCAGTCCCTTGTCAGCAAAGTCAGAAGTATTATTCCGTTTGTAGTATGTATTTACTTTACCTGGTAGCTTTTCTTTGAAGTCCATAGTGGTATTGAGTAGACCTGCAAAATTATGTTTGATTTATTGCCAGTGATCACACTGTACCCCAAACTGAACTTTTCTCTCACAATTCTGTCCTACTTATTTATTCTTTTATCCTATCTTATCATATTCTCAGCTCCTTCACTTCACTGGTCCCACTGCTGCACCTTATTTATTCTTTTTCCCCACCATTTTTCAGTCATTGTGCTTTTACCCACATTGTTCTGAACATTATGTACATACTTCTAAAAGTAGTTTATGATGTCCCTTTCCTGCTCTTCTCCATGGCTCTTCTCAAGACCCACGACTTCTGTCACATTAACAAAGTGAAAGCCAAAGCTGAGTTTGTCAGTGTTAATAGGAAAGAAGAATAACGTGCTAATTTGTGTTTTTCATTCTCATTTGTATTCTTTGGTTGTTCATTGGTCTTTCCAACTGTGAGCAATTCAGGAATGCGGAGGGTGTATTAGACATTCAGACACAACCAACTACATTACATGTGCTTTCATAAAGATTTGATTGAAATATGGAGGGTGGGATTAAGTTGCCTCTTTCATAACCACTTACTGTAGGAGATAAACCATTAAACAACAAGGTTTTGGGTCTTTAGGACAAGTGCAACACAAGTTTAGGCAGAGTCAAATTTCTGTTCGAAGTCTGTGTTTAAGTACTACTTAGGACATAACACAAAGAGGTGATTGCAAGGTTTTACTGTGTTCATTATGATGAATAAAAATGATCAGATCATTAACATAATGATTGTAACATTAACATAATGATTTTAACATTAACATAATGATCATTAACATAATTATTAACATAATGATCTGAGTAGTTTAGTTTAGGAATAGCCTTCCAACAGAAGAAATAGGTACTAAACCAGGTGCGATAATAAGATTATGAAAGAGAAAGGGATGTTGTTGCTCGATGTAACCTAGGTTTAATGACAGAAAAGTTATTTTCCAGTGCTTTTTCCTACATCTTTTACAGTCATTGTTTAATTGTCACAATTGCCTTTTGAGATAATAAACATTATCCCCATTTTATGGGTGTGTAAACAGGTACACGTTGTCATGTAAAAACCCTGAATTTCCATGTGGAATTTGCTGGGTTTGATTAATGTGACCTGACAGATGCCGTGAGATAACTTACAACAACTGAATTAATTCTTTGTCTCCAGGCATAAAGAATATTGCAGGTTTTTCTTAAATGTAATGTAGAGAACAAATTTAAGTAGGAATCTTTTTCAGTTAAATGCTCAGAACAATCCTGTTCTGTAACTTGCTCTCCTTCAAGGTAAGATTTCTTTCCACAGATAAAGCAGTGCTATGCTGTGAAGTTGTTAGATCTCTTAAATTAAGCAGTGATGGGTCTAGTTGCTCTATCAGTGGGAGTCTTTTAGGGAAACTCCAGGATCTGATGGGACTGCCACAAATGATACAGTAGAACGGTGCTTTTCCTTCCTGAGTCAATATTGACTCTGATATTTCCAGTGTGGTGTTATTGGACCATTGTATTGCACAGGAGACAAAATTCACCAAGCAAGATTCTCCTGTCTGCAATGATTTAAGAGTCCAGTGCACAGACAACATGAAAATATAAAGACACAAAAGCTTTGAAATCACATGCATAAATTGAAGCAATAAATAACCATACGGTGTTTTTATGTTAAGCTAGGTTTACTTCTACAAGGAAATTTTACATAGATTTAGAGAGAGGAAGTACTTGGGTGCACTGGAGGAAGAGTGAAAGTTAAAGCTAGGTGTGGCAGCATACAAAAGAGATCAAACGAAAAAGAGAAATACATGGAGTTGAAAAAGGAGTTGGAAAAGGCCAAATACCAAAGAAACATAATTAAAATGAAGGTACAAACAGTGTTCTAGGGCCTATGTCAAACAGCAATTGGAGATGGGAACACAAGAAAAGAAATACAGTATTACTAACCCAGGTCATGAAAGAGCTCTGAATCAAGCAGAGTACTTTTGATCTGCAGGGATAAGCAAAATCACCATGAAGGTAATGCAGGATAGAGATCATGAGATCCCACCTTCCTGGCAATGTCCTAGAAGCTCCTTGCATTATTCAGTGCTTTCTAAAATTCTCTTTCAGAAAAACCATGTTGCAGTTCTGGATTGGAACAGTGCCATTAAGCAAAATAAAATACTGTTGGTTTCTGAACTGAAATTATGAGCCTATACATTATAGATCACAGCAACATGTTTGCTCTTTTCCTGAATGTCCTAAAGTGTCTTTCCTGTGGTATCCCACGAGACTTTATGCTCCAAGGAGATATTTTTTAACTTACCACCATGACTGTCTCCATCACTGTTGAGATACTGGTAATAGTCATGGGGCTGTCTGTAGAGGTCTGACTCATAAGGTACCATATCTTCAGAGGGCTGTAAAGAGAAGAGGAATTTTTAGATTTGTAAGATGATACAAATCCCTTCAAAATTATTCATAGTTAGTGAAGGGGAGATGCCAAAACATTTAATATTGCCTAGGGAAAGAAGGGGGAGGCTTCAAGTTCTTTTTGAATCAGCAGGAATAAAACGCTTGATACCAAACAGTAGTTTGCAAAAAATAAATGAATAATCCATCTCCTTAGACCTGTGTGGCTCAATCTGTCCCATGATATTACACAAGTTCTTGACAACCCACCCTCCAACTTTCTCTAGCTACTGCTGAAAGACCTGTCTTGGACATCAATCACAAGCCAGGGTGCCATCACACCAGCACAGCAGGGAAATATTCTCTTTAGTAATGGCAGGTATTTGTTATTCCTCCTGTGCACAAAAGAGAAAGCAGAAACTTGTCTAAGGATGATTTTCTGAGTGGTTTTAGGTCTTATTAAATGGTGGCAGTTTGTAGGAGGGTAATGGTGTTGACGGGGGCATAAAAACATTCTATTTTTTTTTTTCCAAGTTGAACTGTAAATGTTTGCTGGTTCAAATCAGCTGCACAGGGCTGTTAGGTGTGCATGGACAAGACTTAAAAAGTGGGGTAGATATTGAGTCATGACCTATTGGATACTTAGCTGTAGAATTAAAGTCCTTCCTATCTTCTTAAAACAGGTGACATAGTGTAACTTTCCCACTTGTCTTCCTTCCCACTCCTAGTACTCCAGTATTAATACTCTTTAACATCTTACATTGTTTCAGTAATGGTGGTCTGTTTATTATTAGTTGTGCACAATTCTGCTGCTTCATTTGATGTTTGGTTTTTAATTTTTTTGAGAATGAAGATTTAGAGCAAGAAAATGTCCTTTGCAAGAATTTGCTAAGATTTTGTCCAGCTAAATTCAATCAGAAGAAATTCTTATGGTGTCAACAGTAATGTAGAACTCAAAAGCCTTCTGCTTTGTGTTCTAAAAGGAAATTATTTCTTGTAGGTACTAATAGAAGCATTTTTATTCCATTACTGACTTCAGCATAACTGACTTCAAAAGAAAAGGACAAATATTTAAGACAATACAATAACTTAAATGATGGGCATATTTTTAATGTTTACCTGTTTATATGTTCATATGCCTATCTGTATGTTCCCTCCATAAATCTATCTCATTATTGGTACACCAGCATTTTTGCAAGCTTAGGCTGTGATGACAGCATCCCATAAAAGCATGCTGTCTTTTTCTTCCTCCTCTAGACTACTGGAGAACACAACACCTAAGGCAGCAGCTGCCATTAAAATCCAGATGGAGGTGGTAGATAAGCAGCTGGCAGGAGGAAAAGATTTTTTCTTCTGGTGAATACTACATCAGAGTTAGCACTGCTCATTAACTCTGCTGTTAAATTCTAGTTAACTCCTTCAGTTCGTTCTGGTGGAGTTTGGGGATTTAAATATTGTCCTTTTCTAGAGCTGTGATTTCTATGATGACATGGATGAAACTGCATCAAGAAAAAGAGAAACTTATTCTGAGGGGATTAAGGTGTTCATGGTCTTCAGATCCATGGAATATTGAAACCCTCAGGAGCAAATCCATTGCCTGGCTGTCTGTTCCCAATATAATTGATGGTGGTGGTAATTATTTTGGAAAACTCTTGAGAAAAAAATAATTGACAATAAAGACAATATAAGGGAAAGACTAAATAAAAAAAGCAAATCATCATTTATTTGTAGGGATACCAGTGAAGGGACTCCTCTTACTTCTGGTCTCCAGAGGACATAGGTGCAGTCTTCCTTTTCAAATCCATAAGATTCCAATAGACTTGCCCTTCATCTACACAAAGATTTAATGGAAAGGATAACTTATTCCCCAAAGGTCAAAGGAGACAGTACGGCATGGATTCTCCCTGATGCTTCTGGTGTTTCTCTACATATTTTCTTTGTGTTCTCTCTAACCATGACAGGTTATATGCATGCACTCATTCCCGTTCCTTAGACCGGTGGTGTACTCCGATCTCTGACAAGAAAAAGTATTTCAACTGTGGTTTGCTTTCTTCAGGATAAAGTTCTGAAGGGAATTTCTACTCTTTATTCTTTTCAAATTCATTCACCCCACTCTTCTATTTTCTTTCCATAAATATGTGCTTTCTGATAAATCATGTCAACCTGAAGAATGTATGCAGTTTTTAACCTTGATAACAGAATTGTTAAGTTTTGATAGCTCAAAGGAAAGCATTCATATTCTGAGAAAGGAGAAACCTCAATGTTCAAATGGAAAATGCACATCAAACTATTTGGGAGAAATGAAGGTTAAAAAAGTTATATCTAAATTATTTCTTTTTAACTAAAATATCAGAATCTGAAATTATTAAAATTTCATATCTAGATGCATCAAAACTTGTGTCTCTGATAAATATTCTGCCAAAAGTAAGCAAATTTCCAAAGAAATTAGTGTCCTGTCAAGCTAAGCTTAATTTGCTATGTATAAAATTTCCACTGCTATGACAAAAACTCTGTACAGAAGTATATCTTGGCAGGAAGGCAAAGCAACAGTCCAGAAGTAGATAAACAATACATATTTTAGGCATGGGAAAGAACATTTGACTTTTCCTAGTTGTGTTCTCCCTTTGTTGTCTCTTCTTCTCTAAGATACTCCAAACTCCCCCATTTTGCTCCAATATACTTCAACAGGCAATGGTTTCTCACTGTTTTGGATCTGAGAATGAAGTATTTCTACCATTTAAAAGATAGTTTTACAAGTTCAGAGGTGTACTCAATGAGCAAAGCCAGAGGAAGGTGTGTTACATAAAAAAAGTGGTTCCCTTAATATTTACAGACCTGCTGACTGTGGAGTGACTGCAGACACTCAACATCTAAAAACCAGTCTGCTTTTACATAGATCACTGTGTTTTTCTAATACCCAGTTTTAAAAGTCTGTAACTTTAGATCTCATTGCTATACATTGTGGAAATTTTCTTCCTTGAATTTGTTTTCTGATCAGTGACCCATGTGATAAAATATGTATGTGTACATCTTTGCTAACTCATGCAATCTGGACTAATCCATCCACACAAAGGACTTGAATTGGCACCACTTACCATCTTGCTGTCTGAGCTTCAAGGTTACAGTAACAAATGTGGGAAGATGTATATTAAATATTTGAAAGTTTAAGTATCATAAACTTAACCAGATGGTGAACAAAGGAGATGGTACAGAACGTACTGTCTCTGATTTTCTCTGTCCTATGGGAAAATGGGATATTTTTCTCTCTTCATTAGAGAAACTATTGCCAAGAACCTGTTTTTAATCTCTCTCTGTTTTTTTTATTAAAAGCTTTTTCTTTAGTTTGAGAGAATAGGTTTCGCCATGTGCTGCTGTTGCCTCTTGTACCAATCTTCACCCAGTTGCCCCATCCTTCCCTGGAACCTCCCCACCCACACACCCATTTCATCATCTTACTAATAGCACTTCCATGACACTGAACTGTTTTGTTTCCCCAACAAAAAGCAAAGAATGGCTTATGTTACAACTTAATATTTAACTGATGTCAATGGCCATTTGTTCTGTCAATTGTTTTCATCTAAGACAGTGACAGAAAGCTTTGTTATTCATAGCTGTGGTCTGAAGTTGATATCTCCTTTTGTACATGCCATAAGGTACAGCACATTATCTAAAACCATATTCCAACCTCAAGCAAGAGGTCAACAAACAATACTTTATCTGTCACAGACTTTGATAAATGGAGATTTACCACCATCTTCCTTCTTTGCATTGAAAATCAAGGGAAAAGCCACAAAACCCCTTGGGGAAAGTTTGGCTGACACTGGTTAAGAGAGATACAAGGGACTTAACTGAATAGTAATCTGAAAATTCTTGTTATTCACCAAGACTTTCTCAGATGATTCCAGGTGATTGTAAATTCACTAAAAGCTGATCCTTTTTTGTTATCCTAATGTTAACTATTCACTGGCATGTGATTCAGAATTACTCCACACAATTTCCAATGATGTGGTGCTGAGACAAGTTTGAAGGCCCAGATTAACCATGTTTCCTTGGAAAAAAATTACAGTGTAACTATTTTAGAAAAGATGAGTAAAGATATTAGCATAATAACCCACTGGGGCTGCCTCACTGGACCATGCTGGCAATGCAGTTACGTGGAACAGAGCTTTCCGTGAGGCATTTTTGTTCTCATATGAATATACTTCTATTTGAAGCTA
This sequence comes from Agapornis roseicollis, assembly GCA_002631895.1. NCBI lineage: Eukaryota > Metazoa > Chordata > Aves > Psittaciformes > Psittacidae > Agapornis > Agapornis roseicollis. The sequence goes on along the minus strand of NDXB01012690.1, from coordinate 151,893 downwards.
TGATTTCTACAGGTGGCTACTTAGGCATTCACATATAACTGGGGCCCTCTTCAGGCAAAGTTGTTTGACTTAATAATTTTTGGCTCTGTAGCACAATTAGATTCTCTCAGGCACTGAAAAACATGGGCCCAGTTTGCAAACCTTTTCTGTATGAAAGTCCTGATCTTCACAGAAAGATGCAATACTCCTAAACCATTTAAACCAGCAGTGTTTTCCAAATGGAGGGTAAGAGTTTCCTCACATAGTCAAGAGAAAGGCAGTTACTGAACCACCCTCAACTGAAAGAGGAGGGGCAGAGGAGGGAAGTACTGCTTCACAGAACCCCCTGTCTAGAAACGGGCTTATGGCTCCCCTCTAAAAAAGTCCCAGGAGGCACAGACATTTATAACGAAGTTGTGTGGGGCTCTAACTTGCAGCGCTCAAAATGCACTTAAAACAGTTTTGAAAATACAAAACACAAATGATTAATCATGGCACACTTTAATCACAAAAATAAAGAACAAATTGCCCTGTCAAGTGCTCCTGTGGGACACAATTGTATTTTCACTGCCTGTTGTATCATTCATCTGGACAGAATTCAGCCAGAATATTAACTGCAACACAAATCGTGGGCCAGGCAGTGTTAGATTTTCACTCCATTTATCCTGTGTGTCCACTGGAATTCAACACTGAAAAAAGAGAGTCCAGAAAACTTGGCTATGAATGAATGAGTAGAAAATTAACAATTATTTACTCTTTTTGAATGGAGATACTGGTTTCTGGGGTAGTTGAGGACAAGGTTTGGGTTTCTTTTGAAATTTATTTTAAGTCCAACACGTAACATACTGAGAAATCGCTGTGTACTTTTTTCATTTTCTCAGTTTCTTTTCAGCTTTCTGTCCTGACGCATTTACAGCAGAGTCATTGGGCAATTCAATGAATTAAAGCTCACCCTTTGGATAGATGTGAGATTTGAGGGACACTGATGGTGAACTGCTAGAATAAAGGGTCTCCTGAAAAGAAGACATATTTTCAGTGATCATGGATACCAAACATGAAAGGAACTCAAGGGGCTATCTTTCTGGGTAGAAGATAAGGAAACACGTCCTTAGCCTTAGCAAGGATGTGTCTTTTTGTCCTTAGCAAGACAAAAAGAAAACTTGATACAAGTCTTGTTAAAAGGACTCTTGGATCTTCATTATCTCTTTCTGTTTTCTGAACACAGACAGGAATTACTGTAGGTAGTCTACCACATAAAAAGCCAAGTAAAACACCTTATCTGACATCTCTTCAGATTCTACAAACTTCATACAATCTAATTAGGGCCTCTTTTACCCAGTCTGTTTAGAGATTTCCCACTCAGGTTTGTCTCTGAAGAACAGGTTAGTGACATTATGTGCTTCGTAAACTACTTCCAAACTCACCATATAATAAATTACAGCAGTGTAACAATGTTTCAGAGTTAAAGAAAGAGTAGGAACAGCCTCATAAGCACACAGGAAAGTTTGTATCTTAGCACATTGAAAGACCCACTTAAGCCCCATGGATTTTTAACTCTCATTCACCAATTGATTTTTCATAGCAAGTGATTTGAACAGAATTCAGTTAAAGAGAAACTAAAGTTACAGACTTAGATGCCATCACTGCAAAGAGCACAGAGTCCTAAAATCTGCAATATGTAAAATCAGCGTTCCGCAACTCTTCCCTCACAGACTGGTAGATAGTCAAACACACAATCTATGTCAGAGACTCTGAATTATTAAGAATTACAACCTGGCAGGGGGGTTGGAAATAGATGATCTTAGGGTCCTTTCCATCCCTAACTATTCTGATTCTATGAAGAAAGACTCGGCCTTTTATCACAAAACTGGCACTAAAGAAAAAGATGTACTGACTTGCTATGCACATACTGTACAACAATACCATGCATTTAATCTATGAAAACAAATGGAGATCAAAAATCAGATACAAGTTTTGGGAGGAAATGTTAATTTCCCATTCATTGCAGTGCTGTCACTGGCTTTATGTATTGACCTAAGCCCAACTTCCCGGCATTACAAATACAGACCAAACCAGAGATATTCTCAAATAATAAACCTGGTTTACTTTGCCTTTCACTACTGATCCCAATGATCAATATTAGGAATAAACTTCATATACTCACAGGGGGAATGAGGGGAAATCCTTCCATTTTGCAAGCTTGCAACATTCAGCCAACTTCAGAGTGAATTTTTCTTAATTCAGTTTTCAAACATCCAGAAAAACTGACTTGGAGAAATCACATGAAACAAACAAACAAACAAAAAATTAAAAATAAAGTGAGATCCCTGGACTCTGTGAAGTCCTTCTGCTGTGATGGATCTCGGGATAGGAGAAGGACCCTAACAAGTTCTTATTCTTTGCCCTAATAGTTTCTGAGGTGAACTTCCTGAGCTGTGTGTGAAGTTCCTGATTTTATTAAATGTCTGTAGAAGGGAGATAGCCCGTGGGTCTACCAGGGGCTGTGACATCACAGCTTTGAGCCAGTTTGCATAAATCTCATTGCAGAGTTGCGGCGCTGGAACAGGAAGTCTGCCCTGAGCCATGGGCAGGTGCTTACTGTCTAATCAGCAACCCAGAGCCTGGGCCTGCTATCAATAAACAAGCACATGGGTGCAGCGCTCTGGGGAAGACTCTGTGTTTCCCACTGTAGCTGAACCAGAAAGATGGGGCTGCTCTCTGTTTTAATAGAGGTACTGTACAGACACAGTCCTGACAGCTTCTGTGAAGACAGGGCAGTGGCATAGACTTGCTTTGATAATAGTCCTGTGTTGGAATTGGGTGGCAATACTTAGCAGAAGTTAAAAAACAGTATATAGTTTCAAACATACAGTCTTAGGTTTCCAAAAATATCCTGAAATTAAGCCCATGAGACTTTCTTCATAAACTTTGCAATAGAGCAAAATTATTTAGTGAAAGAAACTTAAGTCCTTTCATTTGCTTTTTGTGATTTCTTTTCTCTTCTAGCTCATGCAAGGAGAAAATGAATGGGGAAACAGAGAATGTATTACGTGTCCCATGCAATGACTTGATATCTTTCAGATGCTGATTGCCTTTAACAGCAGAGAACAAGATTTGTAGAGCTGTATCTAAACAGTCAGGTGCTGAAATTTCTTGTAGAGATTTTGTGTTAGCTCTTTTCACATGGTGTTCTCCCCAAACTTTATCCCACTGTTTTCCTTGCATTTGGCTGCACTGAACAAATGCCTTTTATACTGAGGTTCTGGCAGGGGTAACTGGTCCGTAGAGCAGGACATAGAGGATGTGAATATTTTCATTCTACAAAATGCCTTCTTGCTTCACAGTTAGTTACTAATGCCTTGGAAAAAGCGAAGTTGCTTTGTTTGGGTTGTTCCCCTTCAATCTATGCCTATGTGCCACAGGTTCTGCTTTTGAAAGTAGCCTGTTCACCACTCACCTGGGTCTATGGGTGAGGGGGAATTTCAGCCACTACAGACTTCCTTGTACACTGGTAAAACCAGAGGCTACTCACAGGTTCCTCTCATCCCTCACCCTAAAGGAACTCAGCAAGCAAACCATATTGGCAATGGGATAAGATCAAGAACATGATGAGAGGTTAGCTCACCAGCATCAGTTGTTACATAAGCATTTCACTCTTATTTTATTCATACCATGAAATCTTGACTTTAACCTAGAAATAAGCAAGCTGCTAAACCATCCACTTCCGGTGGTTGAGATGGTTCTCAAGTCTCCTCTCATATACCAGCCTGGTAGTGATCAGAACCACCTTGGGGGAAAGGAGAGAAGCAAAGTACAGTCCTGGTGATAAAATTCAGTGCAAACAGAGGACAAGGGAGTGAACAATAGCATACACAAATCTCAAAGTGGGTATTAGATAGGTGATAAAAGTAATTGTGGAAATTGTATCTCTATTTAAAAGGCTATTCAGAACAAAGAAGATATGCTATCTGATTCATCATACTGAAAGATAGCTTGAGCAGCTACTGGGAGGTTTAAAAGCATAGTGTTTTACACAGAGAGGCTTCTATTCAAGTGGCATGCAACTGTATTTCATATGTTGGAGGATATTTCTGCAGTGTCTCTTAGTACAGGAAATTACCTAATAGGGATAGATATATCACACCAGCCTTACAGCACTCAGGAAATGCTAGATTGCCACCATTATTGACCAGGTTTAACATGGTAGTGATCATGAGTGCACCATGGTTGTCAAGATGAAGAAAGAAATTGTTCCTCTGTACGATGAATTAGAACCAAAGAATGTACCATAAAGCTTGAGCACCAACAGAAAGTCCAGGAATTTAACAAGCTTCCTAAGAAGGAGAGTTATTTCTATATAGAAATGCTAAAACTGAAATAAAATTTACACCATTGTATTTCTATAGGAACATTACTAGTAACAATCTTGCTAAAATTCAAGATAGATTACTTTCTCACTGTTGTATATAACTGGAGGTTTGCCCTATGTTTGTAAACACAGAATCTTCTTACTCCTAAAGGAAGGCCTACTAGAGACAGTACTTCTGGCTCAGAACATTGCAGTACCTTATTAGATGACTTACATGCAGAAAACAGATGAAGTTATCAAATGATTGGATAGCAGAGAACCGATTTCCAGAGGTATATGATGTGAACTGCTACTCACAGAGTGTAATCTGACCTTCAGAAAGGCTTTTGTAGTAGGGTAGGGATCCTTCTCCATTTTGGGAATTTGGAGAACTAGAGAAAAGCCTACTGAGCTGAAAGATTAAGTTTCTGAATGATTATTTCTGAAAACATTTAAAATTCATATTAATCTCAGAGATTTTCGCTCTAAGCATCACCTCACAGTGCGCAGTTTATTGAAACAGCTCTTCCCCTACCTTTACCCATTTATTCATCAAGCTATTTCTAACCACAAGCTACCAAAGCAAAAGGGTTTCAACTTGCAGCCACATCACAGAGAGGTCCCACTACCTCAAACCTTGTTTGGTGTTCAGAAGGTAATTTTTCACCCTGCTAAAACCACATACAATATCACTCATCCTGAATTCTTTAAATCAGAAGCAGGTGTTTACTGTTCTGCTACTGAGTTTTTTTGTAGCAGTAAGACAAGAACTCTAAGCAAGGATTCCCTTTTATGTTCCATATTCTTCCCAGAACTATGTTTTCCATTGAACTTGTTTTATGCTGAGGTAATAAGGTTTATGGGTCTTGTATACTATCCTTTAACACTAAATATCCATTCAGATGACATGCCTTCTTCTCTTAAGAGAGCCTGTGGGTCTCTCCAACTGTGGAACTGGGGGGGGTCTGAAGCTCTTGAGCACAATCCTCTACATTTAATTCTTTCATACATAGGCTACTGAGTTGAAGATATGAGTTGAGAAATCTTTGTTACATTTTTCCATTGTGAGAGGGTAGGAGCCCAGAAATGGCTGCTGGAAGTTACTGGCTGAGAAGAATTTGTTACCACTTTTTCTCATGTGAAGCATCACCTTAGGATCCTTAACAGACTGAATACAGACTTCACTGATGTATGTGCTCCTCTTTCCACTGTTACACATGATGCACCCTTGTGCATCATGTCACTGATGCACACTGTCACTGATGCACCCTTGTGCTACCCACAGGTTTATTACCATAGCTACAGTTGAACAAAGACTTTTCCTCACTAGGTGGGCATTCCCACCTAGAGTTGATGAAGTTCCTAGTGGCAAAACCAGTTCTCTTGCCAGGCCAGCTTTCAAGATTTCCTGAGTTTTACGTAACAGCATCTCTATAAGGACTTTTGCCATTAGGAAATGTCATTAAAATATCACGGTCTTCACTAACTTTGTTATATTGACAAAGATTTTCAAGCTTAGAGTAGGTTAAATCTATATCAGAATGAAGATACCTATTTTCACTGGGAGGAAGAAGAATAATTTGAGTCAGTAGTAATCCAGAAAGCCTCATGGGATTTTTAAAAACCATTATGGTATACGAACACTTTTAGGAATAAAAAGCACTTATTTCTCATTTTATTAGTAGCTTTGAAGCTGTCCATAAAGCAGAATTCAGCAAAGAAGAAAATTTCCCTTTGGCAATTTATTTGGCTTCAAGATCTGTTTACATCTCAGCTACATTTTATAGTCAACTCAGAAAAACTTAGTTTGGTTTTAAGGCATTTTCAAATAGCTGTAAGATTTGATGTCAGTTTTTAATGATCTTCTGCATTCTGCAGGCAACAGATTTTCAGTTTATATGTTCCTACTCATTTGTAGTCATCCAAGCTCTTAAACCATTTCAAGCAAATGACATGGAAAAGTGCTCTAATACCATTTATTCTTGAAGTCTACATCCAATCTACCATTAGCATGAGTAAGATGCAAGCAGTATAGTCTACCATCCCTTCCTAGACTTGTGCCTTAAATCTACAGTCCAACTGTGGGTGTCTCCCACTCATTCCTTCCCCCCCCCAATCATATACCTTAATAGTGAAAATTAAGCTAGAAGAGTAAGTTGCATCTGAGATATGGCTCCAGAAAGATATCATCTGTAGAGAAGAAAGTTGTTGATGAAGGCTCAACAACCAGTCTGGTTTTCTTTTAGGTGGTGTCACTTCAGACTGTCTGTAGTCTGATGCCATGGACTGAATTCCCATTTACAGCTAGTCCTGAGCCACATCTTCAGTTTCATATGAAAAGAATCCAGTTTATGTGTTCTAATACTGCTATGTGGTTCAAATTAAAGCACAGTAAGCAGGCAGGATAAGGAGATTAATTTTAGAAGTACACTTATGATATGAACTAAATTGCTAATCTGCACCCACCCTTAGAGAAGATTCTTCCCTTGGCTCTGTAGGGACCTCCACCAAGCTATGCCTAGTTGTATGGAGTTTGATTTGGGTATTAAGGCAGCAATTCTTTCTGAGAGTGCAGTTAAGAAGAAGTCTTGCTCTCCTAATGTAAATAATACTTTCCAGACTTGCATCTTAGTAGGATTATATCTCTAAGGAATGTCTCAGAATTCTAAAGAGAAATCCACTATTCATTCACAAGTAAACATGTCTTTAGGTAGCTGGTGGGTTTACAGCTGCATTTCCTGTTCTCTGCCACCACTTTTCACAAGGACTTTGTGCCTGGAATGTTGTATAAACAGAGGAACTGAACCACTAGAAGCCACAGTAGATGTTTGGCTGTGTAAGAGGTGAAGCATGCAAGCAAGCCTCATGTCACAGCTTTATGTGTGCAACTAGAACAAGTGCGTACAACACACTGTAGTATATTAACTATACAAGCTTCTTTCTTACAGAAGCAATTACTGCTAAGAAAAACTGTGTTTGAATTATTTTTCATCCTTTTGTAGCCTTAGACCATCTTTACTATATGCCACATCCAGTTAGATTCTTTAGGCTTCATTTTTACTTTCTTGCCTTGAAATCTGCAGAGTTTGGTAAGAAACCGACATCTTTCACTTGTCTTCTGATAGAAGAAATTGGCAGTCTCGAGATAAGTAGCTCCATGTTAAGCTGCTCAATTGTTTAGAAGCAGAGTTTGCTCCCTGCTTTTAGTAATGCTACATCAGCCACATAAAGACTGCATGGCCATTGAAGGAGTTGGTAATTTTTTGTTTGGTTGCAGGTGTTTTGCTCTTCGTTCTAGTACTATATTTTTTGTAAAGTTCTTCTGCTACATAGTATGAGTGGATACTTCATTTCCTCTCTCCTTTGCTCACAATTGCAGTTATTGGTTTTCTAATTTTGCAATCCTTTTTTTTTTTTTTTGATAGAAGCAATTTTCTCTACCTACAATCTAGTATTTGACTGTGATGAACTGTGTTTAACTCTTCTTTTTATGCCAAACAATTATTGTGTTGTGTTACACATTAAACAAAGACTAGGGAGGACCAATGTGTGAAGGGTCTTAAAAGGACTTCAACTTTTTGTTCTGATGTGGTAATTGAGAGGAATATAGTGGAGAAATACAAAAGAGAGCATTTGGACACTGTTTTGGTCTCCCTTTACAATGGAGAAGGGAGAGAAACGGAACAGAGAGTCTGAAGGCGGGCGGGCCAGAGCGATGACTGCTGTAGCTCAGGCCATTGCTAGGTGATAGCTTAGACCATGGAAGGAACATGTTAAAAATTTATCTTACAGGTGTCCTGCAAGATGAATCTGCACATCGTTAACAAAGCCTGCTTGTGTGGATTGGTGTGATATCAGAGACAACACCCAAGTGACAGCAAGAGCAAGAACAGCTTAGCTAAAAGAAGGAGGTAGAAGGGAAGGAAAACAGTTTTTTTCTTGACCATATTGTATTAGCAGTAACAGTGAAACATGAATGTTACGAAAGAATAAACTAAGAGGTATGTATGTGTCTTAGACAATAAGAAAAAGAGAATTGTCTTCCCATTTCAGGAGAAGAAATGTCCACATATCTGACCCAATTGACAGTGTGATAGCCTAGGGTCTCATGACTAAGAAGATTTCACTGCAGTGACAGAGAGGTGCAGAGGAGCAGAATACTTTGGATGCTAAGTGCTCATATACAGTTGAAAAGGAAAAAGGGAAAAAGGAACTTGAGATATCTTAGTTTGTAGGACTGAATCAATTCACAATAATTCCCAGAAGGAGTTAAACATTTTCTGGGGTAAAAGTGAATCAGAATCTGTACACTGTGTGCTGGAAATTCCCTAAATGATTTTAGTGGTCATTAAGAAAAGGGAAATGATTCTTTTCTCAGTAGAAGATGGCAGGAGACAGAGGAGTAGACACCAAAACTGAGCCACGGCTGAATATTTATAACTCGACTGTCTCTGTCCCCATATTACAGGATTCCTGCCAGCTGAGGAAGGGACAGACTTTCCCAATGGCTTTGTCTGTTGAGGGGGGTCTTGTTATGACTGATAATGGGCAGAGAGGGTTACAGTTCTATTAGGAATACTATATGGAGTAGCATACAGCATGGACATATATAGGCAAAGCTGCTGATAAAATGTGCTCTAGTGATAAATGGAGGTTCAGCTCTTCTCCAACCACCTTACTCCCACTCCCGGGGTTTACTCAAGTTTTTTGTCTCGTCAGTCACAGACCTCACCTACGTACAAATCCTTTGTTGTCTATTTAAACTTTAATTCAACTACTGGCTTGTATATTTTAGAAAGCAACTGAATTTTACATCGTTTGCCATTGCAACCTGCTATTAATGATGTTTTCATTTAATTCAGTAATACAGAAGCTAAATTCAGTAGTAAAAGTACTATGTTCAGACCTATGTTTTCCAGTCATGATTTAGTGACTTTTCAACTCATGGTCTACAGACCACTGTAAGTCCAAGGAGTACTTCTGAGTGGTTTGAGAATAATAACAAAAAGTAATCCTGTTATCAGTGGGCTTAAACTGATCGTGTAACTTGCATGTATGTTTGCACCTACATGGAAGCATTTTAGAGATCTGCAAGTAAACAAGTTTTTTGAGCTCAATGACCTAGAGGAACCTTTGATCTTATTTTCTTTGTATGGCTTTTCTTCTAAGTACCATTTGCTTCAAACCATAATCTTGCCATCATCCTCCAGTCCTGTAGGATTTCACCTGTGGTGAGAAGAAATATAATGTGTCTGTTCCAAGTTAGTTTCTCCACCAAACCAACGGCAAAATTTGCCTTTGGCACAGCAAGCAGAGGACAAAGATATATGGAATGCTGGTGTTGTTAATATCACTATCTCAACTTACAGTGTCTCCTCAGTTCCACTCCTGCTCCTCTCTGTTGTTTCTTCTGCCTGCTTTCCTAGTAATCTCTCCTGGATGCTATGGCTAGATGAAGCTTTTTCATTGGTTTATTCCAAATTATTCATATTATCATCATCTTTCTGGACAGCACTCTACTCACCCACCCCACCCATCCCCCCCACCCCCGTCTCTGGTGTTAAAGATGTCAAAGGTATTGCAGAACATTCCTCTACAAATGAAGATCTTATCAATATTGCTTTTTGCTTCAGAGCTATTGCTTTGGTCATGACATCTCTTTTGCACACTCAGTGCAAATTATTTTCAACCTAGAATAACCCAGCATTACTGATGGCCCTGCCACAGTTAACCTTCCAGAAGCCATCCCTCCCATGTGCATTGTGCAGTTCTTTACTGCTTTTTATGGGAATGCACTTTCAGTTTATGCTACATAACTGCACATATTTACTGCAAAGTTTGGCTTTGTCCTGTATATTTTTGAACATGTAGAGCTCTTTGAGTGTTTTGGAATGAAAATTATGGTGGTAGGTACAGAATTTAAAGCAAATCCGGTCTGCAATTAAACACAAACCCACAGCAGTAGTTGCTGGACTGAGCTCACCATGTAGTTTCCAAACAAGCTGACAGCAGTAGGAATCGTGGTTTATAAAAAGCTGCCAGCAGTGCTGAGCTGGTGAAGAGAAAGAGGAAGCTACAACGGGAAAGAGAAAAACAGCACAACCAAAGGCAACTTCACTTCTCTGCATTTACTGTTTTTAAATAGATTTGGCTCTTAAGCTGCTGTTGAGAGCACTGTGAAGAACAGCAATAACTTTACAAACTGAGAACCCTACAATATTTATCCCTTTCTGATCACCACCTGCAAAACACGTCCCTATGCTGACTTCTTTTTGGTTGTGTGCATACATGGGAGAATCTGTGTATGTAAGTATGAATAGACACGTTACCATAACTATTGCTCAATAGCATGCCAGTAAATAAGTTTACTAGAACAGTTTTTGCCACTTTGCTCCTCCTTTGCACGATATGCTGAGCTGTTCTCATGATACTGTTTTCTGATGCTCCCATCCACTTCAGGCTGTGGATTTCATTGATTATTCTTCTTGTCCTAGGGAAAGTAAAAGACTGCTTCTCATCCTCAAACCACCAGTAGCAGGAAACCATCTAAGGCATTATCGACTACATATGTACTAGGTGTCAGGACTATGGGAAGGTGCTCTTAAAGAGCTCAGTTGGGCACTGGGGCACAGACTGACTCCTTTCACTTTGGGAAGGAAGTCTGGCTGATAAGAGGTTCTCCAACCAAAACAAGCAAGCCTCCTGTGAGGTTACATCTTGCATCTTAGTACAAGTGCTAAGCCAGGTGATTGAAGATACACTGCATGAAAAGGAGAGTAACTGGAAAGCTAAACCCAGACAGCAGAGGAATAATGTAAGGAAGGGTGATGATTAAAATTAGTTGGATTAGAGTCTCCTTTATTTTGGGGTCACAGATTTGATCTTGTATGTTTTAGCTGAGACAGGATTAACTTCTTACAGAGCTAGTCAGAAGAGTTCAGGAATAAGAAAACATTGCAGAGGGAAAAACCTTAGGAGGTCTGCAGGTTAACTGCATTTCATGTTGCACTGCATAGTTACTGCTGTGAAGGAAGTACCTGGCAGAGTCCCTGCATTTTCATTGTTCTGTATCTGAACACAAAGAATGAAAATGAAAACCATACAAAGATGTCATAACCTGTTTCAGTAGCTGTGTGAGTCCTAGGAACAGGGCTGCCATTGGCATGACCTAGAAGAATTGGGCATGATCCTTGAGGATAAACTGAAGACATGCTTAATCTGCGATCAACCAATATTGTTGCAGTATGGGTCACAACACTTAGCCAACTCTCCTCTGTAAGTGGGAGGCAAAAGGCAGTAACACAACACGTGGATCCCATGACTTCCTGGCAGCTAGAATGCTGAGCAAAGTTTCAAAGGGTTGTTTAAGGACTCAAACTTTATAATAATGATTTCTTTCCCTTTATCATTGACTTTCTGGCACCAAACTATTAGCACATTTGCTTGTAGTCCCTTAGATATTAGTATATACCAAGGCGTTTTCAGCTCTGGTGACTGAGCACTTTACATTTAGCAAACAGCATTGAATTGGTAGTGGGATTTGCAGTGCTCTGTTTCTTTTTTCTTGCTGGAACATTAAAATCAAACCTTCAAGGGAGGCAACACTAAAATTACTTCCTTTCACAAGTTACCTCTTGATGATAAATGGATGACCTTATTTATTCCATATATATTCTTCCTCAGAATCTCCTGCAGAGAATATTCCCCATTTCTTTCTATGTCCATTTTGCATGAGGTCAGAAGAGACCAGGATTTTCTCTATGTACAGTATGTCTAGGCTTGGAGAGAGACACTGTGTAGCTCTCTTCCCATCCAACAAATACACTTAGCTCTTTTGCACTTTGCACTAGCCTGGGATCACTCCCAGCTGCCTTCCTGCTACCATGGAAAGAAAGTTGCCTAAAAATCTTTCTGTTTATTCTCTGGATCCAATCAGTTCTTAGGAGGATAAAAACTGGATGCATCTATTACAGTTACTCATAAACCCCTAATTCCTGAGACAAGAGTAATGAACAGATCCTCGACACCTCCATAGTCACTTCATTACTGAATGGTCTACATATGCTTTCAAAGAAACAAGGACAGGGTTTTCACCTTAACCCCAGACTACATCTGACTTGGTGTTAGGAACATCACTGATGAAAGAACTTGACTGAAATACAAAAAATAATCCAAATCAGGAAGTCATTGTCATGTTGTTTCAACAAAAATTAAATATAAACCATTTTCAGTGGTATTCTTTTGGTTTTTTCATTGAAAGTCTTCATCCATCCCAGACGGATTTATTCTTTACATTCTTGAAACAATCAAGACTTAACTTTTAAACTAGATGTGTTAGGCTGTAGTCCCTGTAAAGGCATTACATTATTTTTAAGTCTGATTCATGTTTGTTTTTTTTAATATCGAGAATCATCTCCATTTGGAAGCCCCAAGATTTGAGTCAAACTTTGTCAAATCTGTTATCGTCTGTTTATTTGTAACCTTTTCATCAACAATTCTTGTTGCTATTGCTTCAGAAAATAATATGCCAAAATAATCATTCTTGGTAGATCCTCCTAAAAGGGTGCTCTAGTGATAATAGTGCCTAATACAAGAGTAACTAAAGTAGCTGCTAATTTAAATGTCAGTGATCTTACAATCTAGCGGGGATTTTTCCCGAAGCTTTATTCCTATGTGTTATGATGCTAAACACACACCTTAGACAATGAGGGCCTTCTAATCTCAGGATAATGCCACAGTAGGATTATCCACACCCCAGAATATAGCAGCATCTTTAAAATCCCCCAGACAAACTGGTATACCTACACAGTAAGGCACTAAGAGAAAACTTCAGCTCAGCCATGCATCTGGCCATACCACTGTATGTCCCATACCTCCCCCAGGCATCAGTTTGAAGATCTCTGCACAATAATATGTTATTCAGGACAGATATGTTTTGTGACAGTTTATAGCACACTGAAAGAAACCTCCCCCAGAGAATTTGTCTCAATCCGAGGACAATTTTCTCCCAGATCCTGTCAGCCAGCGCAACCTTTCTCTTAATTTAGCATTTGAGCACATACCACTGAGGCTAAATCTGTTTTCTCAGCCTGTCTTGGATGCATTGCATTTGCATTACATTACTCTGTGACCTGACTGTCAGATTAGATGTTAGCTTTGCAGAAGACGACTTCTAGAATCTGTAATGAGTGCTCCAGTGGTCATTTTCCTATCATCAGAAATTGCTAATTTGTCATTAGGGAATCCACTTGAAATCAGTATGAACAAAACATCTGAAGTGATTTTAAAGTCATTATGTAATTCTGCAGTTCTTGGTCCTGCTATATTTGTGTGCATGGATCACCAAACTGCTTCCTTCCTTCACATTTGTTGTAAGCCTTTTACCAATGAGATGATGTATTTGTTGTGGAACATATGTCTATTAGGACAAGGGACTACTTTATTTTAATTCCAGCTGTATAAAGGGCACACATCCTGTTCAGTACCAATTATTGGTCAAAAAAATTAAGGCCTCACACACACACATGTGCACCAGCAGTATGAGCTATGTTCACCAGCCTTCAACAGGTGAGGACTTTGCTTCCTTTCTTACAACAGAACCACTCCCACTCTAGAAAGTGATAAATAAATAGATGACTTATCTCTAGATTTCGTGTATATGTTTCAAAGGAGTGTGTTTATTGTATTTTACTGGATTGGAAATGTAAGGAGTTTCCACAAAGTATTTATTTAGTCATTTTTTCCCTGGGTCCAGTTTCTTCAAAATATATAAAACTGTTCATAAGACAATCAGAAAACACACCTTGAAATACTTTCTTGCTGAGCTTTGCTACTCCTTTCATATTCCACAGTGACTTGTGTTGTATGTCCCCTATACATGCTTCTGCTCATATATAGAAGGTTCTATATACAAGGGTGTCAAAGAGGTTTCACCCAGGCTAGGAAGGTTTTGTGGCTTTTTTTACTAGTTTCTTATTAGAGCATCGAGAGCATATTGCTTTTCTCCCAGTTTGATTAGGAAAGGAAGCTGAAGAGCAAGAGTGGAAACAAGATGAAGAAAAGGACTTATCTTCTCAAAACCAGTAGTATCTTTATAGGCCTCTTACATAAGAACAGAAGCTCTTGTTCTTCATCAATATTCCACACATTTTAGCCAAAAAGAAAACTTGTAGGTTTGATATAACATAGTCTTGGTCCTGAGCAGGAAAAAGCTGGTACCTGAAAAATGAGAGTTGAGCCCTGAATTCTTAACTACTTCTTGAACTGTCATCCAGCTCAGCCCTGCAACATCTCACAGATACATTCTTCTATGCAGTGATATGAACTTGCTAAATTCTGGGAAATTCTGTCACTGCAACTTTTCCTCTTTAACAGACTTCAGAATTATCTGATAGCTTCAAGCTCAAGCTGGTATTCATGGCCACACCACTGACCACATGAAGTGAAAACACTGGTGTTATATAAAAGGACAAGACTACAGACTAGCTGGACAAGACTGTTTGGAGTGGACTGTGCTGATTACTATCTCTATGGAAAAGAATAAGGTTCCAGATTTCTCAATGCTGTATAAGCATAAGCTAGAACTTTCACATGCCACACTTTGCTAGTGTTGTCCACATTGGTTTTGATCAATCTGTGTTTATCAAGCCTTAAGGAAGAAAGGAATAAGACTGTATTTTGCTAATTTACCCATGGGCTTTTGCTGGAACACAAAGCTTGGGCACAGTGCATCATGTGTTGCCATAATGTAATTCAGAGGCTCTGCCTGCAAAAGCCTGCTGTTACTTCATGTACGTTCTTGCTGTTGATAATCAGTGGATAAACAACTTTCATAACAGCACTGCAACCCTCTCACCCCCACCTAGCAGTCTGACAGTTGGCTTGATGGTTAGCCACGGACCTGGAGCAGCCTGGGGTAGCCAGTTTCTAGAGAGTAGCTTGCCTTTCTGGTCAGTATGGGCTCTGTCACTCATGACATGTGGTGCCAAAGGACTGGGTAGGTTTATCACACAGGTCTGTTAAGGCCTCCTTCTTCATGCATTAGCTTTGGAGCTGCTGTTGTACATCAGTAAGTGCAAAGCAATGAGATTTGATCCTCTGGGTTAGATCAGCTCCAGCAAATACTGTTGTACATTTTGGGAAAATTAGTATCCTTTTTTACCACCATCTACATCTATTTTATCACATTGCACATCTTTTGGCACTGAATTTCCTCTCAAGTTCCAAGACCTGCCTGCATCTGTCTACACTGCTTCAGTTTGTGAACACCTTTGTTGAGGTTATAAAGAATTGCTCCACAAGAACCATGCTAGCTCCATACTGCTGCAAACTGAGCTGCATGCCAGACCCTCAAAGATGCATGTGACTGGGGAGACTGTAGTCATTCTGCTTCTGAAGCCAGGGAGGAAAAATCAGTAAGTTATCTTAAAATACACCATAGACTGATTCTTACAGTTTTGTTCAGCAGTATGGTAGGGATGCTGGGATGTGCCCTTTCCTATTCTAGTGTTCTATGTGCAAACCCCTGGGTAGATACTGCTAAGCAGGCTTGATGAGATTTTCAGTAAAGAATGTGGGTAAAGGAATGCACTCTTAAATAGAGAAGCACTGAACCAGATCAGGAAGATATCTAATGGCGTGTCCTCATTCCTTAAATCTTCCATCAACTCCAATGTCTTCATCCTACAAACTCAGAATTCAGGAACCTATTCTTGAGCTCAGAGAGCTGCAGATTAAATCAGTGAGTGAAAAGTGGAGAAAGTGAAACAAATGTAGTGTGGTGAGAGGAACTCAAGCTCTTTCATATTCACTTCTCTGTGAAAACTCAGGGCAGGCCTATAATAAGAATTCACAAAGTAGAGGAACATTCTTCCATATTGAATATATAAGTAAAATATAGTCTAAGGTTATGGGGGACCACGCAAGAGTAGGAGGCTGTGAAGGTCCAGGAAGTGGAAAATGATGTGCAAATATTTGGGGATATTTTAGACACTGTAGCTGGGGTTCAAACAGATGGTTAAAAGCAGAGGTATTAGCATACAAGTAGTGAAATACCAAACCATTTTCTAGTATGTGTGTTAAATGCATCCAGCACAATGTAAACATTTGACAGTCGGTTGGGTTGAACATACAATCACTTTGAAGCATGAGACATACATTAAAGACTAAGGAGTAACAGAGCTATTTGGTTTAAATAGTAGTCTCTGTTCCTCTCTGAGCTGGCTCCAAATGTTAGAAGTTGACCACACATATCTCTGCAGGAGGGTCCTACCAGTCCTTCCTTTAACCACTGCTCCTTTCAACCTTAAGAGAGGTTTTCTAGTTTCACTACTTTCTTTCCTTTTGCATAGCTCTTGTTTCCAACATATAGATCTGGGCTGCTTTTGAGCATGGCACTGAAGACAGCACTAATGAATTAAGGCTTTCATCATGAAACTATCTGGAGCAGGTTGGGGAGCTTGGATCTGAACTGAAACAGGTTAAAAAAGAGTCAGTTTGCCAAAAATGGCTAGTGCTGTGATGGACAACACAAAGCATAGAGGAAAGCCTCATATTTAATTTAGGGAGCTTAGTACATAGTAAAATATGCACTGCCTTGGCTATGCAAGGTTTCTCAAGCATATTTATTAGCATAGACTAACAGGTGTTACCCTCAAACTTCTAGACAATCTAGGGGCCTGTATGAGTCTGGAGCTCAAAGTACTGGATGAATTTAACTGCATTTTGTATGTTTGTTTGTTTAGGGGGGTTTGGGCACTTTGGTTTGGCTTGGTTGGTTGGCTTGATTTGTTCTTGGAAGCTGGTGCTTCAAATACTCATTTCAGTTTTGAGAGTGTCCTGATCAGGGACACTGATTCTGGTTATACTGTAGTTACTTGTAAACAGGTCTGGAATGTCTTACATTGATACCTAACTGGATAAAGTTGTAAGAGGATAGATTTATTCACAGTGTGTCAGAATAGTTTGGATTCTAATGGATCTTAAAGATCATTTAGTTCCAACCCCCTGTTCTTCATCTTTTATCCTACATCAGAAGTTTTTTATGTTGTCAATGTAGTTTCCCTTCCTTTCCTGTCTTTCACCAAAAAGCTCCTTTCTTTTACCAACAATTTTTTTACCTTGAACCCTCCAATGATTTGATGCTTATTGGTCAAAATGTGTGTAAAGGTAGCTCTGTGTTTCAGTAACCTTCCTGTGCATCCAATGTTAACGATAATGTCTCATGATACTTCATATTTTTCATATGACAAAATATAAATATATATATAAACATACAATTATGGGATATATTTCAAAGAATGGAAGTCAAATGAACAGAAAAAAAATCTTTTCCATAAGTTGTATGATTTATGAACTAATCTCATGATCTCTTGTGGTCTGACTCTTTGATTTTTGTCTGGTGTTCTGGGCATTCCCCACTCTCTTCTCAGTGCACGAGCAGGTAGCCCAATGCCACCAGAGTTAGAGTTCCAGCTCTGGAAAGCTTCGGGATTTTTCTGTAAGGATGAGCTGGTGATTCATTCTGAGCTCTCACAAGGCAATCATGCAGCTGCCCCTGTTTCAAAATCAGCAGCCCCGCCAGCTCGTCTCCATCAGCCTTGAGAAAACAGGAAGCACAACGGCCACCGCAGAAGTGGTGCGCTCTTACACCCACCCCAAAAACTTAGCTGCTGAGCCTATTGCAAAATGCTAACAGAACACTGCAGGGTACACAGAGAAAGAGAGGAGAAATCTGCTGACCTCTGGGTGCAATTCCTGGCTTCAGTTTCTCTGGCCTATAACCTAATTCAGTCACCAACATGTCCTATGGTTCTCTGTTGCTTAAATCCACTAAAGTGGGATGCTCTTACTCAGAATTGGACACTTTTTCTTAATTATTTTATTTCATCCGTCATATTTGTACAGAAACGTGGTAAGAAGCTTCTTGTCGGGAGGGCTCTCAGGCTGAAAGAAATAGAGAAAGTGGAGAGGACTATGTTTTGTTCATCGTGATTAACTATGTACTCATTTCCTTGGCAACATGGAAGAACTGGGTGTTTTTAGGGTGGAGATTTAGACCCGTGTCTGGTGATTCGGATGTTTTTCTTACTAAACAAGAAAAAAAACTTCTCGCTCTCATGGTTGCAGAGAAAGGACTGTGCCATAGCATTTCAGAGAACAGAGGTGCCTTCTGCATATAAAAGGAGGAGCAGGAGGAACTGCTTTAAGTAGGAAACACCATACCTTGGGGAGTGTGTGGAACAGAAATAGGAAAGGGCTGAAAGCAAAGAACAGGATGTTCCACAACAAGCAAGAGAGACCAGAGAGATACAACATGCAAAAGGGTTTGAATTTTGTGGGGTTTTGTTGTGTTTGGGTACTAAAATCATAGTGAAAAACTGCTCTGGAAAATCAGAGGGGAGGAAAACAAACAGCAGGTTTATGTGCTGCATGATGGGCAAGTAAAAGTCTAGTAGGGGCTTTTAAATTAAAACAAAGCAGGGGTTTTGAATGAGAGCAGCTGATGCAAAAGAAATACAACATTAAGGAGGCAGGAAGATGAGATTAGCTATTGAGACTAGAGCTAAGCATTATTTTTCTGCTGTTTCATTTGTCCCTTAAGTGCAGATTTGAGGAGCTGGTCCTGGAAAACAAACTACTTGTAAATTCTTTTTAAAAAATCTGAATTGTTTTGTCAAGACTTGAAGCTTTTCAAAGCCAGAACTTGTTCTTGTTTCAAAATTTAACAAGATTTGGCATGAAAACCTGTCATTTTGGTTTGAAACAAATGTTTCTTGCAACTCATATTTAAATCTAGGAGGATTTCAATTTGTGTAAAAAAATGGTAAAAATTATTTAGAGTGAAATGAATTCTGTCTTTTTTCCTGTTTTTAGATTCAGTCAGGAGCTGTCAATTATTCCCACAACTACAACCAAACTGGGAAAAGCAGTCAGGTTCCTGAATCTGGTCTTCAGTATTACAGGAATACGGAGAATATTAAGAGCTATACTACAAGAGTGCTGGAAGTCCTAAACGGGGGAGTAAATGTAGGTTTGAAGCCAATGCCATCAGAACATTAAACAAATACCCCTAGGAAGTAGAGCAGCGAAATTGCACATAGTATCTTTAAGGGATCTTGCCTGGATGTGGATTACAGACAAATACCTTATTCAGCAGAGTGGATAAATGCTTTATCTCTTTGTCTCTCAGCAGCAGCTCCTATGTGTTTTTTTTCTCTGTCAAAATTCTATTGATCTTACTCTATGGTGAATGGAAATGCAGTTCTACCAAAAATAAAATGAACATTTTACGTGGTGCTGTTACTATAGGCAGTATAATCTATTCAGATTTCTGTTCTCCAAATTGCTTTAGAATAGAGCTTAGAAAGTTTTAAGCACAGTTTACTTTGGAAAGACTTAATCTGAGATGAAAATTTCACAATACTTCCTTTTGAAGGAATGCATTATATACAGATTGGATGTATTTTGCCCAGTCATTCAGCAGGCAACTTCAGTTTGTCTTGTAACTCCCCTCATTACGTTAGCTCTCCTAACAGCACACACTGGAATTTTTCTAAAGCTTGTAACTGTGGGGTTTTTTTCCTGCCACGAAATATGTTTTCATTTCAAGTGTGCACAGAGATTAGTAACAGAACCAGTTCCAATATTAACACATCCATATTCTCTTCATTTTGATCTAACATCTCTCTCTTCCACTGGTTATTCTCTCTATTGCCTATTTTCAAAGTTATAAATAAATGAAAAATAATTAATTTTACTGGGCAGAATATTGCTGTGCTGTTCATGCATTTTCTCCTGAAAACTATGATACAGTTATGCTTTTATCTTGGTGGCAGACTAGGCAAAATATATGCCTGATTCTGGTTGGCTTTAGTAAAATGTTCCAGTTCACACACTTGTCACAGATTTCCCTTGAAGGACTTAATGATTTATTATATTTTTTGGCCAAATCAACATATTCTTAAACTCCAAGATATGTCTCAGCACTCTGCATCCACAAAAAAATCAGTAATAATAAAAACATCACTAGCTCACTTAAATTTAAGGTCTGTATTGAATTCCGTCCCTTTTGGAATATTGCACGTATACTTAAGGTTGGACTTCTGGGACTCCATCTCCTGGCCATGTAAATGTGAAAAATAGCTCATCCTGAGCAAAGCACAGATCCTTTTCGTGCCTGTTACTGTGAAAAGCCACCCTAGAAACCAAATATTCAGAAACAAACTATTCCACCAGTTCTTCCTCGCTTATTTTGTTCAGCTTTGACTACAAATCACAATTTGCTTCCAGACATTTTCCAGAGATCTGATGATTTGTCTCAGCCTGTTTCTAGCTTAACATTTATTGAGATTGTTTTTTTTCTTTATGACCTTTCCTGCACATACAAATATATGTTGTGAGCTGAAAAATCATATATTATCATTGATTTTCATTGCACTAAATCACAGGGCCAAGGAATACAAGTGCAGAAGCCAGGAGTTTTCAATCCTCTTAAATTCTGTGTGCTTATTACACTAGATCATGCTGTACCTTATTAGTGGTCTAATATGCAGTATGTAAATATTCTAATGTGTGAGGCAAGAAATAGAAGGAGAGGGGTACATTTTATGCAAATGAACTCAGAAAGTGTTCAGGACTGGTGACTTTTAGGTGCTTAGGAAGCTGTCTTGTAGTCAGACTTTTTCCGTGCCTCTCAGTGGAGAAAGCACTGATTGGTTGGATTTTGAATTAGCCTTTTTCAAGTCAAGCAGGTACAAAATTGCCCTTTAAACTAGAAAAACCTTCCCTCTGTGAACAAAGGTATAACTTCTATTAAGCTCCATTATGTGGGTGCAGATTAGAAAATGGAAAACAGACTTTAAAATGTGGACATGATCAGTGGGTTGAAGAATGAAACCTGTCCTAATTTTGATTTCACTTCAATCAATCATTTCTTACTATTTTTTCAGAGAGAAGCTTTTCAAAATGCCCAGCTGCTGATATCCCTCCTGCCTATGATTCTGCTTGAGCAGGCTCTGACCTGGCTCCTATAGTTTTCCTTTCAGCTCTTGTTACCCAGAGCATAGGAAAGCCACAGGTAAAGCCCATAAATGCATAGCTTTATAGGCCTTCACTGGGAGCATGATCATTTATTTCTTTATTTACTGGGATCATTTCCCCAGTAGCCATTCTATAACATATGGTTCTTATTTCAAAACCATCTCTTCTGATTTTTTCTTAAATTTGAAAATTATTCTGTTCATTTCACTCTGTCCCTTTATTCTCCTAAATTCACCGGCAAGGAAGTCTGGTTACTCTTTGTCTACACCACATTTTCAGCTGTCAGATGCTTCTTTTAACCCCTCATTACCTAATTTTGCTAAGCTAGAATTCTTTAGAACTGATCTTGTGAAATATGGGTCAGGTTTATTTGACTATTTTCTCTTAGCTGAAAAAAAAACTGATGAAGAATTGGAGCAATGCAGAAAGAGAACAATGAAAGGAAGGCTGAAAGACCAAAACACAGTTTCTTCACTTTCAGACTAACATATATATCAGTCCATAAGTTTCTTAATTCTACATCAGGTCAAAACATATTTTTATTGCATTAATTGAAGCATAATTTTGTTGAATTCACACTCTGACTCTCTTTACAGTTTTTACAGAATATCTTCTCTTTCACACTGAAGATTTGCCTTTCACAGCACCTGAGCTTTCCTGATTTCAACTGCAGTTGCTGGAGCACTTAGACTACTAGATACTTTGCCAATAAATAGTCCAGTCTTCTTCAGAGTTGTGTGTGATCTATAAAGTATTTTATAGGATCAGTAATACTTTTAAAGTTAAACCAGTGCAGTAAAATACTTTCAGCTTTTCTTGACGTAACCAGAGCTTAAGGGAGAACACCATCATTTGGCTTTACACTTGCTTAAAGCAAATGCTTTAGATTTGCTTGAATAAAATCAGTATCTAAAATATGCAAATTATGTATTTTTGAATGACAGAGGGTTTCTACATGCCAATTCCATTCTGGTTCCACCAAATTTTCTTAGAGGGAATGACTTCCTTATGTCAGGATTATGTGAGTGACGGAGCCAGAGCTATGTTCAGGATAGAGCTGACCTCTGAGAAAGAGCAGATTTTTGTTTCCCTTCTTTGTGAAATGTTTTAGCCTTGTTTAACACTGTGCTTGTGCTCACAGTACTTTTTCCCTTTGAGAAGGCAGCTTGAGTCTGAATCAGATGGCAGAATGGTTCGACAATGTTTGTTCTGCTCTGGACATAGGAAAGTAAGGGACTGCAGCTGCTGTAGACCTGCCTGCTAAATCCACACTTGCTTACTCTGTAGCCCTCTGCAATGTGAGAACTTTCCTTACTGCTTAACATTGCAGAAGATCAGGAATTTTCCTTTAAGATGTGTTAAGGGCCACTTTGAGGAGATCAATGCAGATCTTTTCTGTTGTTTCAATGCTTCCTGTCTTAATTTCAATTATTGGTTTCCACTAAAGAGTTAAAGATTGATTTTGGTGCAGCATCTTCCAGAACCAGTCTCTAGCCTTTGAAACTATCAGTCTCAGTCTCTACGATTATGTGCAATGAAGCTGGGCTTCATTTAGGATTTGCATTTCCTGGGAATTAAAAATAATGAAGGCTTGCATGAAAGGGAAGGCATAACTAACTAACTAAAGCAACCAGCACATTTCTACTCAGCATTTTTTACAGTTGGTGATAAGTTTGACTCTATGTCTCCCCACCCATGCAGACATTAGGCTTTGTTTCTGCAGGTCACAAATGGCATGATTTTGCATTTCTGCCTGCCTGCTGGTTTGGGTGAGGTAAAGCAGTGGGGCTTTGCAGACTGGGGCAGCTGGGTGAAGTTCTGCTTGTTCTCTTGATTCTTTCTTTCTCTTTCAAAGTGAGTTGCACTAGTCTTCACGGGGTGGAAGAAGAAGATGATGGTTTTGCACAAACATTCGCAGTGACTTTCCTTTTCTTTGGCAATCTTGGAATTTCCCCCAAGACTTTTGTTTCTTGCAGGTACTCTGATATCTTTTTTTTCCCCTTCAGTTTCTTTCATAGTCTATGAGCCCCAACCAAACTTGGTTGGTCTCTTTTCTTTTTCAATAATATAATGGAAAACTAACCTTTGACCCATCCACTTTGGAACTAGAAAAAAGCTGTGGAGGTATGGCTGCTGCTTGCCTCTGGTAGATGGATTTTATCAGAAAAGGTAGTGCTGATTTGTATCACCCAGCCACACCAAGGTTATACAAAGAGCAGCAAAGCCCCAAGAGTGTAACAGTCGGTCTGCTCTAAACCTCAACCTTTATCTCTCACAGCCAGCTTCCTTCCCACACCACAAGCACCATGTGTTATTTTACACTGAAACAACACTCAGCAACTGAGGTCTATCTGCCCAAAGAATGAAAAGGGAAAAGGAGGATGACATGAATACAAGGGTGGGCAGCATGAGGACTGAAAATTATGGAGCAATGCTCTTACAAACCAGTGCAAATCTACTACCCGCCACAGTGTGTGAGCTTTGGAGTGGTTGGGATGGGCTTTTCATCAGTCATTTCTTTTTGTCTCAAGCTGTTATCTCAGCCTCTAGGTGATGAGAAGTGAATTTGGCTCAGAACTGCTGAATGAAATGAGAGAAAGCTGAAGGAATCAGAGGGTGTTAGCACCTGCTTCAGTCTGCCATGACTAAAACCAATGTCCCCCACCATGCCCCAGGGGCATATATTCATTGTAGCCAGACGCTGGTGGCAGCTTCCATAAGGCTCCATCACTAAAAGGTCTCATTGCTCCACATCTGCTTTGAAATTTGTTGAACCCCTTGAATAAATATGGAAACAGATTGTACTCTTTCATGCATTTCCTGTAAATCATCACTACAGAGGGAAGAGTGATGCTTACTGGAGTTCACAAGGAGTGAGGCCTTCTAAAGCTTTTGGCAGGGGATAAGTCCCTGACCATATGTGCCTGGAGAGCAAAAAGAAAACAAAGGAAAATCTAAAGCCCAAGGGTAAAAGTCTGTCTGAGTAAGAATGTGTTGATATTTACTATTACAGACAAACAGGAGAGATATTTGTTGAGAGTTTTGTGATCAGAAATGAGAGTAGTATTTCTTACTCTTCATCTCCCTCATCTGTAGCATAAATGATAAGCCATTTATAAACATGAGATGGGGTAGGCAAAAAAGCACACAAACCAGAGACAGCTGCACAGACCAGCAGCTGTGACACACACAGGAAATTTGGATGGAAAGAACCATTAGTGCATTGAGACTATCTCCTCGCCTGTTAGCAGGTCCAGCCCCCTTTTAGCAGGCTTTGAAGAAGCAGCTCCTTCATGACAGATGTGGGGGACTTGAAGATTTTGTGCTTGAATAACCTCTCAGGGAAAAAGCCTTTTAAGACAATCAGTCCCTGTCTCACCTATCCTAATTCGAACTTGTGTTCATCCTGCAACAGAAATAGGCCTATCCTCTGTAGTTGAAAGACCTGTCAAACTGCCATTTTGCCCTGTATTATCCAAATAATGACTGTTCCTTTTTTGTTCTACAGCAGGTTCAATTGCATAACAAAGCCCATCCTAGGATAGGCACATGATGACCAGGAACAGCTATTTTGCAGCCCCTTCGTTGAGTGATGGAAATAAACAGCAGGCAAGGCTGTACATGCCTCTTGGCCAAAATGAATATCTTGCATCAAGTCTCAAATATTAGTTTTGCTCTGCAGACCATCTGCTTATCCTCTTGGTCCCTCAGGAATGGAGAGCATTAAACAGTTGATAAACACAAGTTTGAATTTTAGAGACTTGGTGAAGAGTCTGTACTTGGGTCATCCTGATTTCCTGGTGATAATCTGACAAATGTCAAATTAATCCTGAGGAACTAAATCCAAAGTAAACGTTCCATGTGTAACTGAATTAATTTCATGGTCATTTGGTGCCAAAGAACATTCTATCCAAAATTAAAACCTTTTATTTTATCCTATCACAAATTACTAAAGATACTCAATGGAAGTTTTTCAAAGAGCCACAGCTGAAAAACTAATTGCATTGGCAAAATAAGAGCTCTGAAGTCTTGCCTGGCTCTTAAGTCCAGTCTATCCTCTTCCCCATATTGCCAAACATAGAAAACCATGTGTTTTCTGTCAAAGTCCCACAGCAAACCATGTGGAAAACAAAGAGCTATAAATAACTCCTCCCCAACATGAAAGGTGACTAATCTGTGGCTTCCAATAATATCACACTCTAAACTCCCAAAATTTTCCTTTGCTTTTACCTGTCCTTGTATTATAGCCACATTCCTGTGCTCCTTTATCTGGTCACCTTCGTCTTGAGCTCCCATCCTTCTACATTTGGTGTGCTCTTTCAATCCCCAAGTACTTGCAAAAATGTCACTTCAGTTACCTGTAACCTCAAAACCACTTTCAGTGAAAAGGTGGATTTCATAAAGAAAATGGAATTGCAAATTCCAACATAGAATCATAGAATGATAGAATGGTTTGGGTTGGAAAGGGCTTTAATATCATCCAGTTCCAATCCCCCTGCTATGGGCAGCAACACCTCACACTTGACATGACACCCAAGACTCTGTCCAACTTGGCCTTCAGTATAAAAGTGTATGGTGCACAGTGGTTTGGGGTCTGACTTGTAACCTAGGATACTGGGTTAGATGTTTGCTCCTTGAGTCATTACCTGGCCACTTGAACTCTTTATGCCTTCATTTTCCTTGCTGGTCATGGAGGAGGTACATGTTCAGTGCCCTGTTTGAATTAAAATGCTGTATCTAAAGAAAAGTAAAACCTTCTGAGATCTGTTGAGAGAATAGCCTATGACATTATAGCATATAAACCTTAATATAATAGTGGTACAACAGGATGTTTTCCTCAATAGAATTGGGATGAATATGTTTGAAAACCATGAGAAACATAAAGCACATAACAGGGAAGTGTAAGCAGAGTTTTAAGATCTGTTTTTAACTTACCACTTAGTCATGACTATGCTAGTACTTTTAATTTTGTCCTGTGTTTTAGTGTGCCATGAACCAAATGATAGTTGAACTGAGCAAGGGAGATGATGTCATTTGTTGTTAAAAAGGAAACTTTTCACATGACCTAAATCACACAGCCACTAGCTGGGTTTTTAATTTGTCTTCTTTTCTCTCCAATAACTTCTCCTATAGGTTCTGTCATTCTTTTGTTGCCTTTGAATTCAAATTAGGTTCTTGCACATGTTTCATTTCATCCAAATGTTGTTCTCACCTACTGCTACAGTACTAATAGCAACCATAACAATTCTGTAATGTGTTTTAAATCAATGATTTCAATCACTATTTCGTAACTCCTGGCTAGTTTGTTATTTTGAAGTCCGTATTTTGATAATCTTAAGGTGAGTCATAGTTACCGGGGAAGGCTGCCAGGAAATAGAGAACTAAAATCTTTATTGCTTTTCCATATTCTTTTTAAGGATAGATTTGTCTGTTTGTAAGCTGGTTGTACAGTAAGAATTTGGAAGAGAACAGCAGAGGAACAGCATTCAAGTGAAAGGAATTACAACTTGCTTTTTGTTTGTGAATGAAATTAGTCATTTTTTTAGTTCTATTGTAGCAATAGGACAAGGGGTGATGGGTTCAAACTTAAACAGGAGAAGTTCAGGTTAGATATAAGGAAGAAGATTTTCCTTGTGAGGGTGGTGAGGCACTGGAATGGGTTGTCGAAAGAAGTGGTAAATCCTCCATCCCTGGTAGTGTTCAAGGCCAGGTAGGACAGAGCCTTGGGTAACATGGTCTAGTGTGAGGTGTCTCTGCCCATGGCAGGGGGGTTGGAACTGGATGACCTTAAGGACCTTTCCAACCTGAACTATTCTAGGATTCATTTGTGAATTTTCCTAAATTTCTGTAAGTGATGGCAGAGTTTTGAATCAAATTTCTGCAAGAGATCTCTAAGTGTCCTTTCCTGGTACATTTGTTTAGACAGTCAAAAGTTGAAAGTTTCCCTTCATACTTTAGCAAATCTTTATGAAGTAATGTACTAGTCTAGAGTAAGAAGGTTAAATCTCATAGTAGGCTATGAAAATACGGCCTTGAAAAGAATATATCTGCACATAAAAATTGTAAATACTTATGACAAAGAAAGTTTTGATCATTATGAAGTTTTCTGGATGGCTTGATAATAATCTCCCCCTTTCCTCTCAGACTTTCTCTTTGACATCATTCACCCTCGTTCCCTGTAAATCTTTAATATTTCATTTCTCTGTAACTCCTTGTCTCTGGGCATCAGTGTCTCCCTGACTACAACCATGGCTCCTCCTGTCTCTTTATTCTCTTTTCTGTGTCCTTCTTATCTTTTTCTATGTTGCCTAATGCTTTCCAAGTCATTCCCATTGCCTTTAATCATAGTCAATCCATGCACCCCTTCCAGGTACCATACCATTTTCTTTCCTTAACACTCTGGTTTGTTAGGAATCCAGTTACAAACCATAGTTCAGCTCCATCTACAGGTTTCGGAATAAAGCCCATTGTAACTAAGCACCCTAACAAAATATTTTTGCAGTGCAAATAAGTCCTGTGTGTGGGAGGCCAACTTTTTAAATGTGCACTCTATCACTTGAAAATTTCCCTTGGGGCTCTGACCTTATAGGCAAATCTCTTAGACATTGGTTCCAAATGGCTTTTTGAACTGTCCAGACAGTGTCTGCTCAGTAAGGCTGCCTTTTAGCAGGTCAGAATAGAATTGTGGTTGTGCTTGTAGCTTAAATGATGAGAACTCAGGCTGCTTCACCTGAAGTGCCAGTGCAAGAGAAGCTAGGACAAAAATCAGTGACTCCATTTTGACACAGGCAGGAAACAATGAGAGGGAGGGGGCCTTGTTTCTACAGCATAAATAACATTTTGTGAATCCCATATCATGATTCAGCAGCTCTGATGTCGATTTACAGTAACAAAGGAGGTGGGAGATGGTCTGTGGGGGAAGGAGTGTTGACAAAAGCATCTTGTATAACTTCCTCTGGGCTCCTCAGCTGTGTTATCAGGGGTGGACAGATGTGGAGGAGAAGCCCAGCATTAGGGGAGCAAAGCCCCAGACTGCTGAGAAGAGGTCTGTGCCAATAACAAGGGATGAGGGAGGTAGATAAGCTTTCAAACTCAGGATTTGTGATCTATGTGGGGCCACTGGCTTTGCCAACCAGCAGATGGATTTGTTCAATGTAAGTAAATGCCCATGCTGGAAAAAATGTGCTATGAGCTATTCAAAGCACACCCCATGTCTGATAGAGGCTTCTGAGAACACAAAACAAAAGATAAAATGCAAAACACTTATTGCAGGGTTGTGAGGGGATAAAAGGATTTGGCAGTACTCACTGCTGTACTCTACCTCACAGCTTCTCTCACCTATCTTTTCTCCATTGCTATTGTACCTGATACTGTCCAGATTCAACTAACATCACTTTTCTAGACCTCATCTTTGAGATGCTGTCTGTATCCCAATTTTCTCCTCCTAAGACTTAGTTTGAGTTGGTCTCTACACAAACATTCTTGCCCAGGCTGCATCTTTCCTTCTTCTAATCATTCCTCTTGATGTCTCTACTAAATTTACTTCTGCCTGCACCTATTCATCATTGACCACAGCACCAGGAAACCATTGCTATGTGCTGGATTTCTCATCTTGGATGTTGCATGTGAATTATTCTGTTTAACCAACAACTGGGATTACTGCTAACAGTGAATGTTAGTTGAGCTTCAGTGGCAATTCTCTTTGCTATTCTTGTTCTGATTCCTCCCCCATAATAATGTCTGCCACTTGGTTTCAGTGTTGCCTGTGGCACTCCCACTATTGCTCCAGCCCTGGGCTGCTTTGTCAACTAGGAAACAAAAAAAAGGGCTTCCCCTACCTACTTTGAAGTACCTCAGATGAACTTTACTATCAATTGCACTTTTTTTAGTGCCAGCTGTATGCAACTTCTGTCACCTTAGACAAACAAAAGTGGAAAAACCCTGATCTCATAGATTTCTTCCGTCTTTGAGTCCATATACCAGAATGTCAGATTGAAACATAACAGAAGATGTTCTCCTGAGTCTTCTTACAGAACTGTTTGTACCAACCTACTGAATAGCTTTGTATTTTACCCAAATGGAGACTGCACAGATTCATCAAATCTGGAAGGAGACTGTAAACCACTGACCTCTACACTGCTGTGGTCTTATAAGAAGAAAACTGGACATGGCTGTAACACCTGGACTGAGAATTTAAGTGGTGAACATGAATAATGGATCCTCCTGCTTTTAAGAAGCTGGAGAATTTAAATTCTGTCTTTGCTGTCTTGAGGTGGACATTGTTCTGAATTATGGTATTACTGTTTTGGAGATCGTTTTGCGCTATATAAACCCCTTCTATTTAACCCTTTCTGCACACCATGCCTCAGAGTGTAAACACTAATATTACATCTCTGCCAAGTGATGGCTACTCCACTTCCAGGGTCTGCATCACTGGACAGTCTGGAGCTTGCAGCACTCAAGGGTGAGTGGCAGCACAGGTCTCACTACTTGCAATAGCCGAGAGTGTGAATCTTAGCACCAGTGTTCAGAACATGATCTCAGGAGGGACAGATGTAGATCTCACTCTGTGCAGAGAATGAAAGTGTGATTGTGGGTTATAAAGTATTTGTATGTCTGCAACACTGATATCAAAACATCCATACTGAACTGTAGCCTGTCTTCTGACAACTGAAAGGCAGGAACAATTGTTTGGGCTCTACCTTGGAGACATAAAGAAGATGTGTTGGATTATAGAAACCAGGGGTTTCATTACTGAGCACTGAAGAACATAAGAAAATCCTCTTTCATGGTCAGAACCCAGCATTAACTACATTTAGATACAAGATAAAGACCATGTATCAAACACATCACCAGTATTTATACCCAGCTTGCCAGGTAATATTGTTTAAGTCTGAAACCTCAGCAAAGAACAAACCCATGCTAGAGATTTAGATTCTCCTACACCTTTAGCACTACTTGTTTTTCACTGTCATATAGATTTCCCTTCCTTTTCCTGCTTACATTTGCTAAGACTAGGCAGAGCAGCTCTTCAGGATGAATCTCAGTTCTAACTTCTGTATATCCTGTATGGCTCATCTGCCACATTTCATTCACCTGCCCATACCTGCTCTCTGGCTGTATCTTTCCCAAACCAGGCCTGTCTTCTTTCTCCAACATGACACTGAAGTCTGCTCAGATTAACTAGCACTCACCAAACAATCCACTTATTCCTTGCAAACACTGGGGAACTGCAGTGGGCCAGATCAAGCTCACAGCTGGAAGCTGTGCATGGAGGCAGGGATAAAGGAGTCATTGGGGCTTAGCAGACAAACTTGTGGTTCACACAGAGTTAATATGCTGACAGAAACACTGAGGTTTACATCTGAAAACCCAAATATAAAAATAATATGATGAGTAAGACTAAAATTCCCTGTTCTGAGCATCCATGGGGCCAGCTCCCCTCCCCCCCATTCAGGGCTCAGCAGTCACTTCTCCTTTTCTGCCTTGCCTTGCAGAAATGTGTCCTGGAATGAGTCAGAGCAGGGCTTCCAGGCAATACCATTACTGCATTCGGCTCCCACCACACAGCAGGCAAAAATGCCTACTTCTGGGGTAGCTCCTTTCAAACACTTGGAGGAGTCTCCCTCTGATTAACTTGATACCCCTTGGTACTCTTTGTTTCTGAATCCTAGGATCATAGAAAGCATTAAGCTGGAAAGGACCTCTGGAGGTCGCTTAGTCCAATCTCCTGCTCAGTTTCACAATTAGATCAGGTTGTTTGAGGTCAAGGCCAGTTAACTTCTGAGAATCTCCCCAGTAACCCTGGACATCTCTTCCAGTGTTCAACTACTTTTACTGGGAAGAACTTTTTAAAACCTTGTCATCCTATCCACATTCTGCCTTCCCCTATTTCTCTGCTTGCCAGTGCTCTGTTAGTGCTTAACATCTACTCTTATACATTCAGGCCCTCCAGGCATGTTTTTATGTGCCCTCTCCAGAGAGTTTGCTCTGGTACCTTCTCTTTGGAGTTAGTGTACTTTCAGGGCAGCATTCATGTCCCATTGCTTTTTCAGAAGCAAGCTTCTGACTGTACAACAAGAAAAAATATGTTTAAGAATGTCCTGGAGATGGAGTGCAGAGAAGACTATTAGGTGTGAGGAAGCATGATTTTACTTCCATTCCATCCCGTTGCATAAGCCACCCTGTTCCCTTTATTAACAAGTTTTATGGTGGAAACTCAGCTGCCAGAATGTCTTCTTAGGAAAGAGTCCAGCTCCCCCTGCAGTGGCTTGGGAGCCAGACTGTTCTGAATGGTCCCTTCTGTCCACCAAAGCAGATGTTTGACAGGCTTTCATGGACTCACAGGGCTTAAATCCCATTGAGACTGTGCCTGGCTAAGGGAAAGCCTCCCACAGCTTCACAGTGACCAGGAGACGGCTTGGCATCATCTCTGAGTTCGGGGTGTACCCGTCCTGCCTCACTTCAATGGGGAGAGGCGACCACCAGTGCGGCCCTACCATCCTCATTTCCCATCCCTGACTACACACAGAGCCGAGGCATCAGGCTGAGCAGGAGCTACGATGGCAAGACCAAGCTCTCATGTAGTGTTACCCGTGGGTTTAGCTGCTTGCATCCAGTAGCTATGAGAGAGATCAGATCTAACCTATCGGGTTAATGCATCTCCTGCCTCTGGTGAAGTTCCGCTTCCCCACTGCCACCAGCTTTAGCTCAGCCCCGGCAGAGACGGGGAAGCCGCTCCAGGCCCGGGCATCGCGTTTTGCGGGCGGGGGCACCCCCGGGCGGTGCCGCTGCAGAAATGCAGCTTCTGCTGCTCCGAGAGCCACAAACTCCAGAGACCTCCAGAGCCCAGCAGGCGAGTGAGAGCAACTCATTTTCCATTTATCCCTGCACATTCATTCCACCCTTTTGTTTTCAGCTTGAGCGCTCTGAACAGATTTTTCGGACAGGAGACGCAGCCAATAGCTGCTACTTTGTCAAAGTCGGACTTTAAAAAACACTAATAACAATTTAAAGATTAAAATCAATCTGTTTGCAGCATTTGTCATTCATTAGCTGATAATTTTGAATGATTTTTTATCAGTAAACAAATTATTTACCCCCAAAATGTGCCGAGCTCCACTGGTATCTCTGGGCTTTTGTGGCTGAACCCACCTCTGTCTTTATGGGTGCCACTGAACCATAATGTGTTAATGGGTTTACATTTTCTTCTGGGAAGCTGCTTCAGTTCCATCATTGCCATTACTCTGGCAAGAAACTCATAAGACACCAGAAAGACTGTAAGCAAGGGCAAGCACTGGAGACACCCAAGCAAAGATATTAGAGAGGTAAGAACATCAGTTGCAAGTCAAAGCAAATTGGATATATGGTGTCTGGGTTTGTCTGTCTGCCTTTAAATCTGATCTGTTTGGGTTTTTTCTCCTCAGCTGAGGAAATAATTCAGTAATGAATACAGAACCCTACAGAGAGAAATCAGGCTGAAGCAGCTCTGTGGGAGAAGACTCCAGTCATTTAAGCTCATGGATCCATCCTGCTAGACTCTTGATCTTGCCATACTGATCTCTCAGCTAGCACTGCAAATTCACAGTGCAGACACCAGCTATGGGAAAGCTCCACTGGTGTGTTAGCAGCTGCCATCTGGGGACATGAGCTGCCGAGTGCCCGTTACATCCCGAATTCTTCTTGTGCTGGCTTATGGTGGGATGCCATAAAACTATAAACCCTGCAGCACTGAAGTCAAAAGCAAACTCCCACTGATTTCTCTGAGACTGTGTTACCACCATTGATTGCACCAGCCTGAAATGCTCAGCGTGGCTCGGTTTACCTGAGGAGCCTGTTGTTGTTGTGGTAATTAGGGTATGACCCTGTGGAACACAAGACCCTTACAATTTGAGAACAGAAATGCAAAACACTTTCTCTTTAAAAGTTCCCTTTCAGGATTCAGCTTCTATATAAATGTTCTGCTTGCAAGTGAGAAAGGCAGAGCTTCTGTTTAGCTGCATTTGCAGTGTGGTCATAGATCGGGTTGTGTTCCTGTTACTCTAGTGCAGAAAGAGCAGCTGAACCAGTGCTGGCGACTGCAGCCGACTGAATTCCCATGCTCCAGGGCATGACATTGTTATGATGTAATGAGGCCAGGGCAAACCTGTAGGAAAAAGCGTCAGCATCAGCAGTGCCTCCTTGGGGAATAGGATTCATTCCGAAAACTGGAGTGAGAAACAAGTTCTGTGTCATAGGGAGGATGGTAAAAGATGGAACTAAGAGGTCCTTCGATATGTTTTGGAAAGTGCCTGTACTGGAAACCAGATAGCTGTAACCTTGCTCAGCCTGGATATAAAGTAAATCTCTGCTCTCCTCTGACCGAAGTTTCTGCAAACCTCTGTTTTTCACCACTAACAGTATATTGGTGCTTGTGGAGCTCTGGGGTTACACACGTGTCATCATGAAGGTTGCACTGAACCTGCAAGGAGCAGGCGAGTATAAGAGTTGCTCCATTATGTAAAAACACCTGAAGGCTAAACCTTAGCGCAGGCTGCCACACAATTCAGATTCAGTCAATTCAAATCAAAGTAAAAAGGCAAAGTGGAAATAGGCACGTTCTGGACGGCCGGGCTCCCACAGCGTGCGTCCGTGTCCCGCTGTCCGCATGCTCCTGCTGGGGATCCGCTAAAGCCTCTGCGGAGCGTGAGGGAGGTGATTCCTGCGGACCGGACCGGGCCGGGACCCCCGGGACACCGCGCGGCTCGGTCCGCTCCTCCCTCCCCGTGCCGCTGGGGGGCGCAGCGGGCGGCAGGGGGGTCCGGCAGGAAGCGCGGCCGGTGCCCGCCCCCCCGTGGCGGTGGCCGGAAGCGCGTTCTGGAGTGGGTCCCCGCCGGGGCGGCGACGCTGGTGCCGGGGAGGCCGAGACCGACGTGGCCGGCCGGGGGGGGGCGGAGCCGAGGGGCCGCCAGGCGGGGCAGGCCCGCGCCGAGCTGCGGCTGGATGGCAGCGGCGGACCGGGGCACGGTAACGGGGGCTGGCGGAGCGGGAGCCGGGGGTCACCGGGCTTGCCCCCGCTCCGCTGTTGCGGCGGGGTAGGGGGAACGGTGGGGGCCGGGTTTGGCCGCGCAGCTCAGCCTCGGGCAGCGGTGGGACGGGGTGAGCGGGAGCTGGCGGCCGGCAGCGGTGCCCGCAGGCAGCCGTGTCCCGTAACGGTGAGGCCCGGCCCGGCCCGGCCCGGCCGAGCGCGGGGCAACTTTGGGAAGCGCGGTGCCTGGCCTGGCTGCTCCTGCCGGGAGCCGCGGGCTCCCCTTGGGCTCCGGGACCGGCATCCCCTCCCTGGTCCAGCTGCCTTTGCCGTGTGGGTTCCGCTGCCGGCGCGCCGGGGCCGGGAGCTCAGCCCCGAGCCGAGAAAGTTTTGGAAGTGTCTGCTTTGGAAGCCGCGGGGAGGTCTCGGCACTGGGACCGCACCTGGGCCCTGGGGGGAGGCTGAAATACCGGCCCGGCGGGGTGCGTGAGTGGGGTAAATCACTGCCTCTGCACTGCCGTGGTGTCAGAACAGTGACAGGAGTGGGACCGCCGTTAATCCCCTGTGGACCAGAGCCCGGCCCGGCTGGGCCAGGTCTGCGGCATGGGTAGGGGGTGTGCTGGGGGTTCTGCCCGGCCTCTGCCCCAGGCTGCCGCGGCTAATGGGTTAGAAGGAGAAATCCCACCCAGCCGTGGGGTGAACGCCATTGCCCAGTCGCAGACTTTCCTCTTTCGTGCTGGGAAGGATGGGGAAGGAGTCGCTGTCTCGCAAACTACGTTTGAACAGTGTTTTAACTGCCTGCCTTGCCAGCTTTTAGGTTTGCGCGGGGTCTGTATTCTATTCTAATCTGGACACCCCATCGTTCTCAATCCTGTGCATCTCCAGCCTTTGGCAGTGCCCGCTGCGATGTGCGTGATTTGCAGGAGTCGAGTGTCTCCTCAGAGTGGTTTTGATGAGAGAGGCGAGGGAAAGGGGAAGGGTCCCACCGGAGCAGTGCGGTCCTAAAGGTGGGCAGTGATCAAGGGAGGAATGCTCGGGGAGGAGCTGGAGACCTCGTGTGCCTCAGCCGAGGTCAGGGCTTCCAGGAGGAATACAAAGCTCTTCACAGGTCTAATGGAGGGAGGTGGCTCATGGAGAATATTTTGGCTGAAAATTATGCTTCCTCCCTGGAAAATAACTTTTTTCCATTCCATGCAGTGCTCTTTTGCAACTGTAAAATCAGGCTTCCAGGGAAAACACTTGTAAAAAAGCCTTTTCTTTTTCATGTTTTCCCCCCTCCTAACAACATCTAAAATGTTATTGTGTGGCAATGAGCAATTGTGCTGAGACAGACAAAGCTGTGTGGTCTGGAAAGGCAGTGTCTCGGAGGGAAGGAGGTGGGTGGCTGTAGGAATCGTCGTCGTGTCAATGTTTTATTTTCTCTTTTCCAGTCGGTTTTTCCTTTGGCGTTTTGAGTTTTCTTCATGCTTTCTCAGGCACTGCCTGCTACAGAGCCACACGGGGTGTAATGGCAAATCTCATTTGTTTGTTTTTCCTGAGCTGGGAAGACCTCATGATTATTCCAGTGCTGAGGCTGTTGCCGAAGGGGCTGAGCAGATCTGACCTCCTGAATCATAGAATCACAGCATGGTTTGTGTTGGAAGGGATCTTAAAGCTCATCCAGTTCCAACCCCTGCCACATGCAGGGACAACTTCCACTGGAGCAGGATGCCCCAAGCCCCATCCAGCCTGGCCTTGAACACTGCCAGGGATGGGGCAGCCACAGCTTCTCTGGGTACCCTGTGCCAGCACCTCAGCATTCTCACAGGGATGAATTTATTCTTAATAGCTAATCCAAATCTAACTTAATGGTGACAGGGTTGTGATCTGACCTGGCTGAGAGCTGTAGTCTCAAATGGTGGTGTCAAAACCAACGAGTAACTGATGCACTGTCTGTTTCTCTCCCATGCACGTCCTTAAATAGATCCTATACTAGGGGCTTAAATAGATGCTATATTTTTGGGCTGCATCAAAAGGAGCGTGACCAGCAGGTCGAAGGAGGTGATCCTGCCCCTCTACTCTGCTCTCGTGAGACCTCACCTGGAGCACTGTGTGCAGTTCTGGTGTCCTCAACATAAAAAGGACATGGAGCTGTTGGAACAAGTCCAGAGGAGGCCACGAGAATGATCAGGGGACTGGAGCATCTCCCATATGAAGACAGGCTGAGAAAGTTGGGGCTGTTCAGCCTGGGGAAGAGAAGGCTGCGTGGAGACCTCATAGCAGCCTTCAAGGATCTGAAGGAGGCCTATAGGGCTGCTGGGGAGGGACTCTTCATTGGGGACTTAGTGAAAAGGCAAGGGATATTGGATTCAAACTTAAACAGGAGAGGTTTAAATTGGATATAAGAAAGAAGTTCTTTACTGTAAGAGTGGTGAGGCACTGGAATGGGTTGCCCAAGGAAGCTGTGAATGCAGTGTTCAAGGCCAGGTTGGACAGAGCCTTGGGTGGCATGGTTTAGTGTGAGGTGTCCCTGCCCATGGCAGGGGGGTTGAAAGTGGATGATCTTTAGGTCCTTTCCAACCCTAACTATTCTGTGATTCTATACACTTCTTGAGCAGGATGTATCTCTATAAACCTGGCTGTGTCTCCACCTCAGTGACCACAGACTTCTCTGGGAACCTGCAGGTACTTTTTCTAGAAATTTCTCCAGGCCTTCTCTAGCCAAGTTCCTAAAACCAGAAGCTGTTGTCTAAAATCAGACGTAGGTAAAGGCTTCTTCCACCCTCTGCAACTTTAGTGGCAGGGTATTATTGTCTCCCTTGAGCTTTTTTCGTCCTAGGACTACATCCCAACTGCTCCTTTTCTTCCTTTTAAATATTTGTCTTAGGAGCAGCTGGTTTGAATTGAGAGACTTCACAAATGTTAGGTAAACTTAATATCTCTTGAGGAGTGTATACTAATGCAATAGAGAAGCAAAGGGGCTATAGAGATCAGAAGTGCATTTTGTTGAGCAAGTGATTACGATATGTTAGGGAAAAAGCAAATGCTGGGATAATGCTCTAAGTAATTAGCTGGGTGTAAAGATCAGATCATGTATGTCATGGGTGATGCCCCGAGCTCCTTGTAGATGTTTTGTAAGCATCAGGTATTTATTGCATGAGATACGGGGATGTTCTTGAGCCACAAGGTAATGACAGTCAGGCAGCACAGGTGTCAAGAAACATACTTGTTTTTCCTTGTGTGAGTAACAGGAGAAGACAGACGTGTGGGCCACAGAAGGCTGACCAACACAAATGTGATTGGGGGAATTGGTTTTCTACCCCTTTATGCTCATTTATTGTCTCTTTTTGGAGGAATCTGATCTGTTTCACTGCTGGGAGAAGGACATGATCCAGGTATGCAACCTGGTTTTAGAGCCCTGGGCTTGCCCCTTGTCCTGTGTGCTACTGCCTCTCTCCAGGATTTTGGTCCTAAAGACCCTTTCAGGTATCCCCTGGGGCAGATGTGGGCTGGGTGTGGAGAAGGAGATGAAAGGAACAGACTTGTTGCATCAATTGCAGTGATTACTTTTCCAGACTGAGTCTCAAAAGCTGTGAGGACAGGGTTGTGGAAGAGGCCAGTTTGTGCCACTTCCAGTCATTGCCAAGCTGCAGAGAGCAGTCATTTTGCTGCGTGTGTTTGTTGCTCTTCACAGGTATGCAGTGGTTGTATAAATCCTGATTTTTAAATATCCTTTTTTCTCTGTTCCTTACAAAGAAGCCATTCTCAGTCATTTTCCAGGTCTAAAATAGTTATAAAGGAAGAGAGTGTCCATGAGGCCTGCTCTGGAGTTGGAAGGGGTGCCTGTCTTTTTTTAAAGCAGGAAATTCTCTAATTGCAGGTTGTTATGCAGCAGCTAGTAAGCAAAGAGAAGGCTGTGGCTGGTATAATGTGCTTGAAGAGTCCATCACCTCCCTGTATAGATGCCTGTGTGGCTGACAGCTTTAGCCTGCATTGCTACTTGGGACAGAACTACCCATTAGTTACCATGTTAGGGAACAGGTAACATTTTAAGAGCTTCTAGTGGAGGATTCTGTGGCATAATATTACCACAGTTGTGTGTGTCTGCATAGCTTTGGGGGCAGCTTGCATCCCATTAAGGGGAGTGAGAGGGCCTGGCATCTTCTCAGGTACATTCATAGGGTGATGCTGGGCAGAGGGCAGCATCCCTCACCCATTGGGCTCTCCTCATAGTTGTTACTAGTGCTGAGAGCCTGGAGTGGTTGTACCAATAGTGCTTGACAGCTGAAAACCTGCCCCCTTCCTGAGGGTCCTGCCAGTGGAACAAGGATCCCACCAGTTTACATCGAATTATAAGTGAAGGGCTGGAGGGACTTCAAGAAGGGATTTAGTCTTTGCAATGAAATAGCAACTGCATGAGGTATTTACTCTTTTCCTCAAAAGAAGGAACAAAATCCAGCTGGGTGCTGGAAGTTCTGCATCACAGATAACCTGTTTCAGTGTATCAGCACTTTGGCACCATGTAAATTTGTTTCTTCATATCCAGGCTGAATCTCCTTTACCATTTGAGCCGATGCTACAATGTGGAAGAAGAATTGAGCACTTTCCCCCTTTCTTGTGACTTCTGTTGTATGCAGGCCATTCTGTCTTTTCAGTGTTATCTTTTTAAGACTAAACATACCCAGGTCCTTCAGTTGTTTTTCCCAGGTCATGCTTTTTACACTCAGATTTTTAATTTCCACTGCAGTGTCTCTGATCTTTTTCATCTGTTTTATAAAGAGGAGTAAGTGAGGTCGGGGGCAATCTGTTTGCTAAAGTCTCACCTGTGTGGAGTGGAATGGAATCACTTCTTCTACGTCACACCTACAATGCAGGGACAATAACATGTTCCAGGATGTCATTTGTCTGCTTTACTGGCTTGGAATTAATTTCTGAATCAGTGTGATGCATGTGTGCATTTTTTGGTGACACATTGGAGTTACTGTTTTTTCTCTCCCTTAGCATACTGTATTATATGATCTTTGCTGAGATAGTTTCATGGTATGCTATAGGTAGTTGGTTTCCTGCAGCCACATCAAAACACTGTAGTAAGATGCCACAAACCCTGAGCTTGCTATGTTGAGAGTATTTTCTCCTTGTGAAATAATAACAATTAAAGAAAAGTGATGGGGTTTGTATGGGTCAGTAGAGTTTGCACTTGATCAGGCATTATCTTGCCACCAGATGTGGTTCCTTCTTGATTCTTCCTGCTCCTGATGTCTCTGCTCGCTGTGCTTGGAGCTCATTGTTCTCCTCCACAGGAGCCACGGGGCCCTGTCCTTTAATATTTGATTGCTCACTGCAGCTGGGCCTTCCTCCTGCAGGGATTTACTTCAGGGACTGAAACTGGGAAAAGTTCAAGCCTTTAAAAAATACACAGTTTTTCCTGCTATTTTGTTGTGCCCATGTAGCCAAGTGAGAGCATGGGGAGGGGATGCTTTGGTGCTTCATGAGGGAGTGGGGAACAAGGGGCAACGCTGCCCTTTTCGGCTGCAGCAAGCCCTTAGATTGGTTCCAGCACCTTGAATTTTGTCCTGATAATGTCAGGCCCCTTTCTGTCTGGCTGTTACTTAATGCTTTGCTATCTTTATTACTTTCTTATCTTATAGGTAACTACAAACTGATCATTTAACTTGATCAAGAGTCTGTCAGAGGATTGAAGTTACTGGTCTGTAACTTCTTAAGTCTTCTGCCACCTTTTTTTTTCTTTTTATAAAGGTAGGTGAGGTGCGATGCTTCTCCAGCCTCCTGTGTAGCCTTCCCTATTCAAAGATGGTCACTAACGCTTCAAAGATCACTGGTTTCCTACATGCCTTTGGATGAATGCCATTATTCCCTCTCAATCTAAAGCTGTTCTGTGAATATTTTAAAGCCATTCTTTTCCCACCTGCTCTTTTCTCCCATTTCCAAATTAATCTTGCTTGTCACATTTCATTCTTTCTTCTGGAGACTGAAGGAGTGTTTGCATTTTAGCCTTTGCATCATTTGCTTTTCCTTCCTGATTGCCCATGAGAGTGCAATTATCCTTATTTACCTCTTCTAACATGCCCACTTCTCTCCAGTTTTCTTGTGACTGAAGAGTTCTTAGTAACAGCTGTGCTGGTTTTGACTAGGAGACCATCTAACCCATACCTTTCTACAAAAGAATAAAGATAGGACAAGTATATATGATATTTTCCAGCTACTCATCCAGCTTCTTTCAGATAAGGGTATTTCCTGAGCCTAATGTGAGCTGTCTAACCATGAGCAATCAAGAGATTTGTCTTTAGTACTTGTCCTGTCTTCTGTGTAATCCATGTAAAATTTTCCATATTGGAGAAGCTACATGCTGATGAAGAGTCACATTTGTTTTGAAGGAAGCTGACCCTCACTGGCTTCATGTGGTGGCTGGTAGTACTGAACATCTGAAGAGGTGGTGAATAACCTACCCCTGGTCACCATCTTTACACAACTCGTGCTTTCACAGACCTCTGTTAGGTTGCCTGTCTTGCATCCTCATTTGTTACATGGATGCTGTTCCATGGGTAGCATCTCTGGACAATACCTTTCATCGAAGCCTCAGGACACATAAGGAAGTCCTTACTACAGCTCACTGAGGGGAGATGCTGAAAGCCAGACTTAAAAGATGTTTCATGTGCAGTTTCAGACACCTAAGCAGCCTCTCTGTTCCTTAGTGCTGTGTTGAAATCAGAGAGAGTTTCAGATGTTTGTTACCTGTGCTAGGATGCTGAGGGAGGGGATGGTGTGACCAAGGCCCTTCCTCTGGGATGGCGGGGGGGGGAGGAATCTCCTGCACTCTGTCAGGACTGCTCTCCTCTGCTCTCTTTAGAGATTGGCCAGCGCGGCTGAGACCTCTTAGCGATGACAAAGCAAAAGCTTCTGCTTGATGGGACACTCTCCTTGTTCCTGATTGTGGCCTGTGAAGCTCAGCAGCTCCCGGCAGGTCATGTTGCCGCAAGTTCTGGTCCTCTGTGTGAGAAGGAGACACCATCCTTGGGGAACCTTTTCAGCATCGAGCGCCTGGATGCCTGGATCTGTTCCCTCATCGGTTCGTTCATGGTGGGGCTGAGTGGGGTCTTCCCCTTGCTGGTGATCCCATTTGAGACAGGAGCTGCTCTGCGGTCAGAAGGTAAGCCTGCTACATGCCTTAGCCTTTCTGAAGCCAGAAGTCCTGGGTTGTTACTAAATGACATGGTGATGAACAGGACCTTGTCACAGAAATACTGTCCTCTAAATCAGACAGTCCTTTTCTGATGCTTTGGTCCATACCTGCAAATTTGATAGGGAGTCCTTGGACAAACACGAGCCCAGGACAGAGCTTGTACAAAGGGTATTGTTTGTTTTGCACCCTTCTTGGTCCAAAACCTCCCACTCACTGCTGTCTCAGCCAAGTGGTGCAGGGACTCCAGCTGTTTGTTCCATGCTCTCTCCTTTGAAAGCTTGCTTTGCAAATGCTTCTAATATAGGTCCCTTTGTGCAAAATCTCAGCTGGAGATGTTTTGGCTCCTGCTGAGTTGTGATCAGTGCTTGGTTTGGGTTTCTTTTTAGCTGGATCACACCGTTTGAAGCAGTTGCTGAGTTTTGCAATTGGTGGGCTATTGGGGAATGTGTTTCTGCACCTGCTTCCTGAAGCCTGGGCCTACACATGCAGTGCAACAACAGGTATGAAAGCTTTATGTGCCTAGAAGCAGGCTGTGCTGTGCCTATTGCTACATGCCATCTTGAAAACACATGTGATACTTCATCTTTGTACTCTGCAGTCCTCTGAAGATTCTGAGATTGGCCACAGTTTCTTTTTGTTTCTGTTCTTGCAATGGATTTCTTGTCTGTCAACTTCCCCTATCTTGTTTTAGACACCTGTAAATCTCTGTTGGCTTTCCATGGTCCTTTCTGTAAAGAAAGGGGATGCTTCTTTAACTTGATGGGAAGTTATAAATGTGTGAGTGGTCTGGTACATGAACACATGCACCATCTCAGGCAGTGGTTCTGCCCCATTAGATCCATTTCATCTATGAATCTGTCCTTATAACAGTGTTGCTTCTGGAGCCTGTTTCTTAGGATTAACTGGGGCCCCTCCACTGGATACTTCCATCTGTGGAAGCCCAAATGTGTTGCACTCTCAGTCTTTGCTCAAGGAGAATTAATGGGAAATTGTCTACAAAACCATGGTAAACAGGAAAATGGAAATGCAGAAAAAAGGAAATGCAGGTGATAGAAACCTTTGCCTGCCAATGAGCTGAACACTGTTTGGGTTGGGACATAGCTTGTGGTATCTGTGTATCTCCTTCACCCATCAGAAG
This sequence comes from Agapornis roseicollis, assembly GCA_002631895.1. Taxonomy (NCBI): domain Eukaryota; kingdom Metazoa; phylum Chordata; class Aves; order Psittaciformes; family Psittacidae; genus Agapornis; species Agapornis roseicollis. The sequence goes on along the minus strand of NDXB01012690.1, from coordinate 109,202 downwards.
GGTTGTTGAAACCTGTAATGATTGTATCTGTCTGCTTCAGCAAACCTATGGTGTAGAAAGTGAATGCTGCTGCATCCCAGCTGTTGAGACACCAAGGAATCATTTCCCCACTGAGAATGCGAGAGGGGGAAAAGGATGTGCTGGGTTTCCCAGGCTTCCTTGCTCCTGTGTCCTGAGACTTCAAATCTGCTGGGCCTTTGGTCCTTTTTTTCCTCAGCTCTAGCACTGCCAGCAGAACTTACTGTGCTTACCCCCCCCCCCCCCCCC
>NDXB01012690.1:59289-107494 GCA_002631895.1 Agapornis roseicollis | reverse complement strand
GGGGGGGGGACGGGAAGAAGGAGGGACAGGACCCAAACTGACCAAAGAGGTATTCCATACCATAGCACGTCATGCCCAGGAGGTAACTGGGAGTTACCCGGAAGGAGGGGGAACTTCCCAGTCGGGCTCGTTTTCAGTGGGTGGTATCGTACCCTCTTCCCTTGTTTTCCTTATCGTTATTGTTATTGATGATAGCAATAGTGATTTGTGTTATACCGTAGTTACTGGATTGTTGTTATCTGAACCCGTGGGAGTTGTGTCCCTTCTGTTCTCCTCCCCCCACCCCTCTGGGTGGGGAGGGCAAGAAGGGGGGGGGGTTGAGTGAGTGAACGTGCTGCCTGGCTGGGTTTAAACTACGACACCTTGTCACTCAGGTGCCACTTCAAATGCNCTTCTGTTCGCCTCCCCCCCCCCCTCTGGGGGGGGGGGGCAAGAAGGGGGGGGGGGGGTTGAGTGAGTGAACGTGCTGCCTGGTTGGGTTTAAACTACGACAGTGTGAAGAAGAGCTCCCTTGTTATGTGGACTGGGAGCTGGAGCACTTTGCAGATGAGACTATTGCTCAGCCAAGGTTTGAGGGATGACAGCTTGCTGATGGGTGTTCCACTGAGCCATCCTGACTCATTCACCTTCTGGGTCCTCAGTCGGAACAAAGACCAGCCTTCCTTCCCTGGAAGCCTTCCTCACTGTCATGAGTGTGGGTATGGCCCATATTGGGTATGGCCTGGACCAGGCATTTGTTTAGGTAAATCTGTGTGATAAAACATGTTTATGGTTGGCTAGGTAATAGTAAGTAATGGTTAAGAGGAAGGTCACCCGGCTGCAAAGGGGCAATACAAGCAGCAATATCAGGAGAGAACAGTCAGTCAGTCCTCAGACATCTGCACAACGCCTAGCAGCAACTCTGCAGACTGTCAGTCCTTCCTGTGCCATGACTTGAGAGGTGAAACTGCAGGTCAGGCACTGCATAAGAGCAATTAGGTGTTACTTATCTTTTCATTTACAGAGAGACTGATGTCTGAGGGGAACATTTTGTTATTTGGAAGCTGACAAATCCCAGCTGTAGAATAATTCTCTTGACTTAGTTACTCTGATGCAGTGGGGAGAGCAAAACTCTTTTTGCTCCATCCCCTGTCCAGGTGGAGGTGTATTTCTCTGGGCAGCAGCTTCCAGCAGAAGAGGCAGGCTCAGTCCCTTGTCTTTCCAGAGGAACCTGCCTTATGCCAAGGGGATGTGATTCCAGTTCCTCTTCTCTTTCTGCTTTCCTTCTCTGGGTGATTGGGAAGTCTTTGTTTTTGCCTCACAGTGCAGGTGTCACGATGCACTCTGGAATCTGTCTCATTTCTGTCAATTGTTATTAAAGTAGAGTGCCAAACCTGCTGATTTGCATTGGAAGGACAAAAGGCTTAAGGGTGAAGATTGGGTTTCTGACCCTGATTTGTGCTTATTCATCACTGACAAAAAGGGGGTGACAACTTGTTTTCCCATAATTTAGGTCTGTGGTTCCAAAGCACCAGCTGGAAAGATTCCAAATGGAAGTGGCTATGCACTGTCAAAGGTGGCAGGCCAATCCCAAAGGGCAGGAACAGATTTAGCTCAGTGTAATGGTTCTTTTCACCGATTCTGTCCAACAGACAACAGAATCAAGGTAAGAGACCCACAGACTCATCTTCACATCTTATGTTATTGGAGCACCTGTTTTAAAATTCAGGAGTTGTCTGCGGAAAAAAAAACCTGTGCTTGAGTGAGGAATTCAGTGCTTGAGTGAGTTGTGCTTAATTGTGCTGTCAAAGTGTCTATGTGGGTCATAGCAGGGAGGAAATGGAGGATTTGGGAGAAATCTGCACTGGAGCTTATGCCAAAGAGGCAAATCACTCTTGTGAAGGCATACATCTGATGATGTGTGTTTTGGCTGAATCCTGAGTCCAAAGTACAGTACTTCCACACTTGGTTACTCTATGTCTTACAGTCATTATACCTTTATTTGCTTAATTTTTTGTGCTGTGATTTCTCTGTTCTTTCTTGCCTCCATTGTACCAATTGTGAGCTGCACCTTTCCTTTTAAGGCACCTTTTGGAAGCATTTTGACAGTTGAAGCTATCCACTATAAAACTTAGAAGTTCAGTTTTTCAGATCAGTTGATTTGCAGCCAGGAAGGACTTCTTGTCCACTTCTGCTTCCAGACCTTTATTTCCCATCAATTCCTTTGCACTGGATATCACCTGGCAAAGAGTTAGTGCTTCCCTTCCTCTCCCTAGGCTTGTTTCTCCCCTAACTTAACTTCTTGCATCAGTTTAGCAGGTGGAGGAGGGAAAAGAAGTACTGTGCCATCGAGCTAATCTTTAGCTTGGCTTTGCTTTCAGTCTTTGCACTATGGAAACCCTTGTGTGGGTGAACGTTACCAGCAAGAGAATAAATGACCGCTTTAGTGAAGGAGGGCCTATAATTTGAGTTGGAAAGCCCATCAAAATGTGCAGGATGGAAGGAGAGTAACTATGAACAGAAAGTGTGGTTGTATGAACTAACCCAGACCTGGATATGTGGTTAGTCAGAGGCTCTTCAGTCTTTCTATTTTAAATCTGTTTTGCTGTAACTTTGTAGCTCTTACTGCACGATATGGAAGATACGCTGATGTCACTGGGAATTTTTGAGTCTCTCACATTCATATAACCTATGCAGACTCTGCACAAGCTGCAGGGTGCTGCATTCAGGAGGTGATAGAGAAGAAGAAACCGGTATTACTGAGTTATGAAACACCATGCCATTGTTTTAGAAAGGTCTATATAAGGAACCAGAGACTTGGAGGATGATTAGCATGCCAGTGATTGCAAGCAGAAATGAAACACTGATGGGGAATACAGTTGCTCAGGGATTGGTCCTAATTAAAAAAAATAATGAAATTAATGTTGATTGATAAGATTTTATGGAAGATAAATTCTTGTCAACCAAACTTTTTTCCCTGCCTTTTATTTAGTTGTGAGATTGTTTGATGAAGGCAATGATGCTGAGAAATGAATAGAAAACATAACTTTCTCCCACATTCTAATAAAACTAGTACTGCATGAAATCAACTTTGCTAATATTAGCTCCATTAAAAATCAGTGATTCTGTATTATCAAGGACTGGGTTAATGCAGCTCCCCTTACATTTGTTCACTGGTGGTTTATGATTTTTCTAAGTGATCGTTTATAAAACCCCTACTATATCAATGGCACATAGTGGCTGCATGAGGTCAGTGATATTGGCTAAATAGAGTAACTTACCAAAAGAATAGGATTTTTAGCATGTTTTGATCCATGCAAATATGAAGGAACAGATTAGAAAGAATGCAGATCATATTTATAAGAGAGGGACAGTTTCTAGCAAGTCAGTGCCTTGAAAAAAGGTATGAGAATCCCAGTAGGAAATAGTTTGAACACATTCTTCCATTATGATGCTATAACCAGGAGGATGGGTGAGTATCTAAGAGAAGAGGCAAGTGTTCCTCTTTCTGTATAGCAGTAATGAAACAGCTATCTGTCTTTTCCCAGTAGTGTTATTCACAGTATCCAAAATACTACTAAAGGGGTCAGGAAGGAGCTAAAATAATTATTTTAGGTTTGCTGTATGTGATAAGAAGTGGCTTTCTTTAGGCTTTAGCTCTGTAAATGTAAAAGATCAGAGCTGACTTAAAGGATACTAACACCCATGTAAGAGGCATGACTAAATTTCAGTAGTTAAAGCTATACCAAACAATAGCAGACTAGAAATCAAAGACAACTGTAACTGAGGGTGACTTCCCACTTGACCAACTTACTTTAGAGGCATAGTAGATTCTTTGTTGTTTGTGGGCATTAAGCTGTGATTTAAGCTACTTTCTATAAAGTACACTATAGCTTAAGAAACAATGGACTTCATGTATAAATTGAACAAGATTCTTTCAGCTGTGTTATGTAGAAGGTCTAGACAACCATGGATAGCCCTTCTCAGTCGATTGGCTCTTGTCAATGTGCCTGGAACAGAAACTAACGAGTTAACATGGAGTTTTAACTTTCTGCTTTCAGAGCATATCATCTCAATATTTTAATAGTCTTTCTGGCAGGGTGGAAATTACCAAAACCACCAAGATCTTCCTCCGTTGTTAGCCTGTTTCCTTAGGCAACAACATAAGCAGTCATTCCATCTGTCTGTCCATCTGTTCTGCCCTTCATTTTCAATAACTTTTGAACCCATAATTAATTTTGCTTGAGTTCAAGAGAGGAGAGAAGTCTTGAGGGTAATCAAATTCCTGCAAGCTCCATAAAAATCAGCATGGTGGTAGAGGAGGAATGCAAACTATGTCCTATTGACAGACTGGGGCAGAACTTAGATGCTGCTTGGTAGGTCCCGCTGGTTGGCAGAGCAGCAGGTAGGTCTCACTGGCCCTGTGGTTTGGGGAAGTGACTGTCATGCAGTGCAGGGTGGGGAGGGGACATACAGGGAACAGCATTGATGAAAGTGAGCAAAGTAGGTGCCTACAAATAAAAGACAGAAGCTGTGGCAAGCCAGGCTTCTTGGGTTCTACTGTTTGCTCTATAGTCCCCTTTTTTGTGTTCAAAAAAACAAAAAGGGAAATATAATATTTAAACAAAAATAGTCACCTTTCATGGCTTAATGACTAGTAAGCTGTCGGTCATCCTTTGTCCATTTATATTAGGTCTCCTGCTCTATGGCTGCTGATGTAATAATTTGTCCTAGCTTGAAAACTGCAGGTGGGAGGCTTCCTTTGCACCCAAACATAGATCAGTTCTGCCCTGCATTGCAGCCTTCATTCCCTTAGCAAGTAAAAATATTGTAGAGTACTTCTGCATTGCATATTCTTTCTTTTTTCCTATGGCACATGAGGTCCTTGCTGGTTTGTAGAAGTGTGTTTTATTGCACAGTGACATTAATTCTGAAGCATGAACATAAACACTTCATCTGGCTGTGCTCTTTATGAGCAATGAGAACATCCTATTAGGGATTCACAGAATGTAAATGTCAGAGACTCATAACTGTCACATCAACCCAATTTATTTCTGAGCTCTCCAAGGCTTTGCTTCTTTCAGTGACAGCTTTTGCCCAAGCCACTGACAAAAAAAAAAAGTCATAATGTTTTAATCATGAGGTCTATTTTTTCCCTCGACAGTGGTATGGGAAAACATTTTTGTGTAAAACTTCTGTGAATAATTATTACTAGCTTGTGGGGAAAAAGCAATCACATAAATTCGCAACATGAAAAGCAGGAATATTACAGTCATATTTGACTAAAAATGAGGAGGGAGAAGTAAAGCTGCTGTGTTTGTGAGTCTGCCGGCATGCGTCCCTTTGTGTTCTCTTTCTTACCAAAGCATGCAGGGAACTTTGGCATCCATTGTGGAGATGTTACTTAGATTATTTACTTAACATGATCCGCAGGTAGGCTTTGCTTAGTTCTTTATTTTCATATTTAGTCATCAATTTAGTTGTCAATGCAGTTTTGTAAAGTTTACGGCTTCTAAAGATGTCCTGAGATCGTCCAGTGGAAGTGCCCTGCAGAAAAGTGGCACTTTGGAGAGAAGGACTTGACAGAAAGCCCCATATGGCAGGAAGAAAAGATGCTCCAAGCAGAGTTTAATAGAGACAGGGAGGAGCAGAAGATCAGAAAGGGCTCATGAAACCCATCAGCACTTGTGTTTTTTCTAGCTGAACTTTGGCATCTCATGCTATGGTGAAATAAGAGGTCAATAACACAGTTTTTAGACAGTCTCTCCACTCACTGGATGCTGCCATGTAACTGTAGTTAATATATGCCAGCTTAGTTCTTGCAGTGCAGACAGAGCCTGATTTGATAATAATTCAAACTGCAGTGTCTTAGGACCCACATAGAGTAGTTTTTGTTAAACCTGGATGGGGCAGAAAAGCCCAGAAACCTGTGAGCAGAAGAGCTTCAGGTCAAATCACTCAGAAAATCACTTCAGGTCAAACACTCAGAATTTGTCTGGAGATGACCATAGCATGATAGAGAAGTCTTAACATGGGGATGGACTTGTGAGGACAGCAACTGCTTTATGTTTATAATTTTGAGGATGTGTTTATATGCAAATGCAGACACATGCTGTCCAGCCCTCTACTAGGTGTTTTTTTGGTGACTGTCATTACTGTCTTCTCTTTTATTCTTTGTTAAGGGTGTGTCCTGAGTAAAACAAACCCAACAAGGCACAAGCTTTTTTAGAACGATGGTTGAAGATTTGTTTAGTTATAAAAAGCAATTTCAGCAGCATTTGTTCTGTTGAATTGTTCTTGCCAGCTTTTTAAAGAGGAGGTATTGAATAGTTGGATATTAAAATACATGACTAGAAAACAAGGTCAGGTCATACCTGAAGCCAGTCATCTCTGTAAATTAGTCAGTGTTACCTAAAAGGTTTTCAACTTGGAATCAGATACATTCTTGTAGTTTGGCTTTCCTCACATTCCTGTCTCTGTTTCTAGAGCTCTGTCATGTGCCTAAGATGATTATCTTCATCTCAGACAATACTTGCCTACCCTAAAACTTAGCTTACCATCAAAATGAGCATAATACTGAATTTGTACTTGAGCACTGACATAGTTTAAGATCTTCACCAGAAGAGCTATGTCCTGACCTTTCCCAGGAGATCATGCCTCCATATAACTTGTGTCTAAGGCATGTGCTTTCTTTTATCTTGTTATGTCTCTTCCTTTATCAGAGGCTCTTCCTTCTCTTTGCAGATTAGCGGATACCTCAATCTGCTGGCCAACACCATTGATAACTTTACACACGGCCTGGCAGTAGCAGCCAGCTTCCTGGTTAGCAGAAAGGTAAGGTTTCTGTCACCAGTTGTGTACTGAACTGGAGAGGCCTGTTCTCAGGCGTGATACAACATGCAAAACCCCCAAAGATGTGCGGAGTTTTCTCCTGTTTTCTGGAGAAATGGAAGGAAATTTTCTGAGAAATGGAGACTAAAGTTAAAAGCAGCCCTTCTGATGGAGAGCTTCTTCTAATTTGCATCATATTAGTCATTCGCACTGTAGCAAGTCGTAACTTGGAGAAAGGGGCCTTGACATGCTGATGAAACCCTTATCTCTCAGAGCTGGGGGACTGTTTCCTTATCACCTTCTCTCCTCTGATACAGGTTGGATTCCTAACCACAATGGCCATTCTCCTGCATGAAATCCCACATGAGGTGAGAGGGCTTTGTATTCTGCTGTCACGAGGGCTTAAAGGGGTGTTTCATCTACTAAGAGGAGGGCTGGGTCTGGTTAACATTTTCCTGTCCCTTTAAAAGCTGCTTCCTCTGGAAGACTGGCAACATGGAAAACTAGGAACAGACTTGAAGCACTGGTCTTGTTATGGATGACCTTTGTGACTGAGAATCATGGAATGGTTTCAGTTGGAAGCGACCTTAGAGATCCTCTAGTTGTAGCCCCCTGCCATGGGCAGAGACACCTTCCACTAGACCAGGTTGCTCCAAGCCCTGTCCAACCTGGCGTTGAAGTCTTCCAGGGATAGGGCAGCCATTCCTATTTGCATTCATTAACTGTCAGCTCTTGGTTTTCTTAGGTTGGAGACTTCGCAATCCTACTTCGGGCTGGCTTTGACCGCTGGAGTGCAGCCAAGATGCAGCTTTCCACAGCTTTGGGAGGGATTCTAGGAGCCTGTTTTGCGATATGTGCTCAGTCGCCAAAAGGAGCAGGTAGGGCTTGCTGATGGGACCTCTGTAGGAATGCTTTAGTCCCCATGTGTCTTTTTTCCTTCTGGTCTGTGTTTTCTCCCATGGCTTTGTCTCAGTAATAACCAAAGCTTTCTGTATTTGTGCAGGAGAAACAGTAGCCTGGATCCTCCCTTTCACTTCTGGAGGATTTCTGTATATTGCCTTGGTAAATGTTGTGCCTGATCTCTTGGAGGAAAAGAATCCTTGGTAAGTGCTCCCTCCTGTTCTGCTGGAGCAGTTCTTGCTGACAGGGAATAGGGATACAATCATTCCCCATGCCTTCCCTGGGAGCACATGAGAGCCAGTTGTCCAAATCTCATGGGCAAGGCTGGAATGTAGATAGACTGCAGTGCTGGGTGGTATTGCTTTTATATGGGACTACAAAGACCCTATTAAACATGAGAACCTTCAATTCGGTCAGCACAAGACTGTGCTGGCACATTGTGTAGCAGGTTATTCACAAATGTCCAGAAAGGTGACCCATTCCCCAGTCTTTCTTGTCAGCTGCTGGCATGTACTGACTTAGGGGCTGTCCGAACTAGGGACTCACAGGGCTGTGTGTGTCTGATAACCACACATGAACCTACCCTTCACACGCTTTCGTCCCCTTTTGATCCTGTCCATTACTTTGGGCTTCTGTGATCTCTTTGGCAGCAAGTTTGTATAGTTGGACTGCACAGTGTTGAATGATGCTTCTTAATTGTTTTTTAGCCTCTTGCTTATTAATTCTGATTAGATATCACTGTGTGAGTAGAAAGTCATAGTTTTCTTCTCTTTATCATTCAGCATTTCATAGTCTATTACTGTATCACACTTCAGCCATCTCTCTTCTAAACTGGTATATATTCTGGTATATCTGGCCTCCCCTTATCTGTATTATTGTAGTTTCTTGCAGTCTGATTAAGGCTTTAGTAGGTCCAAATCCAGCTGTACCATAGTAAAGGCTCTCTAAGATATGCTGGCACAGAGGAGTGGTAATGGAGAAATGTTCATGACAAGTTGGGTGCTTGCTTTTGGGTTGGTAACCTCTTGCGCTGGCAGAGCTCTTGGCAGAGTACAGAGGCGGTGGGTACACAGTCACTTCAGTCCAGCTGGTGCTAAAAGAAGGGCAACATTCATCAGCTTTTGTTTTCATTTTTCATAACTAGTTGTCAGCTGGATGAGGTCCCTAAAGTACCTGTGAACATGCTGCAGAAGTGCTGGTTCTCTTGTGAGAGAAAAGACAGGACTATACACCTGGGTAGCTGCATGAGCAGCTTAGATTGATTTTTGAAACTTGAATCTGAGCCTGGCAGCTGAGCAGAACAAAAACATGTCAGTTTATAGCTGACAGCTTTGCTTGAGGTGCTGGGAAAGTCTTCTCAGCTGTGTCAGTGGCTTCATGCAGCTGTTGTGTTCTCGTTGTAGATTTGGAAGGGCAAGGAACATTTGTGAGCCTTTACACTGCTGCCTACTGTGACTGTCAATGGCTTCTCCTAATTTTGCTGTTTCTTTACCAGGAACTCCCTGCAGCAAATCCTGCTCCTGTGTACAGGCATTACAGTCATGGTGCTACTCTCGCTCACAACTGAATGACCTCTGCAAAGACCTCATGATGCCTCCCAGAGCCACCACAGTGACTCTGAGCTGTTACAAAGCAATAAGGAACACTAACGTTACTTCCTATGTGTGTGTGTGCAGATCTGGCTGCTAGTATGAGAAGCAGGTGAGAAAGAGTTCTGGGTGTGCAGGACTTCATTCCCTGGCTCTCCTGTCCCTGTTCTGCTAAAATCCACACATCAGGGCTTCCTTTTATTTTCTCCTTTTTCTTATTTTTATGGAGCAAAAGATGCAGTGAGCAGAAATGAACTGAAAACTGCTCCACAGCAAATGGACAATGTTTTGTTTGGTTCATTCTGATGGAACTGCACCTCCCAAGCTCTTGTGTGAAAACAACAGAGGTCATTCCTGTAGCTGACAAAGAGGAAGGACTTTTCCTACCACTTTTAAGGGCTGGAGGCAGAACAGAGATGGCAAAGCAACAATAAACCAACAGCTTTAGCCAGAACTACCTACCCATGAGGAGTTCACGGTGCTACGAGACAGAGGGGAAAGAACCCTTTCCAACTTGATCTTCAGCTTTTCATTGATATCACTTGTTCCTAAAGGTAGTTTTAGCCTCAGCAGTCCACATCTTTGGTCTGTTTTGTATTTGTTTATGTTAAAATCAAGCCAAAAGCTTGAGGCACTTTAGGATAGGTCACTATAATTAAATGGCTCAGTTTGGTGATTACTTGCCTCGGCTCTAACCACTCCAATACCAGCACAGCCTGTTTGTCTGAAAAATGGTCAGTAAATGTTTCTTTTGTTGCCAAGCTACCAGCTCCCCTATAGCTGGAAGGAAGCTGTTGTGACTGAGCTCCCTGTTCTCATAACCATTAGCTGCACGTGGCTGAGCTTGCTGTTGCCCACCATCTGCCCCACACCAAGTTTCAGAGTTCTCTTGCAGTGTGGCATGTTAGCCCTTCCTGGCATGTTACATGGTGTGGGCATCTGGGGCAATAGCTGAACACTACAGCCTGGTCAGCAGCCAATAGCTTTTCTTCTGTTCATTGTAGCCTATTTAAGAGCATGCTATCACCAAAAATACAGATGGTAGCCTATTTCTGGGCTTCTTACCTCACAGTGGAGTTAGTATGTTGGGGATGAATGGATAAAAAATAATACTGACAGCCCTTAAAGGAAGGGTCACAGCAGTGAAGAATGCTGAAGGGAAGTGAATTGGGAAGGGTGAAACTGCTGGGGAAAAGATTTTAAACATGGGTCTGGAAGAGCTTTGTGCTAAAAAAATGGGTGTAGAAAAAGCTTTGTACTAAGGAGGAGAGAAAGGGTTACAGTAAGTGTGCTTTAAGAGGAGTTTTCTATTGTATGACACTTGGGATAAATTTTTGGGCAATTTGAGACCAATAAAAATAAATGACATTTCTAGTGCTTTCCTGCATTCCAGCTCACAGGGTTGACCAGGCCATCATTCCACAGGCTGTTTTGTTGCCACAGAGATGTGCACAATTAATAGATCATCCCTTCTGCAGAGCTTATCTTTGCTTAAGTCTATTTAAAAACAGGTCTAATTGAACTAGCAGAGTCATTGCACACAGAACAGGTGCCAAAATGGGAATTGCACCAACTCAGCTCTGTCCTTAAACAGCTTCTGTAAATCAGCACAGCCCTCCAGTCTGCACAGGGCCTTATCAAGGTGGATTGTTCCTTGAGAGGGTGATTTGGGTCAGAGTAACAAGGCAGGTATGGTGCCCACAGCAGAGGCATTTCCTTCCCGAAGCAATTCCTGAACTGTTGACACAGTTCTTCTTTTATGACAGCTCCTGTCCTAGTTTCCAGAGAGCGCTGGAAAGCTCATGCTCACAGTGCTCTCTGCCCAGGAACTGCTGTCTAAAATGCTTTCACCTTTCCTTACCCCAGGCTCACACCAGTAACTTGTTTCACTGCAACAATGAGGGAGGATTAGTGTAATTTTATTACTCCTCTTTAAAAGTTGCCTTCCTTTGCCAACTACTCCCTCCAGTCTGAAGGTAGCATCCGCTTCCTGCTTTCCTGGAAGAATTAATCTGGTTAGCCTGCAGGGACTGGAGGAATATGCTAACCCTATAGTTTTATCTTTGAGGGTGTCCCTCCAGCTGAGCTAAATGGACCCTGTAGTAGGGTCTGGAGGAAGGAGGTTTGCATGGAAAGCTGTGCCTGCTGTTTCCCAAGACGAGGCTGGCATTTAAGTTGAGGCATTGCCAGGTGAGTGCCCATGAGTTGGTGGTGTTGCATCAGCACTCAGCCTTGCCAGGACTGAAAACCACAGTCAGTGCTCAGCATTCAGGAATGTGAAGTGGATGACACTGAAGAAAGGATTTCTCAGTTTGTTTTTCTTGGCTGCTACAACAGACCTGGACAGTCTGCGGTTCTTGGGAAGATTCCTGGGTAGCACAGGGCTTGTGGGAGGGAGGGGCTCCTTAGTTTTCCACTACATCAGCCCTAGGGCTGAGGATGGAGAGCATTGGGAGGAAATGGAGCATCACTCCACCACATTTGTCACTTTTGGAAATGCAGAGAGAATCGTATTTTCTAGCTCTATTTTTTCAGCTGCTCTTATGCATTTTCCTCCTTCATCTGTATTGGTCTGCTCCGCATGGAGACAATAGAGATGAAATAAATGGTTTTCCATGTGGGTTTGTGTTTTTTTCTGTTTCCTTTTCTTCTTTTGTTTAAGCTGATATTTTTATTTGAATTACAAATTCTATTTGAATTTCATCTGAGTTACAGAGCAATATCTCTGGGTTAGTCTAGAGAAGTCTGGGCTCTGTCTTGCCCTCCTTTCTATGCCTCAGACTTTCATAACTGAAAGAAAAGGGTCTAATCCAGTTTCCTGTTCCTGCTGCCATGGCACTGAGAGCCAGAAGTGGTGTGGTCTGATTTTATTTCTTGGCTGCTAGTCTGGCTTCTGTGAAAAGCATCACCAAGTGAGTTTCTCCTCTTTGAGGGGAGAGGTTGCATGGTGATTGTCCAGAGGTTTGCAACCATATTTTGTTATGATGGGTTATTTTCTTAATCTAAACTATCTGGTATCATAGAATAGCTAGGATTCAAAAGGACCTTACGATCATCTAGTTCCAGCCCCCCTGCCATGGGCAGTTAACACTAAGCTGGTTATCTGCCATGTGAGATAAAGGCATGTTCATCAAATGTTCTGTGTAGTCCAGGAAGAACTAAAAGGATTTTCTCTACCCTTCAAAGATGGATTCAGAGCATGTCTTATCCCACTGTTCATTTGGAAGATTTTCAGCCTGTAAATACTGAATGGTAGTACATGGTTCTTGGTTCTTACCAGAAGTTGCCCTTAAGAAGGAGAAAAACCATAACCCAAGGTCTGGGAGATGAAGACATGTAGGTGACCAGAGACATGATTTCACCATCTGGGGATTTTGCTAGCAATCTACATTTTGGAATCTGTCCCTGGCTTTGCCATACTCTTTGGCTGTGCTGGTACCAATGCCTGCAGGGCTGTGCTATGAGCTTCCCTCCCCCTTTCTCAAAAGCAATCAAAATTAGCACAGATTAATCAGCTGCCTGGTTTGCAGGCTTCAGAAAGAGCAGCTCTGACACAATTGCAGCAGCACAGAGCAGAGAACAAGTGGAAGGAGTCTCATACATGAGAACATTATAGGGTGATTATCTTGCTGAAGCTTCTGTCTTATAAAACTATAGCCTGAGGAACTAATGTAGAGAGTAGGGTGTCACAATAGTATTGCAGATTTAGGAAGCATGAACACTGATTTTTCCAGGAATGAGCGGTTATAATGGAAAGATTTGTCCGTATTATCTAGAAGAGTGATTGTATGTGATTATTTTTTTCCCATTCTTGATGTAGAAGACAATTTAGCTGGTATGTGTAGGAAAATCCTTTTGACAGCACCTCTTTTCAATTTGTCTGCCTTGAAGGCACTAATGTGCAGCTGCATGGATGCTAATCTCATCTGTCCAGTGCAAACTGCTAAAGAGGATCATGCTGAAATGTGGTTAAAACAAGCTTTAGCTGTGGTTCCTGCATGTTTCCACCAGGCTTAGTGTTCTGGGGACAGTGGTAATACCCTGTTCTGGACAGGGTCCCTGGATAAGTGCTAGGGAGGGCATTTAGGCTGAAAGACCAAGAAGTGACAAGGGGTGGGTTGGTGGGGTTTGGGGTGGATTCTAAATCCCCTACAGTTAAACAGTTGCTCTTTTCTGGGGTACAATTTAAAGTACTTTTAACAAAACTAAGGCGGGTGACTTTATGAGGGCACGGAGTGACAGGACAAGGGGGAAAGATTTAAGCTGACAAAGAGGATGTTTAGATATTAGAAAAGAATTCTTCCCTGTGAGGGTGCTGAGGCGCTGGCACAGGGTGCCCAGAGAAGCTGTGGCTGCCCCATCCCTGGCAGTGTTCAAGGCCAGGTTGGACACAGGGGCTTGGAGCAACCTGCCCTAGTGGAAGGTGTCCCTGTCCGTGACAGCAGTTGGGACTGGATGAGCTTTGAGGTCCCTTCCAACACAAACCAGTCTGTGGTTCTGGCCTCGGAGGGCCGAGTCCCGGGCAAGAGGAGGCCGTGGGCACGGTCGGGCCCCGTTCACACGGGCTCCACACGGGCCGTTGTTGACCGTTAGCGCTGCCGTAGCCCCGCACGCAGGCCATGAGGGGCCTGTTGCCACGGAGCAACGCGGGGGCTGTGGCGACGAGCGGCCCCGGGACCACTCTGAGCCGGCGCTTGGAGCGCCCTGGCGGCTGTACCGATGCGGGACCGAGCTCGAACCGGCTCCCGGTGGCCCCGTTTCCCTTCCGGGGGCGGTGCCGCAGGCGGAGGCCCCCAGCCGGGCTGCAGGGGAAGCGCCCGCCCCTGCCGCCCCCGGCACGGTAAGATGGCGGCTGCGGCTCAGGCGCTGAGCGGTTCCGGGCTGCTGCTAGCCGCCGCTGCCCTCGCCCTCCTGGCCGTGGCCATCGGCACCGACTCCTGGTACGAGACGGACGCGCGGCGGCACCGTGAGCGCTGCCGGGGCTTCGGCCATAAGCGCAGCGACCCGCCCGGCTCCATGTCGGCGCCCAGCTCGCACCTGCCGCTCCGTGCTCGGCCCCCGCGGGCCCTGCTGCCCGGCCGGCCCCCGGCCCCTGCCCCGGCCGCCGCCGCTGCCGCCGCTCTGGACTCGCATTGCGGCCGCCGCTTCAACTCCACCGTGTCGGGGCTCTGGAGGCGCTGCCATCGCGCGGGCTACGAGCCGGACAGCGAGGAGCTCATCCGGAAAGGTGACAGGGAGCGGGAGGGGGGGACGGCTCCGGCCCTGCCGCTGTCCCTGGTGCTGAGCGCAGCTGCCGGGGCGGCCCGGCCGGGGCCCGGGTCTGCGGGTGCGGCCGCGCTGCCGTTGCTGCGGTTGCTCGGGACGGCGCGGGTGCAGCCCCGGGTGTCTCCGGCTGCGCCTGTCGTGCGGGAAGCGGCGAGCATGGCCCCGGCCTGATCCCGGGTCATATATGCGTCCCTTTCTGCTTTAAATGCTGCAGTACTGGGTGGGACCGTGTCCTCAGAGAGCCTCTTCTGTGGCCCAGGTCAGGGCCTGGCACTTGAGTGAGGGCTCGGTGGGCATTTTCCTACCCCTGACACCTTCGTGTTACTGAGCACTAACAGTTTTGTTTGTAAACAAGTATTGTTTATGGCTCTGTGATGCTTGCAGTTAGGGGAAAGGGACCTGTTGTTCCTGTTCTAGCATGGGGGAGTGCTCCTTGCTGCAGTGGATTGCCAGGCCTTCGCTGTGACAGATGTCACTCAGGGCTTCTGGGGTGACAGGAGAGAAAGCTGTAGATCTGCTGTTGTGGCACATGGTACAAAGCAAAGCAGTTCAGGAAGTATTAATAAAATTGCTAGACTGGATGGTACAAATTATGTAGTGGCCTGACCCATTAAGGTGAAATAAATGATGTCTAAAACTAGCTTAGGATAAGAAATGTCATGTATGGTTAATGATAAATAACAGGACTTATTGTTCCAGCAGGTACGTATTAGGACAGGGAGAGTAGGAGTTAGGAGAAGTGCTTCCACAGAGGCACAAAATGGAAATGCTATCTTAAGAAAGTGGGAGCAGTTCTTCGCTGTGGCTTCCAACTGTGACGCCAGTCCTGCACAGCAGAGGATGGATAGACTGGCACTGTGAAGCTCAGCTCATCTTTGTCTGTTCTTTCCAGTATGCAGCAGTGACTGTTGTAGCAACTCTAGTGCTGTGTGATTAGTTTCTTTCTCTGTTTAATCTCTTAGGATCCATTTTATGCACTTTCATTTCCATGTTGGTTTCATTTCAGTAAAAGGCAGCTCATTAATTTCTTTCTATTAATTGTGCCTGTCGTGTAAAATATTTATATATTTTTTTTTTTTTTTGCTTCACATCAAGCTAAATGCTTTCTGCTCCCGTTTAGATTAGCAAAGACGGGGGGAAGGATTAGGAAGAATACTAGCTTGGTCCTCAGTACTTATGTTTTTAAGGTATTTTCCCATTTAAGGTAATGGTGAAACAGAGACACTAGAGCCTGCATTGTGCATTCACAAGGACATTACTGGGTGGTGAATGATCTTCCTCAGGATCTGATGTGTAAAACTCCATGGACTCTAAATCCAAAAGGTTCTCCTACTTTCTTTTTCATTACAGCTGTCCTAATAAAAGACCTTGTCTTTCCCTACAAGCCTTGCTTCCCTCATTTTCTTTGCCTATTGGGTCTGCAGTTGCTACTGTAAAGATTTATGTGTCATCTTATAGAGGGAAATTATTAATAATAGTTCTTGTGGAGTCAGATCTTTAAATAGATACGGTTCTCTTCTTATCCTTTCCCCTGACCTGCTTTACTAGCAGCCTTTCCTTATTCCCGCTGTGTGTCTCTTTTCTCTGACAGCTGTGATTAAGCAGCCTTTTCCCTCTGACACTCAGGTGCGGTTCTGCCTGAGTTGTTCTCCCAGGCACAATACTAGTACTGGGGCTTCTGAAAGTCAAAAACCTGGCGTTTTTTCCCTGTGTGAGCTGAAGATCACTGTGTGCACCTCTGAAAGGCCTGCTTTCTCCTCCATTTGCACTAAGTTTTCAGCCAGCATTTTGGTGATGTGTGATGCCTTCTTATATTCCTAATATTTCTTAAACTGCAGATTTTTATAGGGTTTTAGTGATGGAGGAGTAAATCTTTTGGTGACAGGCCTGTAGTAATTTTGGCTTGGGTTTATATTTATATTCTCCTTTTTTTCTCGTACCTCTAGAATAAGGCTTCTTTCCTTTCTGGGTCTCTCATGAATTCTGAATACATGACTAATAAATACCCTTATCCATTTAGATAATGCCATGGATTTCTGTCCTAAGCTGCTGTTAATTCAAAGCAGCTCTGCCTAAACTTTTATACCTGAGCCTTTTAGCTGATGACACATATACATGCATACATTTCTGTGGTTTTTAAATGTAAAATATTTTCACTTCATCTATTTAAAAGAAAAAACAGGAGTCAAAAAATGTGGTGCAAAACTGGGAGGTGGGAAATGGTGAAATGTAAGAGGCAATGATGTGTGGGATTTTTCTTAAAATGCAAAATCGCTATTTTGGAGCTGTGAAAAAAATAGAGAGTTTCATTTTAAAAATACAATTAAGAAGGCAAAAGAAGAGAAAATGTACAAACCAAATGGGGGAAATGGAGATTAGCAGGCAGCAAAAGATAGCAGCCAGAACTGAAACACTGCTGGGGAAACTTAAGAGGATCTGTGTGTGTGAAGGGAGGGACTGTGAGTGTAAGAACTTGAGCAGTATGCATCATCTTATAGAGCCTGTGCTATGTGGGTTACACACTGGATAACTGATGAGGCAACAAAAACCTTTTGCGTGGAGAATTCTTAAGCATCGAGGTCCTGCAGGAATTTGTTATGTGCTGTTTAGTGATCTTCTCTATTAATATGAAAAAGTGTTGCTTACAAAATGGTGACAGTAGAAAATGATTCATTGGGAAAGATCCATTCTAATAGGCTGCTTTGGATCACTTGGTGGGCTTGGTGATTTGTATAGCTTGAACTATGTGCATTTTAACACCAGCAAATGGAAGGAATTAGCAAAGAAAAGGTTCAACACTGTTATTAAGCTGGGGCTCTCATTGTTTTTCAAGCTTGCTCTGAAAACACTGGTGAGAATGGTACATCTCACATTTACTGGACAGAAGTGACTGCTTAGTACCATGATGTCGCTGAGAAAGTGAGAACCACTGGATGCTTAAGCCGAGGAACACATTGGTTTCTGGCAGTAGTGAGGCCTTTGAGAGAAAACTGCTCAGTCCTGGTGCCTGTCCTTCCCATCCTTTCCAACTGGTGGTCAGTTACAGGAGTGACTGTTAGGTCTGTAGGACATGTATTGTAGTGACATATTTAATAGGTAGTCTGTTAAGTAATAGCCATTAGTAACTATGATCTGTAAGTAAATATGGTCTGTAAGAGTTATCACGGTGTTTTAAAGGAAGGTTGATCTAGTAGCCATTGGATGATGATGTGGACAGAGTGGTTCCATAGCTGTGATGCTCTTCACAGTCCTGGGCAGAAATGGTAGGAGTAGGCCAGGGAGCTTCAGAGACCACTTGGTCCTGGGACATGAGGGGAGACAGGGCCAGACCTCATGGTAGCTCAGTGTTAACTGCACATGGCTGCTCCCTGGTCTTGCTCATGATGAGGAAGAGAGGGCGGAGAGGGTCTCCCCCAGCTGTGTGAGAGCCAAACTGCTCTAAGATAGGACTGGGCCAGGTAGAAGAATTGAAAATGAGAACCCCTCCATTTCCTCCTCATGACACTGACACACAGGCAGTGTAGAGAAGAGAACCTGCATGTTTCAAAGTCAGGGAGAGACAACAGCTAAACTGAAAGTTAGGGAGTGCTGAAGCCAGGATTACAAATGGAATATGTCACAGCAGGCCTGGATGGGGGTTTCCAGGTGCCTGGCAGCTCAGGGACAAGGGGCCTGTGCTCTGCCTGCATCTAGCCAGCATCCTCTGATCTTTCCCAGCCTTTGTGTTCAGTCAAAAGGCAGCACTTGTCCAGGGACATTCAGATGTAGTGTCCCAAGAGTTGTAAGGGGGTACAGAAGGGGAAGATCTCTGCATTGCAATCCTGAGGGGAGAGAAAAGCCCACATTGAGTACAAAGTGTAAGAAAACAGTGATGGCTGTGGGAGGGCACAGGGATGTGGCTCAGCCATGACAGTGTCAATGTGACATTGATGGGTGCAGTTCATTGCTGCTTATGTTTATTTTTTAATCAAGAATATTGCACACACAGTACATCTGCATAGTGTTTTTCTAATGCCATAAGAAATGCCAGGATCAGGCTGCCTGGGTAACCTTTTCTTTGTAATGGAAGTTAATGACATGAGCACCTGCCCCTTCTGTCCTGTATTCTTATTGTACTTGTGTGCCGAAAAAGACAATGCTCAGTTACTTGTTATTCACCACATGACTCCATTCTATTCAAGTCCTTGCCTGAAGGCAATGTTTTTAATTTTGGCAGGCTTTCTTATGGTGCTTCTCATGTGTGTCCTAAACAAAGCAAAATGACTTTGCTAGTGGGGTTCTGAAGTAGAGGGCAGGATGCTGTCCCCATTTTATAGGCTGTGATTTAAGGTATGCAAGGGCTTAGGACAAAGGACCTTTGAAATATCTTTGACTGTCATTTTGAGACTGGGGTTTGGGTTTGGTTTTTTCTCCTTTTCTCTCGAGTACTTGGAGAGCAAGGTGTTGTACCACTCTAAGTGCAGCCCCTGGAGAACCTGACTATATTCGTGTGCAAGATTAGAGATTCACTGAGAATATTGGCGGAAAGAACTGCAGATGCAAAATCTGGCCATGGTTGCCTGGGTGCATGCTATGATTTTCTGGTAGGAAAGTGGATAGGGATTGAGCTGAGGCATCACCTTCACTTCTTCCCCCATCCCTACCTACCTGTTTCAGGTAATTAGCACTTGGAATTCTGTGAAAGAAAGGATTAGGAGTGAAGTTTTTAAACCAGAGGCAGAATGAATTGATATTTGAAAACTTATAAATAACCAGATTTGCATAAGAAGGTGGAGAAGTTTTCCTTTTAGTCTACAGGTAAACTCTGGTAATAACACAGAGCAAAGATTTTCTCAGTGCTGTTTTAACTGTGGAGTCCATTGCTTTGATCTTAAGGGATGTACATCTCTAGTCTTTAATTTTTACTTTAATGAGCTGTAAAAGTAATAATCCTTGCTCTTATATAAAATACTTCTTCATATGTAGTGTTTTATAAGCAGACTATGTGTGTGGATCTTTCTCTTCATGAATCCAGTGCATTGTAATTTAAAACCTCATGTCACTAGTTTGTACCATATACATGTTTCTCAACAATACATGTAAATCATGTCAACATTGAAACTGAATTTGGTCAACACTTACAGGTGTGATGTACTTAGATACCGTGAAGTGCTGTACATGCCCTAAGTTCTTCATGCAGATGTTTACAGAGCTTTTGCATGTGAACTGGCGTTCTCTGTTGTCTTCCAGTTTCCTCAGGCAGGACTACAGACTTGTGAAACCACAAAGAGGGAGCATTGCTCCAGGGCATGAGGGTGAAGGGCAGCAACTCAGTGTGTCACCAGGTCAGTACAGTCCCAGTGAACAATATTAGAGAATAAAATAACAATTCCCACTGCTGTGGGAGCAGCACAAAGCTCGTTTTCTCTCCTGGGTTTTCTAGTGTCTTTTGTAAAGCTCTTTACTGAGGCTGCAGCTCCCTGTCAGTGGTTGCTCAGCAGCTTCCTTAGCTCACTGGCCAACTGATTGTTTCTGAATGGTTCTTCTGCCCCAGCATTCAAGTAGTGGTAATGATCTATAGCCATTGTTTAAGGGGAACTTTCTGTACTATTTGGCTCTTTCTTTCACCTTTTTGGCTGTTCTCTTTCATCCTGCCACCCATGTTTATTCTTCCCCCTGGCCCTGGCTTTATTTTTAACAGGGAGGGAAAGGCGACTTCCTCTCCTTCCACCCACTGGTGTCTGCTCTGTTACCAGTTATTTTTTAAACTAAAAATCCCTTTCAGGAAGAGCATGGATGTAAGTTCACATTTCCATCTGGGTACACTTCTTTTTAAGCTGTGGAAATGGAAACAAGCTTACTTGGAATGGAAACAAGCCTACTTGGGTACTACTGTTCATCAAAAGTAAAGCAAACAGCAACTGACTACTGGAGCGAGTTCAAACTTTTCTCCCATAAACCTCACCTCCCAGCATTTACTCAGAATTTTCAAACTGATAAAGCTCTTTCTTCTTATAGACAAAGCAGAGCTGTTAGTACTGTCCTGGGTTCAGCAGTAGCAGTAATTTTTTTCTCCGTCTTAGCAGCTGATGCAGTTCTGTGTTTTAACTTTCGGCCTGGGAACAGCGCTGATAACACCAATGTTTTTAGTTGTCGCTAAGTAATGTTTATTCTGACCAAGGACTTTCTGAGTCTTATGCTCTGCCAGGGAGGAGGGGAGGCCGGGAGGAAGCAGAGACAGGACACCTGACCCAAGCTAGCCAAAGAGGTATTCCATACCACAGCATGTCATGCCCGGGGAGGTAATGGGGAGTTACCTGGAAGGGCACACACTTCCCGGTCGGGCTCATTTCGGCAGGTGGTATTCGTACTCTCTTCCCTTGTTATTTTCCTTATCATTATTATTATTGGTGGCAGCAATAGTGATTTGTGTTATACCTTAGTTACTGGACTGATCTTATCTCAACCTGTGAGAGTTGCATTCCTTCAGTTCTCCTCCCCATCCCTCGGGGAGCAGGGAGGAAAGGGGGTGGAAGGAATGAAAGGGGGGGGAGGGGGGAGGAAAAATAGGGGGGGGAAGAAAGGTTGGGGGGGGAGTGGAAACTGGGTTTAAACCACATTACTCAGCCACGTTCTGTCTCCTCAGCCATCTGAAAGAAATTGTACCAGTTACTTTACTTTAGGAAGCTTCTGGAGCTGTTTTTAGTGACTGTTGTTACTGTTTACCTTTAACTGTTCCATCCTGGAGCCTGCCTGGCTCAGCACCTTGCTCCCTCTTTTCAGCAAGGCTTCATCCTCTCCAAATCCCCAAGGCTTTTTGATGTAAATAGCTCTTTTTTGACTTACATTTGCTCTGCTATTGAGCGAAGGCTGTGTGAGCACTGCTGGGCAGCCAGCGTGGCAGCAAGTGCAAGGCACAGGGGTTTCATGCTGTTTCACACTGATGTCTCTCTTACAGGGGTTATTCAGCGCTGCACTGCTGTGAAGTACCACTACACCTCCAGCTCTCTGCCTCGAAATTTACCCATCAACATCACTAACACCATCCGGCAGGATGAGTGGCACGCACTCCGTAAGTAACCTACAGGAGTGTTTGGATTACTTAATGTTGTAATGCAGTGCCAAGTGTGGGCTCTCACTCAGCCATCACTGGGCGCTAAGCATAAATGCCTATTTGTTAGTGAGGAAGGGCAAGCAGCTGACAGTGTAATTTGGGACATGAGATCTGCAGGGGTTTAAGTGGTGAATTCAGGAATACAGGCGTGTATTTAGTGTGTTGCATAATGTTGTCATCTGGAAACAGGCAATTCCTAACCAGCTTACAGCAAACATACAGACAAACAGTCTGTATGTATCTTGTTGCATTTTCTGTGTGCACAGCAATGACCTGGTGCAGTTCCCTGGCAACAAGCTCTTGTAGCCAACATTTCAGTTTGTCTTTGCAACCTCCTGTTACCAGCTCCTGGCGCACATACTGCCTCATCCCCAAGTCCTTCCCACACAGATGACTGACCTGTAGCCTGTCACTGGGAATGATTTAATCAGTTTTTTCTGCTCCTGCTTCTCTCTCTGTTTGTTTTCTGGTCTGTTGCCTCCCATAATTCTGCCTAGACTCTGCCATGTGAGCCTCAGTGCTGAGGAAATCCAGCTAGAGACTGAACTAGGAGTCAAGAACAGCACTTTTATTATGGATGACGAAGTGCTGTTCATATCAGTGGTGCCCAAAGTTTATTTTAGAACTTATTACTGGAGTTGTTCCCATCATACTGTATTGATCTGCTGTCTGCTGCTGTCCTCCCACTGGCCCTCTTTTCCATTCAAAGTATCTGCCTTCCGTGCACTTTCCTTTAGTTCTCTTCAGCATTGCCCTCACTTCTTTTCTATGATCTGCAGATACTCACTCAACAAACTCCATCCCAAAGTAACACACCACATGAAAAACCAAAGCCCCTGCAGTACCAACAAAGTTACAAATTGTTATCGAATGCATGATGCCCCCCTTCTGTCCCATCTTGGGGAGTATTTAGATGGTTTTCCTCTTGATCAGGACAGGAATACCCTCTAGCTGTACAGTGTCCAGAAGAAGGGAGCCAGGTCAGCTGGATTCCATGAGTTTCAATGTAATGGGCACACTGTCCATCTCAAAGAAGCTACAGGAGAAGGAGTCCATAGGTGAAGTAAAAACGTTAGAAGCAGGAAATCTAAACCTCTCCCTTGGCTGTCTTGTCTGGCTGCTACTATCTTCATGTCTCCTTTCTTGCTTTTCTCCTTTCTCTTTCCTCAGATCTGCGGAGGATGACAGCGGGCTTCATTGGCATGGCAGTGTCCATCATTCTGTTTGGGTGGATCATTGGTGTTCTGGGCTGCTGCAAACAGCAGGAGCTCATGCAGTATGTGGCTGGGCTGCTCTTCCTAATGGGAGGTGAGAGCCTTTCGCTTCTACTCCTGAAGTCCCCACAGGCAGTATTGTTGGCTGGGGAGGTGCTCTTAAAAGTAAAGTCAGCCCACAGCAAACACAAGAAGCAGTTCTGTAGAGCAGCACCCCATCAGCACAGTGCAGTTACCACTGGCCAGGACCTGTGCTTGCAAGGATATTTGCGTGCCTCGAGTAGACCCCCTGCTGTGTGCACACATGCCTTCTGCTCTGGAGCGGTGATGTGTGGCCACAGGGTCACAATGAGCATAGTCCTCTTGCTTGATCTGAGTGTGTGGAGCTTGCAGCTCCTGTCAGACAGCTCAGCTCAGTTTTCCTTCGGGAATCTTAACAAACAAACAAACAAAGCAATCAATGTAGAGTGCCTTTCTCGCTGCTCAGAGATGCTTGCATCTTTGGGTAACAGTGAAGTCCAAACCCAGCCAAGCCTGGAGAACACTGACCCCAGGGGTAAGGACATGAGCTCAGTGCTTGCCAAGGGTGCTAGGGAGCTGCACAGAAAACCACCCTGCTGACACAGCATGATGCTTGGAAGCTAGGCTTGTGCTGTCCTTGCTCATCTTAGGTGCTGTTTAACTGAAGGTTCCTTTGGGAACATTTTCATTTCTCTATAGCAGAACAGCGAGAGAGGAAAGTAGCATAAGTAGAACAGGTAGACTGAGGCCCCATTGAATGCTCTGCACTTATGGTGATGGGCACCATTCGCATAAGTACTGCTATCAGCAATAAGAGCTATTATTAATATTTAGACAGAGATCCAGAACTGAAGGGAATAAAATGATTACCTCAACCTTGAGCCTGGTGTATGTTAGACATACTGGAGAGCCTTGTGCTATATTTCTTTAGCTTTTTTTGCTCCTCTATGCTCAGTGTGCTTAAGGAATGTGTAGCAGATGACAAAAACCTGTGCACTGTCTTTGGAGCAAGCCTGGATGTTCCAAGTAGAAACCAAGCACAGCTGCACTTTGCAGCCCTGGGTTTCAGCTATTCATCTTCCATAAGAGAGACTGCCTGAGTCCTGTCTGAAACCTGATGACATTAATCATTGGACATAAAGTCTCAGGAGACTCAAAGCATGATGAACTACACATGACATGAGTTTGAAATAGCAACAGAGAGAGCTAAGGCAATACCGGTTATGTGTGAAGTATAGGCCTACGTATTTTGCATCCTACCACCACCATCCCACCTTACAAGAAGAGTGACTGGTAGGACTACCAGAAAACTCTGGGCAATCCTTGATTTTGAGAACTCATGACTTTGAAAACACCTAGGGGAAGAAAAACCCAGTATTATTAACCTGTCTGAGGGCAGCGTAGAACCCTCTTGCTTTTCTTCTGCAGGTACATGCTGTATCATCTCACTCTGCACATGCGTAGCTGGGATCAATTTTGAGTTATCTCGCTATCCTCGTTACGTCTATGGGCTGCCAGAGGACATCAGTCATGGCTATGGCTGGTCCATGTTCTGTGCCTGGGGGGGCCTGGGCCTCACCCTGCTGGCTGGGTTCCTCTGCACATTGGCCCCATCCCTCAACACTTCGCGGGCGTCTGTACAAAAACCCAGACAAGAAAACGGGGCTGTGTGACCTCGGCAGGAGTGAGGAGAGACTCTGGGAAGCGCAGCCTGGGCAGAGCTGTGGGTTAACACCAGGAAGATGTAGAATGTCAGCGTGTTGAGAGCAGTGCCATAGCTGTGGAAACACCAGCCTGTGGGATGCTGCTACAGCCTCCAGGCGCGGACACAGACATTGCAAGTAACTCCAGGTTTGAATTATTGGTGATTTGCTCATTGATGGTTTAATGGGGACAGTTCTTTTGATTTTTCTTCTGTTTACACGGGATTAAGTCCAAGGCTGTGTCTTTTTTTGTGCTGTTTTTTGAACTGTACCTCCATGGTCCTGTTATTGTCCAGTTGTAAGGGATGTTTACGCACCAACTCTATTGCTGCAGGTCTGTGTAATTCAGACCCAAATTAGGGCAAGGAGCTATGTGAAGCTGGCTTGAACACGTTTGCAACAGGCTTGTCTAGTGTTGGCTCAGGCCATCATTTCCCAAAAGACCCTTTATCTAAGCTGAGGTTTAGGCCAAAGAATTAGCCCATTCTTAGTATTAATTAATTTATATCGGAAATCTGTTCTATTCCATGCTGTGGTATCAGCTATTTACTCACTAGTAAGGCTGTTTCCAAAAGGAGCCAGCTGTAACTGAGCAGCAAAAGAACTCTTACTGGCTTTAGGAAAGGAGGGGAAAGTTATCCTCAGCTTCTTACACAGGTAAGGTTACTCACTTGGCTAACTACCATATCCTCGTTTTAACAGGGAGATGTATGCACCATGGAGCTTAAATTATTCCAGTAGAGGAGAGGGTGTATTTCTGAAAGTATGTCAGTTTGAGCTGCTGGGATTAAACTTCAGCCCCAACTAATTTGTGGGTGCAACTCCTGTTCTGTGAAAGGAGATGAGTAATTCCCTGAGCTCAAACAGCAGTACTGCTAAAGCAGCAGATGTACAAACCCCTCTCTCATATTAACATCCAAAGGAACTGCAGTGTATTTTCCTCAGGAATGTGTGGCTTGTGCTCACTTCACCACTTGCCCATTCTAATGCCAGATGCCCCCTGAGCACAGCGCATCTAGAACATGCATGCGCTCCAGGAACAAGCTCCCTCTCCAAAACGAGCAGTGAAGAACCAGTGCAAGTACTAGGGCTAACTCAGGAACATCAGCCAAAGTACTCTGGGGTGCATTTGTCTTTCATTCATCTATTCTTTCTTCCCTCACATCCCCATCCCTCTCCCAAGTGTCCAAAAACTGCACAGGTAAAGATGAGATGGCCAGCATTTGGAGATGTTTACATTGTATTTAAAATACAATACAGTGGCATGTAAGATACTTAATGCTAAAGTCAGTGTATTTATGAAAAGTGTAATTTTTAAATGGAAGTTGTAATTCACAACTGGTATTAAAAGTACTGAAAGACTTGTTCAGTGGATGAAACCTTCAGTTCTTTCTGACTAATTACCAACTGATTCACCAGAGATCTCACATCAGTGATGGTGTTAAAGCTTCCAGAGTTGAGGTGAAATGACAAAGTTAAAACATGAATCATGGTCACTTCTCCCTTGCAAAATGGGTGTTCAGAAGTTTCAAAGGCTAACAGAGCTGTACAGTCTGTTCACTGACAACAGGCAAAACCAAGGCTGCTGTCTGAGCTGCTGTTCATCCACTTCAACATACACTTAGTTACTGCAATATAACCTGTTGGTCCTCATTCAGAAGCAGCAGACTAGGAGTTAATCCAGTCCTAGGAAGAGGCTCCAAAAGGCAGCATGATGGACACCATGATGGGAGGGTCTCACCTTCCCTTTTGCAGATGTAGGACCACCACGCAAGGGCAACAGCCCCAACACATCATGGCTTTGTTTTTAGAGGGAAAAAATGCTTTATTTTTTCCAGACAGAAAGTAAGTGGTACAGTCCAGTCTAGTCCTGTCCTCTGCCAAGACCACAACCTTGACTGGGCAGAGATCAGGCATAGTACTGCAGATTGGCTTTCTTCTTTGCTTGAACTTCCAGGATTCCTTCCATGTAGTCCTCGTGGGTGAGCTCTGTGGCTCCACGGCGGAGGGCAATCATCCCCTAGATGATTAGAGAGGGCACATAAGCACCACATCAGTTCAGAATGACTGCTCCACACTAGCTCTCACCCTTCCCTCTTGTTAGTACTTGCTGCTGTAGAGAAGGGATACTTACCGCTTCAACACATACAGCCTTACACTGGGCTCCATTGAAGTCATCTGTGCAGCGAGCCAGTTCCTCGTAATTCACATCAGGGCTGAGATGGGCAGAGATAAAAAAACAGTAAATCTGAGAATAGGTACCAAACAGAAACACAGGTATGGAGCTGCCTTAAAACACAACAGTGAGCTCTCAACAGAAATGTCTACCACTGAGGCACCCTCATGAGTGACAAACACAGCTCCAGAAGGCCACGTCTCTGCCCTACCTGACATTCATTTTGCGTGAATGGATCTGCATGATTCTGGCTCTGGCCTCCTCGTTAGGCATTGGGAACTCAATCTTGCGATCTAATCGTCCAGAGCGGAGCAAAGCTGGGTCCAAGATATCAACCCGGTTGGTTGCAGCAATCACCTAAGTAGAAGTAGGGGCATCAGTCTGAGATACCTGGAGGACAGGCCTCTCCTTCACAAGGATCCACCAAGCTTCCTCCTAGACATTGCTCTCCATCCCCAGCTAGAGCACCTTCGGCCTCAGTAGCGCCCTCTGCTAGATCCCAACCTTGACTTGTGTGTTGGGCTGGAAACCATCAAGTTGATTAAGCAGCTCCAGCATGGTCCTCTGCACCTCCCGATCACCAGCCTTCTCACTGTCAAACCTGAGGAGAAAACAAGGGTAGAACTATCAGCATG
Organism: Agapornis roseicollis; assembly: GCA_002631895.1. Classification (NCBI taxonomy): domain Eukaryota; kingdom Metazoa; phylum Chordata; class Aves; order Psittaciformes; family Psittacidae; genus Agapornis; species Agapornis roseicollis. The sequence goes on along the minus strand of NDXB01012690.1, from coordinate 80,088 downwards.
AACCCTGTCCCTATGTTTTTAATCACATAAGAAGACAGAATGAATGCAGTTCATGCTCACTGCCCAAGATCTTCCAAATTCCAACTTGAAACTACATGAAGTTCTACCCTGATGGGGCCTGCAACTCAAGCAACTGTCAGCAGCAGCTAAGCCTTATGCTCTTAGAGCAAAATGGAACTAATGTTCTCCAGGCCCAAGTGGTAAATGAGGATGAACCTCATTGTGTGCAGCACCTCTATGTGCCTGATGCAGTTATCAGAAAACAGTTTATACAACAGGAGTCAGATAGATCCCAAGTCTCATGAACTTCACTCATGAGCTCAAGGACTGTGGCAACTGCTATCTACCAGTGATGGGCTTTACACTGTTGTTTCTGAATAGGCCATACTTTAAGCTAGGCTTCCCTCCCACACACACGTAAAGGAGGCTGCTGGGCAGCTCCCAGGAGCTTTACAACATGGCCTACACCTCACCTTTTAGTGCCAATGGCATCCAGTTCGTCTATAAAGATGATGGAAGGAGCTTTTTCCTTGGCTAGAGCGAAAGCATCACGTACCAGCTTAGCTCCATCACCAATGAACATCTGCACAAGCTGTGGACCCGCAAGCTTCAGGAACGTGGCCTGAGAAGTGGAAAAGAATCCTGTGCCTTGTGTCTCAACAGGGTCAGTTCCGAGTACTACATAAAACCCTTAAATTAAAACAACCAAGCAAGAAAACAGACAAGAAGATCCCAGCCTTGTAACACCAATTTGTATGTACGATCCCTTTCCCCTTGGAGATGTTCTTATTCTTTTTCAGGTACTACTCTACAGCAGCACACACTTTCAAAGGTTTCTTTTACCTTGGTCTGGGCAGCACATGCTCGAGCTAACAGTGTCTTCCCTGTTCCTGGAGGCCCATACATCAGGACTCCTTTGGGTGGCTGTATACCCAAGTTCTCAAACTTTTCCTTATGGTTCATTGGCAGGACAATGGCTTCCACGAGCTACAGCAGAAGGAAAATATTAACAGATAAAGCCATTCTCCTTCACAGATTCAGGCTGTCTGCTCCAAGCTGAAGTTCTGAGCTGTAGTTCAAAGGCTGTTGTTCTCAGTCACACCAGGAACTAAATATCAAGTATTACCTCTTGGATTTGTTTATCCAGCCCCCCGATGTCACTGTACTGCTCTGTGGGTCTCTCATCCACTTCCATGGCTTTCACTCGTGAATCATATTCAGTAGGTAAAGTCTCCAAGATCAAGTACGAGTCTTTGTTCACCCCCTGTAAACACAAATCCTTTGTCTTCAACGGGCCCTTCAGATAACATTTACAAACATGTAATCACAGATGATTCACTAGAACTCAAGGATGCGGGAATAATCAGCTGTGACATTGGTACTCATAAAATCATTCATTGCACAGTGGACAACACCACAGCTACTCAGCACATGCCAAAAAAGAGGAGTCCAATCTACTTACAATACCAAAGGCTGTGTGTAAAAAGCTTAGTAGATGGTATCCAAATTTTCAGCACCTAATTGCATGTATAAAGAACACAGCCCTTAAACTACTTTTCTATACTACAAGTATGACTGAACCCGTATGTCCTGGGTTCAGCCGCAGCAGTCATTTTTCTCCTTAGTAGCTGGTGCAGTATTGTGTTTTTGACATTCAGCCTGGGAACAGCACTGATAACACTCATGTTTTTAGTTGCTGCTCAGTTATGTTTACTCTGACCAAGGACTTTGTGAGTCTCATGCTCTGCCAGGGAGGAGGGGAAGCCAGGGGGAAGCAGGGACAGGACACCTGACCTAAGACAGCCAAAGAAATATTCCATACCATAGCACATCATGCCCACTGTATAAACTGGGGGGGGGAGAAGTTACCTGGAAGGGCTAGTTCACTGCTCAATTGGGCTGGGTATCGGTCGGCAGGTGGTATCGTATTCTCTTCCCTTGTTATTTCCCTTAAAATTATTATTATTGGTGGTAGCAGCAGTGGTTTGTGTTACACCTTAGTTACTGGACTGGTCTTATCTCAACCCGTGGGAGTTACATTGTTTCAATTCTCCTCCCCATCCCTCAGGGAGCAGGGGAGGAAAGGGGGAGTGAGCAAAGGGCTACGTGTTTTTTTCTGAATTACTGACTGCACTTAAACCACAACCCCGTAATATCTTTTTATTAAGATTTTAGTACAGAAATGGTCTTAGAGAAATCTGGGCAGATTTGTCTCCTGTCTGAAGGGCAAGATATAGGCAGTTTTTCTAGTAAGCATCTTATCTAACAATCACAACAGCCTCACTCACCACTAAGTCTCCAGGCTTCAACTTCTCAGCATCAACCAACCCAATAACAGGCAGGAAATACGTCTGCAGGAGAAAGATCAAAGTAAGCAAAGCCAGCAGAATGTGATCCTTTTCAGCATTCCCCACACCTAGCCGGGCACATGGATCTTACCTGACGTGTAGATGTCTTGATCACAGCACACTTGCCCTTTCGCTGGGAATCCAGGTCAATATTTGCTCCATCCTCCTCCTGGTCATTGGGGTCAACATCCAGCAGCTGCAAATCAGAATGACAGCTGTTAAAGAACATACCATGTCTGAAATTACTGATGAGTTCCATGCCCTCCTCCTGCCCATACTGCACACACTTGTCACACTGCTGCAGAAGAGTGCCTTGCTCTCACCTCAATAACGTTGGAGACAAGGTATGGCAGGGTTTTGTTCACTTTGATCTTCTCGCTGTTCTCTTTAATCTTGTCTTTCATGGCTTGAAGCTCATGAGTCACTCTCAGTACTTCACTCTTCATGATCTATAATCAGTCACAGATGAAAGAGGTAGGGATCAGAGTAGAAGACCAAAGCAAGATAAAACTCATACATTATTCCAAAAGTAAAAGCTATGAAAACCTAAATCTGAAGAAACAGTGATAATAAAGGGAAACCCAGCAAATTAGCCAGCACTGGTTAGGAATCAAGGCTACACAATCCATTCTGGTCTCTTACTAACCAATATCCTGAAATAGTTTCTTTCCAGTGTCACTGGATAACCTTACCCTGATCAATGCAGCAGCTTACAGGGTTGCAGTACGAACTAGATAAAGCAGCTGTGTTCTGGTTTTCGTTTTTTAATATATACAGATATCCAGGTAACTAGATACACACATACACATGCATATCTATATGCAACCATATACACACACCTATTTTAAAGTTATGTTGTTTAGACAAGTACACTTTTAATATCTTCATCAATGACACAGACAGTGGGATCGAGAGCACCCTCAACAAGTCTGCAGATGACACCAAGCTGAGTGGTGTGGCTGACAGCTGAGGGACACCCAGAGGGACCTGGACAAGCTCAAGAAATGGGCCTATGTGAACATTATGAGGTTCAACAAGGGCAAGTTCCTGCACATGGGTCAGGACAACCCCAATATCAATAGCAGCTGGGGGATGAAAGGATTGAGAGCAGCCCAGCTGAGGACGTGGGGGTACTGGTGAATGAAAAGCTGGACATGAGCCAGCAGTGTGTGCCTGCATCCCAGAAAGACAACTGTACATTCAAGGTCTGACTGGACGGGGTTCTGAGCAGCCTGATCTGGTTGAAGATGTCCCTGCTCATTGCAAGGGTGTTGGGCTAGATCACCGTTAAAGGTCATTTCCAACCCCAACTATTCTATGATTGTATGATTCTACTACCTGTCAGAAAAGCAGCTCTGTACATCCCAACAGTCAGTACATTTATACCCAAGACTAATGCATGCAATACAGGTGTTTCTCAATGCTGTCTGGCTGACACCCACACACATTTTTCTCCCTTTCCTGGTTACTCAGAGTTTGAAAACACACCAGTTTTGTGATCCTCAATGAAGCAACTGTAGCCCCAAATGATCTCAGGAGAACTGGTCACACCTGAACTGGCATATGTGAATCAGTTTAATGGGGAAATCACAGAATAGTCAGGGTTGGAAAGGACCTTAAGATCATCCAGTTCCAACCCCCCTGCCATGGGCGGGGACACCTCACACTAAACCATGCCACCCAAGGCTCTGTCCAATCTGGCCTTGAACACTGCCAGGGATGGAGCATTCACAACTTCCCAGGGAAACCCATTCCAGTGCCTCACCACCCTAACAGGAAAGAACTTCTTCCTTATATCCAATCTAAACCTCCCCTATTTCAGCTTTAACCTGTTACCCTTTGTCGTATCCACTCCTCTCTAAAAAGTTATCTTCTTAAAATTCTTGATACCTAAGTGTAATACTGTGCTGTAACACAAAGTTACTCACAGGACAGGACTATTACAGAAGTCAGTACTGTATCTGTTACATCCAAATGCAAAACATTTGGAATAATTAAATTATTAGAATAATATTCTAAATTAGTAGAATAATTTACAATTAGTCTGAGAAATATTCAAGGAAAACTGCATTGAAGGGAGGGTGCCAATAAACATTTCTCCATTACGATGCTCTTACTATAAAGACAAGTTTTACTCCTTACTATCTTCTGCAATTTCAAAATAAAGCACTCATTTAACTTCACTGTCTTTAAAATACAAGTATGTTAATATGCCAGAATCACTACTGGCCTCTGAAGCACTATGACCAATTTGCTCTCTAGAATTCATGAAACAATTTAGCTCAATACTCCTATAATCAGGCAGCAGAGAGAAGCTAGAAGAGCTCTTGTGTGAAACAGGTCTGTCTTGGGTCAGGTCTACCCAGGTCTGTCCTACTTAACATCCTGATTAATGACCTAGAGAAGAAGAGGAGTGTGCATGGGAAGGAAGAGCACCTTGCAGTGACACAAGCTGCTGACTGGCTCTGAAGAAAGGGACCTGTGGGTCTCCATGAGCAATAAACTGAACAGGAGGCAGCATCATGCCCTAACAGCAAGGGTGCCAAATAGCACCCTGGACTGTACTAACAGGAATGTAGCCAGTAGATGGAGAAAAGTGATCACCCCCTCTACTCAACATGTGTTAGACCCTATCTGGAGCAACTGTTCAGTTTGAAAGCAAAGACATTGATAAAGTGCACTGAGTGCAGCACAGGGCCCGTGAGACGGCCAAGGGGACTGGAGCACAGGCCTTGTGAGAAGCAGCTGAGGCTTCTTCAGCTGGAGAAGGTACCAGGAAGACAGAACCAGACACTTCACAGCAGTGCACGGTGGGCAGATGAGACAACGAAGACCAAAACAAAAGAGGTTCAGCCTGTACGTAAAGCAAATCTTCACCCTTACGAGGACGGTCAGGCTGTAGCACAGAACACCCGCAGCAGTGGTGCAATCACGGTTTAGAAGCTTTCAAGATCCAAGCAGATGAAGCCCTGAGCAGCCTGGGTTACAACTGGCCCTTCTCTGGGCAGGACGTTGGACCAGAGCTCTTCTCATGCCCTTCTAACTTGACTTACCCGATGATCCCACTTGAACCAGACCGTGGAACAGACCCCCCCTCCCCTGGGCCTGTGAGAGCTAGGAGGCCTTGTGTGCCTTCAGCAAGTGCCTCCAAAGCTCTGCAGAACATCCGACCCGTCAGCTCCCTGCTCTTTTAGTGTTCCTACCCTACCTTCTAGGCTCACTGTTCCTCAACCTACCGCTCACGATCCAGGTAACTGCATGTTATTTTCTATTGCCCTGATCTCTGCCCCACGCCTGTGCTCAGCTTCCCCGCGACCTCCCCTCAGTGCAGCAGCAGCGTAGGGCTCCCGAGGCCCGGCCCGGCTCAGGTCCCCTCCCTCGGCCCCATTTCCCCCCCGGCTGTCGGCCCCTAGCCGCTACCTTGATCTCGCTGTCGAGGAGGCGCGTGCGCTGCACGATCTCCTCCGTGGACATCTTGAGCACCTCCTCGCCGACGCCATCCTGCGGGGCACAACGTCAGCATCACCCTCGGCCCAGCGCGGCCCGAGCCCCGCTGCTCCCCGTCCCGCCACCGTAGCCCCAAGCCCGGCTGCAGCCCCGGCCCGCGGACCCAGCCCCTCACCTCGGACTCATCCCACACCGACGCCATCTTTCAGCGAGCGACTGCACAACACGGCGGCTTCTGGGCGGCAGATTCCGCACTCATCAACCCAAGAACAGGGCTGGAGGCGGCCAGGGCAGCGGGGGAAGCGACTCGACGGCCCCGCGTCCCTTCCTCTTCCTCCTCGGCACCGCACCGCGGCCGTAGGCCCCCGGCTGCGGCCCACAGAGCCGCCCGACGGCGAATCGGCGAATCTGCGGACGCGAATGGTGAGGGAAAACTACCGCGCGGGTCACGTGCCCCGGGTAAATCTGCTGAGTGATGGCCCCGCCGCCATCTTGGGGCGGGGCAAAGGCGGGGCCCGTCCGAGGGCGGTGAGCCCCGTAGGCGGTGCTGAGGGAGGGAGGCAGCGCGGTCCCGGTCCTGCCGTGCGCTTTATTGCGGTCAGTTCCCGTACAGAGCAGCGGAGTCGGGCCGAGCGAAGGGAGGAGGGCGAGGGAACCCCGCCGCCCACCCGAGCACGGCGGCTGCTGAGGTGGGGCTTGCGCAGTCCCAGAGGCGCGGGCCGAGCCCCGTGGCAAGGTCAGACGTAGCCGGGCTTCACCGACAAGCGGCGGCAGTTGGGGCAGCCCTGGGTCCCGTTGGTCTGGAGGCACCTGCAAAGGGAGGAGGTTGGTTGGTGTTGGGAAGGGGACTCTGCTCCCCAGCGCCGCTCCTGCTCCCTGTATTAACCACCTCACATGGAAAATGCGCCCTCCCGCTCTGATCCCTCTTCTACCCATGCGGGGGAGGGCCCTCAGCACGTCCCTCTTTACAAGTTGCTGTAGTGCTGGAGGAAAACCCAAAGGGCTCGCGGAGCATCTCCCACCGCCCCGTAGCTTGATCCTAACGCTGGTGTCATTGGGCGGGCTTTAAAGTCTTGAATTCTGTGTCTTTACATTGTTAATTTTCAGCACCAAGTGTTCTGTTACACTCATGTTCCCCATAAAAATAAAATAATGTTAGGGGTAAACTTTCATGGCAGTAGTGCAATAATTGACTGGGCACCTTCACCTCAGTGTACCTGTACATGAGAGAGAAAAGGGGGGTGAGGTGGGAATTCATGGGAAGAAATTCAAACTACCCTGTGTGTGGAGTAATTCCATAAGAGTCTGAATTGGGCTGGGCACCTGCAAGGTAAGGGCATTGGTGAGCTACCGTTTAGGGGACAGGAGTGAGGTGGACAGCATGGCTAAATCCATCCCCCGTGGCAAGGGGGCTGGAACAAAGTGATCTTTAAGATTCCTTCTAACCCAAATCTATGATTCTATGAAATCTCACCCTTCAAAGCCATGAGATTCACAGCACTGCAATGGGATCTTGTAGGGTAAAGCAGGACAAAGACCTAGGGAACAGCATGCATAGGGCTGTCCTACTCTGATCATGAACAGCTTTCCTATGACTAATGTCATAGTACTTCCAGCTCATTACTTTAAATGGAAGAAGTGGGAGCAAGGCAGCGCCTGGAGCTGGTTGTTCTTCTCCCCAATGGACTCTCCACACATGCCACAGTACAGCTCCATCTCCTCCACGCATTCATGGAACTTCACTACGTGGTCACGCAATTCTTGCTGCTGGCCCTTTGTGCGATAGATCCTTTCACACAGGCAGTGGAGCTTCAGCAGGCCAAGCTGTGCACAAAGGATGGAAACAAGAGAAGTGAACAAGCTGAAGACAGACCAGGAACAGGAGTGGGAGCCACTTCAGCCCCATCAACCAGCTAGAGAAACATCAGCACAGAAGGAGGAGGTAGGACCACGCATAAGGACACTTGCATAAAGACATATGGTCTCTCAGCACTTCCTGCCGTTAACCCTGCTTCTCCATATCACCAAAGGGGGACACCAGGTTTGAGGACGTGCAACTCTTTCACTGACGATTTTCCTCAGCAGTCCATGACATCCACTGCACTTCCCTTTGCCTCCAGCGAACACACAGTTCAGCTGCTGCTCAGGACAATAATGTTTTTCAAGAAGAGACCCCCAGTACTGTAGCTCTCTGTTTATTTAATATCCCATTCTTCCTGCTTCCCATTCCCCTTAGCTCATCCCACTGTGACTCCTCCCTCACTTTTCAGACCCGGACACTGATGATCATCCATGCAACTGCCCATAGTTAAACACTTCACAACAAATCAAGTCCCAGGCTTGTTAGCACAGACACATTAATCAGCAAGAACAAGTCTGGATAGTTCAACACTTGGCTTTGTGCTGAAAGTGCTGAAGAGAAGATGTAGAATCCTACCTTGTTCCCTAGTCCCTCTGCCAGCTCCTGTGCTTTTTCAATGCTTTCCAGAGCCTGTAAATGGAAAGCATGCATCATCAGTTCTCAGTCTGATATATTAAGACCAGACTTGTGTGAATGTCCTATGGGAATTATTAAAAGAGAGAGGTAAACAGGTAGAGAGTAGAATTTGGACATAAACAAGCACCACTAAACTCCGGAGATGCAAGACAGCCATCTGGCAGATTTCCCCCTTCTCCTATGAGTTCATTCATAAGAAAAGCCTGGTTTCCGAAAGACCACAAATAATCCAAGAGCTGCATTTCTGCTCCAGCCACAGGGTGCAAAGTGGGAGTATGATGTTGGCAGAGGCTGGCATTTCCAAGCAGGAGGAATACAGACTTAAACTCAGTCACACATGCCCATAAGGGTTGGGATGAAGCAGAAGCAAACCAAGCCTTTTCCCCCTCCAACCCTACAGGTTCAGTAGTCATTGGGCAACTCTAATTTCCCTTTAACAAGAGGGGAGGAAGGACATCAGCACCACCAACACACCAAGCTTTTCCATTTCCCCCTCCACTTTGTCCTACTTGCACATGGTGTGATACAGCAGTGTACTGCTATCCACCTTTCTCAATCTGAAGGAAAGTATTCAGCATGGCAGCCGTTATCCAAAGTGAGTCCCTACTTTCCCCTAGATGCCATAGTGTTCCTCACTGTTCTGAGCATCAGTCTTTTTTTCCAGAGCTGTTGAGATCTGCTTCAGATTTGTCCAAGGGAAAGAAGAGGTCTCCCTTGTGATGCAGTAGTTTGTAAAACTTCTACCCTATATTTTGACATTAACTATTCTAGGAGAAGGGTACCATATAAGATGAAAGAAAGGACTTTGAATACAGAGGAGATGGCTTTAGACCTATGGAGGCAGCAACAGCCTAGGATAAGGAACATGAAGAAGAGGGAAGCAGGAACTGAAGGCTACCAGTTAGAACGTAACTGCAACTGTGCCTAGGAAGAGTGTCTGTGTACTAAAAAACCCTGAAATTAATGACTGGGACTAAGAAGCAAAGTGAAGCATGTGGGGTGGGGGCAGAGATGCTGAGAAGCTCAGGGGACAATTGTCTTGGAAAGGAATATGAGGCTGCGCAAGAGTTTGGGCGAGCAGCCTGAAGAGGATCTGCAATAGTACTGACCATAGAATCATAGAACAGTTTGGACTGGAAAGGACCTTAAGATCATCCAGTTCCAACCCCCCTGATGTGAGCAGGAACCACATGCAAATGAAAGGAAATGGGTTAACTGTCTGAGGAGACTGGGAAAATGGAGGAAGCTAGGACAAGAATAGGGAGTCTGTAAGTGGAGAGTTAGCAAACTGCTTTATTGATACCAGAATGAGTAGCATGAGAAATGGAAACCGGGACTGACAAGTTGAGGAATGGGCTTGGTTGAGTATTCAGCGCTATGACATCTGAGGAGGTCACATTTGGAAAATGGGAATAAGGTCCCTGACCCATGAGGGCAGATTTCCCATTAATGCCTGGAGGAGAATACAAGATTCATCTATTAATTTTCTTGGTTTTGGTGAGATGAAGACTTGTGCAAAGCCTTCACCAGGCTCTCACAAGTTGTGGTACCAGAGAGTGGCAATGGCTGGGTGTGCGATCAGCAGATGTTGGGGTTTGATGACTGCTCTGAACATTCTCTTACATGGAGGCCTACCTGCTTTGTCCTGTCCCATCTTTTGAACATGAGATGAGGCTGGGAAGGGATTACACTGAGCAAAGTTTTTAAATCCACAGTTTCTCCTTCCATTGCAAACAGTGTTTACTTCCTAAGACTGCAAGGTATACCTCACCCAACTGAATACCTGCTGTAGGCAAAACAGATGCCGACAGTAGTTTGAGCTTGTCTTTTCTAACAGACACATATTTCCCAATATCTGGGATTCTCTGTTTAAGCCAAAATTCTTTGTGTCTCATATGAGTACTAAGTGTGAATCTTCACCATATCTACACCCAAAGCAGCATCCTGATGTGGCAGTGCACAGGCATTCCCGGTTCTTCAGCACTAGTTCAAGGCTAGCCTTTTGAGCATCTCATTCTGCAGCCCAGCAGTGTTCCTGCTCTATCGAGTGCAATCTGGATTTTAACTTATATATGCTGCCTAAGCATTTTCAAAGTAAAGTCACCCCCTTGCATTATATCGACCAGTTATTTATTCCCAGATGATTTTTCTGCTCTTGTCTGTTTCACATCACCGTTTCTATGCCTTCAAAGTTTCTCTAGGAATTTGATGCCTGCAAAGCACATGGTGGAGCTGTAGAGCTGTTTAAACATCATCACTATTACAACAATGAGCTTAACTCATAGCTGTTAAGTAGGCTGTGGAATCTATTTCAGAGCATAAGCATAAGCTGATTGGCTACAGTGTAGGAGTAGGCTTCCTTCCCTTAGTGCTGGTTTCTTAGTGTAATGCTTAAAGTCATGAGGATTGACTGATGAGACACTGGTGTGCTAGCAGTTTGACTCAGAATGGATGTTCCTACTGTTAGTATCAAATTCCTGGCTGAGAGAGACCATTTGGAGAAGTGTAACTCTGTGAGCAATAGACCGTGTTGATAGAATCAAGGGGTACAGGTCTCTAATGCACCTCGATAGGCACACAGTGCAGAAAAAGACATTATGTGTCAATCTTGTTTAATAAACAAGCTTGTAACTGACCTTGTCCAGCTCCTTCTGGATCATCCAGCACTTGGTCACTCCAAGCAGCACCTGGATCAGGCCCAGGCGGTTCCCAATCTCCGTCATGATGCTCAAGGAGGAATCATACCGAGGAAAGGCTGTCTGTAGAAGCAGGGAGGAAAGCACATGTTTTGCTGTGGCCAGCTTTGCACACCCTCTTGCTATCCCCTCTGTCCTTCCTGGCAGGAATGAGCTGTACCTGTATGTCTTTGCGACTGCGATGGATATCTGCAAAGCACAGCAGACACAGCGCTTGCAGAGGCCGGTCACCATGCTGCAGGGCAATCTTCATGGACTCCTGAAAGAAATTGTCTGTGGTCAGTAAAAGAGCTTATTCCTGGTTCAAAAACTGGGCTATGCACTGCAGCCACAAAGTCTTGTTCACATGGTCCCAATCAAGGGGAATTCATAGACCCAAACTTCTGAGCCCCTGCGGGTTATTGAAACCACAGCTCTAAGGCTGGAGGCAGCAGCAACATGTAGAGACAAGTGCGAATGCCATGTATATCTATCTATTCCTCCCAGTCCTGCAGGTAAGATCCCCTTGCAAAAACCTCTGACAGCTCTGCATCTGCCTGCACCCTGTACCTCACAGCAGTCCATAGCATCTGCCAAGCGCCCCAGTTTCCGATAGGCCACTGCCATGTGATACTGGCTCATTGCACGGTACTTCAAGCTCCAGCCCTTGCCGTAATCATTCACCAGCTCAGCTGCTTTACACGGGAAGAACAAGGCTTTCTCGTAGTCCTGTGAGACAGGCAGGCAGACACTAGTTACAGCAAAAATAAAGATTAAAAGAAGCAACATTTTATTTACTAATATTTCTGTACACCTCTCAACTCCTGCTGCTCCTCTTCCACATGCTGCATTTCCCTAGACGTTTTCAGTGGATATCAAGCTATGGAAGGTGGAATTGCCATATACTGAGTTAATATTACCCTCTGGGCTCAGGACACTGGGCAATGAAAGAGCAAATGAATTTTCTAAGGTATGTCATGAGCCTTACTCTGCAGGAACCACTTGCCCTCCTCTCTAACCAAAGGCTGAAAACCTTCTCTGTTCTGACATCATCTTTGCTTTTAACATCTACACGGAGCCCTTATGTTCTCCATATGGAAAGTCAGAATCTGGTTATCCATCATGTTGCAGGAAACAGGAACAAAGAATGCTGGCCTCACCAAATTCAAAAGAAGTAATAATGTAACATATTTTCATTTTTAGACATCCTTCTGCATTAAAAGCATTTTTAAAAGAAATCTTACTTTATAGTAATTATGTAAAACTATTATGATTCTAAACCCATTCTCAAGTAAGTTACATGAGACTGCAGAGATGAAGAAGTCCTCATGTCTTTTAATTCTCCAACATGCACATAGGAAACCTCAGCTTTAAAAGTTTCCTTTCTCCCTTCTTATTTCATACCTTCAAAGTATCCAGCACAATGTTACTATCTTTATTTTTGGTATTATGAGAGAGGTTTACAGACAGTTCTCAATGCTTCAGTGGGTGTTTTCCACTAGTGACAAAAATCAAGAATTTGTGAGTAAAACTTATTTGTTGCTATTTGCAGTAGAAGTTAGAATTGGCAAATCACCCCTATCCTCAGCTCCTGCCTGGTTTTGCTCACATCAATAGCTATTTGCCTGTAGTAGTGGAGGAAATAGAGAATCTGTGAGTTCTGGCTGCCAGCCCTGTGTACAGACAGTACCTCTGCCGATGTGATCTTCTTTGTAGCTAAGTTTGATCTTTTCAACACAGGAATATTCACAGCTGCTTCTGCTGTGCTATACAAATACTGCACTACTCCTGCCATCCTTATGGTGATTTTACGAAGAAGAGATTTTAGCTTACAATGCTCTCTCAGTACTTCACTTCCTATAGCAAAGCAATAACCTGAAATCCAGTTCCTTCAGAATCCATGGCACAATCACCCTTCTGTCCCTTAGGTGACCTCACCTTTAACTGCGCATAGAAGTTCCCGAGGCTGCAGCAGACTCGACATTCCAGCATCTTGTCGTCATTGTTGTGTGCATAGCGTAAAGCCTTCTCAAAGCATTCCAGAGCCTTCTGGAAGATGCTGAGGCCCAAGAAGGCATTGCCCATGCTGAGGCTCACCTGGCCATTTAGCTGCAGGCTCACCGTGGTACCCTGCATGTTCAGGCACGTCTTACAGTAAGAGATTGTTTTCTGGAATTCACAGAGTTTCTCATTGCTGCGAGCCAGGTTCAGGTAGCTTTCTGTAAGGAAATCTGGGTCTTCCAGCTCCCGTGCTGTATCAATCTGTACCACTGCAAACTTGAAGTAGAAAAGACAGTGTTTATAAAACTGTACAGTTTATTTAAATGTAGCCCAAGCAGTCACAGAGTAGCACCCTGTACTGGAGAAATGGCTTATCTCCGAGCAGGGCAGAGTCCAGCAGCACAGACTGAGAAGCATTGTCTGCACTAATCTGGTGGTTTAAAATGTCTACGAGCAGTCTGAAGTAACCTTTCCCTCTTCCCACACATTAACTTGGCTGGTGGTTAATGAAGAAAGCTGTTAGATAGCCCTAAAGAGAAGCAGGACACATCTGACACACAGCTGCTCAGTTTCTTTCACTCACTTTAATTTATTCCACTTTCTCTGAATTCTTAAGATATTAAAGTACCCTCTAATAAGAGTAAACAAGCTGCTACTTTCATCAGTTTTTCACTAACAAATTTCAGTCTTCACAGTTTTGTTCTGTTGCCTTCAGGATTTGTTGCATACAGTTCTCTTACGTGACTTGAAGTCTCCTTTTAGACTGCACACTCTTCTGAGCAGCAACTCTTTCGTGTTCTGTGGTGAACCAAGCACACTGCTGGCTTGAATTAATACCAGTAGCAAAGGTAAATATGTAGCAATTTTCTCTGTATGTATTTTCATTACAGATTATCAGGTTTATGGATAACAATTCCCAAGGGCATCAATTACTTCCTTTCCTTTCTTCTATAGTGCCAACACATAACAATTGAAGCTACTAGAATATTTTACATTCTTCACAAAACGAGCAAAAAAAGCCCCAACCACAATTGCATGTATTTGGGGATGCATGTTCTCAGTTTCCTTCACACTGTAGGAAAGCTGCTGTATGGACCCAAGTACTGTGCATTAGCTCATGGCTCCCCGCGTTCCCTTACCTTTGTGCAAGTTGTTCATTATTTCCTGATTGCCACAGCCTCTTTCCTTGGTGTGAAGTAATTTTTCTCTCCATCATAACCCTTCTGAAATCACAGTTCATTTCATGCCTTTAATTCTGCCTCCTTTTCTCCTGTTCTTTCCTTTGCTGAAGTTTTCCTTCCTCTATTTTTGATCACTCATGGTATAAAATCTTCAGTTTGACTGAAGCCATTTTTTCTTCCTAATCCTGAGAAGAACTAAAATTCACCTATTCTGATCCCAGTTTGTGTTCTCTGATAACGAATTAAGGTTCAGGCATATTCTATGACTCTATACTGACCCCACTCCTCTGCTTGTTTCTTGCTTTCCTGAGAAGCCTTCACTATCTCCTGCAGGTAGCCACATCTTAACCTTTTTACTTCTCCCTCATCAGTCTGTTGTTTCTGCCACCACCTAACTCCACATCATTATCAGAATTGTTTCTCTTCAGATGTTTTCCCAAGTGTATTAATGACCCTCTTTGCTTCTTCACCCTAAGAAGTATTTGGTTTTAAGACAGGGCATGGGTTTACTAGTAAGATGTGCTCTCCCCCTCTCTGAACAGAGCTGCCAAAATTCTTTCAATGAGATGTGGGCTCCTGTTCACATGTTGTGCTAAATGCTGAATAATTACTAACCTAGTAAGAGGCAAACCAAAACTCCAGGACAAGAATATCAAGACCCTTTAGCAAGACCCTATTTCAGGCAGCGATGGTTTCTTAAGACTATTACAACATCCTCTTGCCTCTTTCCCTAGATTCCTGAGTCACCCTCCCAAACATTGCCTGCTGCTCTCTTTGTGCATCCTGTTACTTCTCGCATCCACACATGAGCTCTTTGGCTCATTTAATCAAACACATTCATCCTTATGCTCTTGAAATGCAACTTCAGCTTCTTTTTACCACTCTTCCATCAATCCCTGTGTATCTTTTCTTCTATGCTGTCCTGACAACTGGGAGCCGCTCTCTGACCTCAACATTCTCTCCTGAAATGTTGCAATCCCCCTGCCAAGAAAGCATCCTCCTTCTTCTCTTAATCAGCTCCCTTGCAAACAAAGAATTGTAATAAAACCAGTGTAACATCTATATTAAATATCAAACATCATCTGAACAAGAGAACAGGTATATCTTTACAATGTAGACAGCTGTTTATTCTACAGAATCCACTTGGAGGTCTGTTTTTACAGACATACACAGTGTAAACAGCTTCAAGTGCAGCAAAGGCTCTGCTTTTATATCTTTTCCTGAAGCTTGGTTGTATGGTGTGCCTGCATGTGGGGAACAGATTAAGAAAGGTCCCCATGATTAACTGGAGAACCACAATAACCTGGGAACCTGAGGGACCAGACCCACTGAAAAGGAGTATTCTGTGTACATTGTGGGCTGGAGCTATTGATAAACACAGTGTTTAGAGCAGACCACAGCGTACACTCAATAGCTGGTATGTTCTACTGTATACAAAATAATCCCCCCGATTTCACATTCTGATCTCCAGCCCCTCTCGGCAGTGGGTACCACACCATGGCATGCATTCCTCTCCAGCTCCTTACCTTCAGCATATCTTTGTATCTGCCCATCTCTGCGTGAGCAGTGATGAGGCAACCCAAAACCCGAAACCTGCCAGCAGGATCCGCAGACTTCTCCAACACCCTCATCCAGACTCGCAGGGCTTTTTCGGTCTGATTAGACTGATAAAGATGGAGTCCTTTCTCTATCTGTTGCTTTGTCTGGTCCTGACCCATCTCCCATGCATTAAAAAGCCTCATACACTAACCTAGAAGGACAACAAAAAGCAAGCGCATAGAAGAGAACACAACATAAAATGCCCTGATAGAGGAGGGCGGGTTGTGTGCTCAGAAGGTTTGGAGCCATAAAAGCCCACCCATGGCAGGGGGCTGGAGTTGTGATAGGCAATGGCAAGAAGTGGTTTCTCAGCACTGTAGAATCCCAAATCCAGTGGGCAAATGCCTTGCCTGCTACGACTCCATCAGTGCATCCGCCTGTCCAATCCCATAAACAAAGAGGAAAAGCACAACAGGGAGGGAAAGAGAAAAAACCCAAGCAACAGGAGTGAAACTCAACCCGAGCAGCCACTGCTGGTCTGCTCCCCATTGGCTGCAGCTGCGCCTGCCAGTCTGGCTCACGTGGCTCCCAGGAATGCTACTCAGGCTTCCCAGCTCCCAAGGTCACGGTGAGCCAACTGCCCACCCCCGCCAGCACAGGGCTTGTAACACCGCCTGGGGAGACAATCAGTGCAGCCACAGGCAGGTCTTGATTGTCTCCTCCTTCTCCCTCCAACCATCCTGTTTGCCAAGCACTGGAGGTGCTGGGTTCAGCTGGGAGATGGCAGCCTCAGCTGGGAGAGTAGCTTTAGGACCAATAGGTGCCATTAAGAAGGTATGAACTGGGGCTCCAGCATATACACACGTGCACTATTACACTTGCAGCAATGTGCTGGGTACTTTACCAGGCACAAAATTCAGCTTCGCTTTTGAAGACCACAGCCAGCCTTTTCCATGGACAAAGGTCAGCTCTGGCACAGATTTACTGGATATGGCACTGAATTCTGAGTTTCAGGGATAAGAAACTATAACCATCCTGAAAAGCTTTATTCATGACTGACTGTTGCTCTTTGCCTTTGATACCTGTGACAGTTCTCCAAGAGTTTTTAGTGGAAGATGCCAAAGGCACTGCTGAAATTCTGCATCCAGAACTTGCTGATCTTTTATGATGAATGACAATAATCACAAGATGGCTTGGGTTGGAAGGGACCTTAAAGCTTCAGTTCCAACCCCTGCCACAGGCAGGGACACCTTTCGCTAGAGCAGGTTGCTCCAAGCCTGTGTCCAACCTGGCCTTGAACACTGCCAGGGATGGGGCAGCCACAGCTTCTTTGGGCACCCTGTGCCAGCGCCTCAGCACCCTCATGGTGAGGAATTCTTTCCTAGTATTTAATCTCGCCTCTGTCAGGTTAAAGCCATTCCCCCTTGTCCTGTCCCTAAAGCCTCTCTCCAGATTTGTTGTAGTCCCTTTAGGCACTGGGAACCTCTGTAAGGTCTCCCTAAAGCCTTCTGCAGGCTGAACAAACCCAGCTCTCAGCCTGTCTCCATAGAAGTGCTCCAGCCCTCAGAGCAACTTCACGGCCACCTTCTGGACTCTCATGAGTCCAATGACCAAAATGACTCTAGTGACCCAAAGCAACAGATTTCTGCACCTTCTGATTGTATATGAGAATTGCTTGCCCAGTTAGAGATAGTTTTAACTCTCCTACACACCTTTGAAAGAGTAAAAAAAAACCCATGTAGACTGGTTCCTCTAGGAGTCCAGTTTCATACAGCCAGCGATGTGCTGTGTTTGGTCTTGGCCTGGTCTTGGTTATCTATAGATTTAGTCTGTCCTTCCTAAGAAGAGATACCAAACTTGAAGGGCAAGGGGGGGATGCCTCAGGGAAGTCTCATGGTTTTCAGATACAGAAGTCCCAGACACGTGTTTTGGGATTGTTTTACAGGCCAGGGAGAAGAAATGTCAAATCAGGAATTTCATAACAGACTCACATGCAGGGATGTCTCCAGCTGCCTCCCTGCTTCTGTGTGAATTTAGTGGCCGTTCTTCCACAAGCAAAGGTAACTACCAACAGCATCGTCCCACAGGCAACCACATCATGGCTGCCTAAGGAAACACAAACCCAAGGGAGCCTTCCTGAGGTAATGTCCCTGAGGACACACAA
The DNA here is from genome assembly GCA_002631895.1 of Agapornis roseicollis. Taxonomy (NCBI): domain Eukaryota; kingdom Metazoa; phylum Chordata; class Aves; order Psittaciformes; family Psittacidae; genus Agapornis; species Agapornis roseicollis. The sequence continues at coordinate 62,236 of NDXB01012690.1, read as the reverse complement.
GAGTAAGAAACCAGTCTGCCCAAAGGCTTTACATCATCGTCATGATCTTAAGGATCTTAAGAGATTCCACCCATACCTGTATCCAAAACATCCTTAGAAAAAGTTTTAGAAGCAAAGCACTTTAAATGGTAGAAAAGTCTTGCTCAAGACTGATTCTCTTTTGGGAGTTTATATACCCTATGACATTTGCATTACTAAGTTTAGCATTGTTTCTTCAGAGCAGTGATGTGCCAGATGATGTTCCAATACAGACTCCATGTACTCTCAGACTTTGGAAGTAGGAACTGTGAGAAAACCCCACAAGAGTGCTGAGGCACAGCTGGTCACTGTGCAAAATCACTTCGGCAGCACTGTGCAAGTTATTATCAAGATACTTTATAGGCTTTAGGGCTTCCATAAAGGCCCAATTCAGAATTTTAAGTCTCTCCTCCATGCAGTAATTCTTATGTGTCTCTCTGGGGGGTGGGGGGTGGGATGGACACAAGATGCAGAACAATGATCCCCATGAAAAGCACTGAAAATGGTGAGGCCATCACATTTCAGGACTGGGGAAGAAGCCAGGCACAGCAAACATTGGAGTCTGCTACATAACTATCAATCCAGGACTCAAGGAAGGGAAAACCAGAAATGCCATCATACCTGCAGGACAGACTACCTTCTAAATCAACCTTCCACAAGGAACCTGCCTGTATCTCAAACTCATCCTGACGCGTTTGGACCACTTCACCAAATCACTCCCCTCAGTATTTACTGTCAGATTGCACAGAGAGAAGGCAAAGTGAGAAAACGATGCCTTGCAGGTTGACAAATCCCATGTAACAGGAGGAGAATGATCCATCTATCCTGCATTTTGTTGATCACACTGTTCTTGAGTTCTCCTATGAAACCATGCTTAGTGTCTTAAGAATCAACACTCAAGTCACCTACTGAGATAAAAATTTATCCTAGTAAGGTAAGATTGAGCTCCATCAAGCTCATATTGGTCATTTTCAGAAACCAGAAATAAACTCTTGATATGGAACATCCACCCCAATCCCAGTGCAGCTGCCTAAATAAGGAGGGGTAAAATGGGTAGAATCCCCAAGGCACTAACTGCCTGTGCTGCTTCGAGAGAGTAACGGCAGAGCGATCATCAGTCTGTAGCTCTAGTTTGTGCAAGACTGAGGTACAGCTTCTATGTTAAATGGTCCAGTTTCTTCTCAGGAACTGCAAATAACTAAGCCTGGAAGGTGCACAGAAACACCAAGTTAGGGAATCTCACCTGTCATGCAGTGGAGCTATACACGCAGTGTAGCTAATCATGCAGTCACTTCTTCAGAGTGACCACACTGAGCTGCTTGTCCTCCTCCCCGTTGGTCTTCATAATGTATTCTGGTGACTCCTGGCCACATGAAGACAGCAGAACACGGCTGGTAAAGTCAGGAAGATTGGAGACTGGAGTCAAGACAAGTAGTGAAAGGTGGAGGTGGATGCGAGAGGAAAAACTACTTCTAAAACATTCAACATCAGGACTTAATCTACAGGTTTGTGTCTTTCCTACTGATGTTGACAAATATAACAACTCATGTGAAACATGGATTCTTATCAGAGATAAACACACTGGCTCTTGATACATCTACCCACAGGGCTCTAGCGTCAGTTCTGTAAGGTACAACTGACAGAGCTTTGTGTAAGGTAAGTCTTGCTGACTTCTTGCATAAGCAAGGATCTTCTATCCTGCCTGAACAACTCCTTTTTCTGACTTGTCTCCATCCTTCACCTCAGATGTATCTGAGCTGAAATCTCCCCAGCCTCCCTTCTCAACAGCTGCAAATTAACTGCAGGGATCCCAGCACACTCTGCAACAGATGGCTCAGTGCCTCGCATCGCAATTGGTGCACTGCAGGGACAGGAATGCAGTGCTGAATCCCAATGCTTGCAAGTGCTCTCAGATTTACAATCATGTAGGAAGTAATGGGGTGGAACCAAGTATGCCAGATAACAGAGGAAAAGGACACAGAGGAGAAACATAGCTGCCCGGAAAGCACTGGCAGTCTCTGAGATACAAGACAGGAGAAGGAAGGAGGAACGTCACTGAATTTAAGCTTTCAGAAATGTGGCAGAGTCATGGCCATTGTGGTACTTTCCTTCTGAGAGAGGCAATATTCATGTCAAACTCGTGGCAAGTTTCTAAACAGATTATACTTTGCCTACACCAAATACTTGTTTACTATTCATTTTACATGATTAATGTATCCTAGTTCTAAAAGCAAAGTGGGTAAACTTCTCCTTATCACAAAACCTGAGCTAGGAAATAATCCCAACCCACTGGTTTCCCTGTATAGTATTTCCAGGACTGGGAGCACTGAGGCAGAACCAGGACAGGTTCAGCCACCTTGGAAGTGTTCTGGAGGGGTAAGGAGGCAGTGGTGGGTATGGGGCTCCTAGCAGCAGTATGAGCTGGTGCCTGTCTAATCCCACACACCACCACGCACATGTGCTGTCTCTATATAGCTGAAGTCTGGTGTTACACTGAAGTTATTTAGCCCCTGGAACACCATGAAGCACAGTGTATGGCCAGGCAAGTGGCTACACAGTGCCAAATCTTACAAAATTGAGGCTATACAACCCCAAAACTTTTCCCATTTCTACTCAAAGTAGCTCATCTACATCCAGGGCTATACTGTACATCCAGAAGAAGTGGTACTGGACCATGAAGCTCACAGCTAAATAAATGGAAGATTCCCTCATCTCAATCCTCATCTTCCCACCCAGAAAGAACCTCAAATTTGAGACACAAATACAACACACAAGGACTCTTCTCAAACAGTTTAATAGCAAATAAACAAAGGAAGGTACCACACTTGGCATATACAAAATGACTTGTTGTCGGTGTGTCTGTGCAATTAAAACAGCTTTAAGTTGCCCTTTGGGACAAAAAAAAAAAAAGGGAAAAAACACACACACA